>JAJMBG010000002.1:0-451279 GCA_030565225.1 Allodekkera sacchari
TTAAATTTTTTTTTTTTTTTTTTTTTTTTTTTTTTTTTTTTTTTTTTTGTAGCTTAAGTTTTATTATACTTCTGTACATTTGCTTTTGCTCCGTTGATCCGTTCAGCAGAGAAATTCACATAAGCAGCAGCCTTCAGTTCAATCACTATGGGTGACGATGATCTTGATGATGGCATTGATTACGAGTTCAATGTTTCAGGAGATGACGGAGTGGCTGTCGATGAAAGTGATGGAGTGGTAATTGATGAAGATGATGGAAAGCCAGATGAGATGGAGGAAAGTGCCGAGGTGGAGGAAAGTACCGAGATGGAAGTCAAGTCTAGTGCCGGCGATAAGGCCAAAAGTGGGAAGAAGAGAAGCAGAAAAGACAAAGACAAGTTGAAGATGAAGAAGAAGCAAAAGATGGAGTACGAGGTGGAGCAGAAGAAGAGTTTGGTCAAAGAGACTCCCGATATCATAGCAGAAAGATTGGCGGTAAAGGTTAAGAGGCAGAATCCAGACTTGTCTCCATTGGAGTTGGCAGATCTCTATATCGGTAAGGATATGATCGTGTATACAGGAGACTGGGAAAAAGAGAGGACGTTGGTGAACTTAAAGGATTTTCTGGATCACTATTTCGGTGATTTGCTTCCAAAGAAGAAGCACGCCAAGCAGAATAAGGCTAATAGGGGATTTGTTTTGGTGTTGTCGCTTTCTGCTATTCGAGTTTGCGATATTCATCGTGCTACCAGAGAGTTACGGGGTCGCTCGATCAAGTTGATTGGAAAAAACAAGCTCAAGGACGATCTAGAGAACCTCAAGCGCACGAGGTCTGTTTGTTTGGCGGCTACTCCGGGCAGAGTTGAAAGAATCTTTGATGCCGACGGGTCTACGCTAAAAAGAGAAGAGATCAAGGCTATCGTTTGTGACTGCTACCTTAACCAGAAGAAGCAGACGATATTCGATCTTGCCGCTACGCTTGAGACGATAAGGAAGATAGCGGATGCCAATCCTGATGTTAAGATATACTTGTACTGATGGAGAAGGCAACGTGCTACATTAGATTTGTATTTATAATAATAGAGATTAGATCGGGGTTTATTAGGTCACCTGACGCACCATTTGTACTGACTGGAATTTGCCATGGGTAGGCTACACCCGTACTGGGAGTATGGGTCTGCATCGCCGACAACGAAGTGCTTCAGTTGACGCAAGAGTGAGGACAAATGATATTTTGTGCTGCAGACAGCAACAGAGCAGACTTGCTCGTTAAGCATGCGGTATCCGAGCACCTTCTTTTCCTCTGCTGCTTCATACACAGTCACATCCATCTGCCTCACCCTCCACCTCCAGCCACTACATACTTCTGTATATGTATATCTCGTCCGTCCTTGTATTGAACAGCAGGCAACGCCTGCTTAAATAAATATGTTATATTATATGAATATATCTGACTTTGTTGGGCGCCTAATCGGTCTTAGCGGCATCATTCCACTTCTTGATGGTGTCTAAAGAGTAAGCCGTCTTTGGATTGTATGTCTTCTTTTCTCCGTACCAGTAGGCAAGTCCCATGATGGCGGTGTATCCTGCAAAGGCGATCATGCCGTTGATGTTGTGATTTGCAGGAGTGTGGAACCAACCACCAGAAGGAGCCTTAAGCCACTTTGGAATAAACATTTCTCCGCTCTGTGCTGTTAGTATCAGTGCTCTTGCTTCTGGAAATCGCCATACATACCATTTTGAATCGACGCTAGAAAAAAGTCTGCTTAGCTGTAGCTTCAACTTGTTTTTCTAACTATGCGTCTATGTGTCTGTCTACTTTTTTTTTCTATTCGCTCCTGCTTCACTTATGGACATACCAGCCCGCGTATCGGCCACTGACACTCCTTGCTGCTTATGCCACGACACCGGTGCACGCCAGGGGAAAATTTTTTCTTCGACAAGCGTAGACAGACGGTGCGGTGCGGCGGCATACAGATTCATCATTTTCCATTTTCCATTTTCCTTTTGTATACATTGTGCACGTCCACCGCGGGCAATGCTACTCACCACGAAGATCACACCGGGTTTGCTCCCGGTGTGAGGTAAAAGCTTACGCCGGGCCAGTCGGGCAGCGTAGGAAATGAGATCAGGCAGAGTTGTGAGAAGTAAAAGTCCTACTATAACTAGAACTGCGACTGTGGCTGGAACACAACCACTGCAGTTCTTTATAAGATATAAATTGAATGTCGGAGCACAGCTCTAACCAGCCACAGTTGTGATCTACGCTTACATACATATAGTTAGGTGTCTGTAGTTCCTGTTGCATAAATAGTAAGTATTATGTATGTTCTGCCTAGTCTTAGCGAAAAAAAAAAAAAAAAAAAAGAAGCCTTTACACACTTTCTCACCCAATATTTTTCGTATTTCTCAAAAGTGTGAGGAGCATCCGCAGCATTCAGTTCATTATACAGTGAGTGCTACCAACCAAGTGTGTACCGCAGTGAGCAGGAATATTTTTCTAAATTTTTCGGCTTTTTTTTTTTTTTTTCAATTTTCACTCGAGCGAAAATAAAAACTGAGAAAAAAAAAAAACTGAACTTTAAGCTCATCCAACTGCTTTGCTGATCAACTAGAAAGCATCCCCTTCTTCTGCCACTATCCCTTGGTTGCCAGCGTAATTTTCCTGTATATATAGAATTTCAAAGCTGAAGCAGAATGAGTTCGAAGGTTCTTTTTAGACGACCAACATCGGTCAGACGACTATGCCAGATCAGAGGCATTGCTACATCTCCTGTACAGCCTAAGAGATACGTGCCCAAAAAGGGCTTCAAGTTCTCGTTTGAGAAGTCTATAAACACCACCGTGTACGACTCCGACTTGAAGCTTCCCGAGATAGCCACCGATTTCGGCAAGTACCAAAGGTCTTCTTACAAGTTGCAAATCCCAGAGGACGATGCCAGGAAGATTCCTGCTATAGTGACCCTCCATTCCAGACTCCATCTCTCACCAAACTACCAGTACTCCACGTTGGTCAGATCGTTGTCTTGTCCAGCGGCAGATAACGAGTACACCGATAACAAGCAGATGGCCATCTTCGGCTCCAACCTACTCTCCTTCTATACTACCGAATATCTCATCACAAACTATCCCCGCTTGCCAATGAAGATATTCCGTAATGCCACCGACGCCTACATAGGAGATTTCTCGCTGTACGATGTCGGCAAGAACGTCTGGGGTATCGAAGAGGACAGCACAACCAACCTAGAAAAGTACCTGTCCAAGGAGCCTAAGATGTTTAGATATGGCCGGCTCAGATATGACAAGCATACCACACAGGTGGAGAAAGGAATCACCAAATACTCCAACGCCACCGCTACTTCTCTGAGTAAAGCAACTGCCTTTGCCAACGCTGTCAGGGCTATAGTCGCCGGTGTCTATGCCCACGACGGCGAGCAGGCCGCCAAGAACTTCATCCACAGCCATATTCTCTCTCGGAAGGTCGACTTGGAGTCGATGTTCGAATTCAGAGAACCCGGAAAACTTTTAGATAGGCTTCTAAAGGTGAAAAATATGGAGCCACCAACAGTCAGACTGATGAGCGAAACTGGTAGATTGTCTAACTCTCCAGTGTTTGTTGTTGCCTGCTTCAGCGGTGACAACTTACTTGCAGATGGTGAAGGTTCCTCCCTGAAGGAAGCTAGAATTAGAAGCTTTGTCAATGCGCTTAAAGCTTTCTACCTCTACAGACCGCTCGATGCAAAGTTGCCAAGTGATGAACAATTCCAGCCTTTATTCGTCGATGACGGTGAAACGTTCTGCTAATCCCTCAAACTTCAATTCTTGCATTACACCTAATCTAGTGGGCTTCATTACAGTCTGCTATTTATCATCTGCTCTTGTACTCTGTACGTGTATATAGTTCGTAAATAAAGCGAAGCTAACATCTTAAGTATTTACATCAAGTTCTGAAGTGTAACGGTCAATAAGCTTCATGTGAGATTTGTCCAGCTTAGCAAAAATAGTGCCATCTACCAACTCATGGCCCTCACTGCTCACCACCTTCTTTCTTTGGTAATTGTATAGTTTGGCATAGATCATTACTGCCCACATTCGGATTGCAGCATTTTCAGACTTCAACTGCTTGTACTGGTAGATATCCAGAAGAAAAATATCTTCGTACGTTATAACCGAGGGTGAAATCAAATGATATATGGCTTGCATCAACACAATCATCTGTATATCCTTTGGCTTTGGTTTTTTAGCTTCTAATTTAGAAATGCAGCCCCTCAAATTTCCTAAATCGATCAATGTTTCCTCAATTGCATAAAACAATTCATTCTGACTCTCCAAGCATTCGGTCAAACCACAGACTTTCTCAAAGGCCTCTTGCTTAAATGTATCATCTCCGTTTCTTATACATAAACGAAGTCCTGCAAGAGTAATCAAAAGTTCCTGACCATTTTGCTTTTTATTAAAATATTTCATGACTGTAGACTGAAGATTCTTTATGGATGTTGATCCTGCAATGGCCATCTTAATCATTTTCGTCATATCTTCAGATTTCATATCTTGTTTGGAGAGCACTGTCTCAGGCTCTCCAGTAGATGTCGACGTATTTTTTGTTTGCAGCTTCTTAACATGTGAAATCTCAAGATCAATCCAATTATAGTTATCCACTTCATCGCCATAGCTATCTCCATAAATTGTGAAACTTTCCTGTGGCTGAACCAGAGAAGAGAGTGGATCAACTGATCGCACAATTGACTCAGCATCTTCACCACCTGATCCAATTGTATGGTCAACAGGCTCCTCTATATTGGCAGAATCCTCGGAGAGTGTTAAACGATTAATATCTGGGGTATTGTCAAATAATTCTCCAGCATTTTGTTCATTCTTTCTGATTGAAGAGGCTGAATTGTCAGCATCCGTATCGATCAAAGAAGAGCCATCACAAGACGTCTTGTTGTTTTCATCTTTAAATAAATCACTGACACTCATTTCTGAAGATTCTGTAATCCTTTCAGAAGCCGCTTCTGTTCCCTCGTTCTCTTGGATCGTTTTCGGCATTTCTTCTTCTTTATCCAACATCTTCTCCTTGGTTGCCTCGATCATAGCAAGCTGTCCCTTCTTAATCTTAGGTACTATCATAGTCATATCTGTTTGTGTTGGTTTGACACCCCCCTTTCCGGCATCTTGTCTCAGAACCATTGTCAGTCCATCTAAATTTTGAGCTTTCATGTCGGTGTCTGAAAGCTCCTCCTGAAAATCAACGCTCTCAGAAGAGCTGTCGTCATGAACAGATGAAATTCCCAATCTCGTAGCAAGCTCCTGCTGCATCACCTTATCGGAGGATCCATAAAAACACCTTTTTAGAACACCTTCGTGGGTTTTCATTCCATCTCTCAAAAGTATAGCCAGCCTCTCCCTTTGACCGTCGTTCAAAAACTGCCAGCATCTTAGCAGAGCATCAAATAATGAGCTCACAAGATAGTTTTCAATATGAATGTTACTGTCATCCATCACATATGCTGTAATAGAAAGGCATGTGGAAACAAAGGAATCTTTGTTCTTGATGTATTGCATAGATAAATTGATATCATCTAGTTTCGAGGAATCTATGCATAGCCCAAGAACGGATGTTATCGCCAAGCATAGTCCATCAACTGGTATGCTATGAGCCACTAAACTGATTTCTGAAGATGTTAACTCCCTTTTCTCTATTGCAGCGTGCATGCAGCAAATTCGTAGCAGATTTTCCGTAGAAAGGTAATCGTTTAAAAATTTGAAAAAAGTTGCATCACTAAAAGCAACTGAAAACAAAGAAGGATGAACGATAGATATCTTGTTTAAAGCTGAATTAAACTTTATCGGTAGTTGTTGTCTACCTCCTTTCTGAAGTAAGGATATTCCGTGTTTCTGACTAATTTGGCTATCAGAATTCAATAAATCATAGATTACATTCTCTTTCCTGATCTTTTCCGTGTATCCTTCAAGCTCGAAACTTCTGTTTTCCCCCTTTGAGGATGGTCCGGACTTGTCTGCCGTAGATTTAGTCTTCTGCTTTTCTGTTGCAGCATTTTTATTGACCTTAATTTTTTCAGACGCAGATCTACTTGAGGTTGGCCGGTCGATTGACTTCAAAGCAACGCCACTTTGTTTAACCCTTGTGAGAGCTGTAGAATCGGAGCTGCAGCGACGATCCTCAAACAGACTCATTTGTTCCTCGTTTTTCTTGTTCAGTGAACGTTTCATGATGGAAGATGGTCTTGAATTACTTCTCTTTTGTAAAACAGATGGTATCATAATTCCATTCAGGGGTCTTGATTTATGGAGATTTTTGAGGGTGAGAGGGCTCAATTGATTCATGATTGCATTGGCAATTGATGGGTATGAAGCATTCATAGTCCAGAATGCCGCCCTCATGGTTTCTCTGACAGCTGGTATTGGATCGGCTACTCCTTTGCATATAATCTGCGCGAAAGTGTCGAGAGAGCTTTCTAGTACCGATTGGTCTGAAGCATATCTTAGTATAAGCAGCTGAATCCATGTCCCCACATAGACTCTCGGCTGGATATTCTTGTCCAAGGACAACGCATGAATCTGATGCACTATCCTAGGATTGTATTTAGTATATAAAAGAAGGCTAACTATAGCGGCATTAGCTTTCTGATGAGATATAGTCTTCCTCGCGGTGGTCAATTTGATGAGGGCATTTAGTAAAGTTTCGATGGTAGCTGGGTCGATGAACTGGCCTACAAATATGCCCAATTCTTTGCAATACTCGCAAGCATGGCTCGACAATGTTGTCCTCAAGGAAAGTATAGCTTTGCATACGCATACCTTTAGACTTTTTGCAAGATGGGCCATTGCTTCCGGATTCTCAACAGTAGAACTTCCCCTCAGCAGCGACCTCAGCTGAATCACCACCTTTTCTCTTTGTATCCAGTTGAATTCGGTCTCCTTGCCTTCAAATGGTTTTGCGATGGTCTGTATCTTGCTTAATATGAGGTTGGGGTCTACCGTATTTAAGGGCTTGATGTCATTCGAGACTTGATAGGCAGGAATGTTTTCTATGATCTCTGAAATAATCTCATAGTTGGCTTTAGGACTTGTTTTTGGACTTAATTGTGACATTGTAAGTTGAGATTTGTTATTTCCCTTCTGAGTAATGGTGCGGTACTTTGCAATCAAGGTCTTGGAGTCTGGGAGAGACGAGAGCATTTTTTCCACTGTGCTTGCCGGAACACGAGCCTTGACCAAGTTGTTTATGAATCTGGAAGCATCGGCTCCCGTCACACCTTCGCCAAAGTATAGCACCAATAGGCTTATGGCCTGGTTAGAGACGTTTACATCTGTGTCGTTGAGCAGGAGTATGATGTCAGGAACCAATGGCTCAAGGCTGAATTCGGGAGAGTTTTCAACTATTTCGTAGATCATTACAAGAAGAGCCTGCCGCACTGCAGGGTCGGCATGTTTGAAGCCCCGTCTGCGTAGGACAAGTTCAAACTCCGCCGGAATTGTCTCCCAGACGGCAACCATGGCCTTCATGGCTGCACCTCTGACAGCAGGTTTCGTTTCAGTCAGCCGATCAAATAGAAATGGCACGACTCTGGCGTATATTAGCTTCAAAGCAGGAACACTCTGCCCCCTGACACGTTTTATGAGATGGCAGATTGTTGAAAATGCATTCAAAGAAAGCGCTGGTTCCTGAAATGCCTGAATAAGTGCATCTAGGTATCGCTGTACGTAATGAATGGTAACGAAGTCATGTTTGATGTGCGCCTTTAGCTGCAGGATAAGATCCGAAGCATGTTGCAAATCATGAGATACTACTGCACGGTATAGATCATCAGGCGATACCTCTGGCATGATATTTTTATTGGGGTGACAGAAAAGCAGAGTGTAGAAGTAATGTGAAGAATAATAAATAGTGTTTAGATAAGATACGCAGGTAAACAAAGTGCACGCGTGGTAGCGCGTGCCGCGGCAGCCACGGGAGCCACGGCGGAGACAAGGGGGGACATACAGCTTGACCGCGGTGGAGTTCTACCGGGAATGAAGGAGGTAGGTGCAGGAGGCAGGTCAAGACGCTAAGTGAAGACGCTAGGTCAAGACGCTAGGTTTAGGATAAAGCGGCCGATGTGACTATTTACCGAAATGCGATTGACCCTCTCAAAGAGGATGTTAGAGTCTAAAGACAACCAAATACCCAAAAGTCAGCAAGTGTAAAAGGCATGCACCCTACGATTTCAGACCACTGCAGGTGAGGAGGTAGATATCTGTATTTCGGTTTAACCACTCTGGGTTTGTTCAAATTATGGCCAGAACTTCTAACTTCTTGTATACCTAGAAGAAGGCGCCAACGTAACCTCATTTCTTGAATTGTGTCTTCCTGTGTCCAGTCTTTCAGCATATATGTACCCACTCCTCTCAGCCCGAAATCTCCTCCAATCAAACCTCTCTCCAAATCCAGGGCCAGCTAGCCAGATCCGAATCTACCCCCTGTACCATGCTAGTCCGGTCACCAGTCAGGCATTCCAACAGCCTGCAACATATCACCGTCATATAATCCGTAGACCACTGCCGTATGTTTCCACAAATCTTACTTTACCGCCCATGCAATGTAAGAAATCCTTGTCAATCACCTTCTGTAGATCTGGCAGCAGGAAACCGCCGCAGGCCAGTAAACTGAATATCCAGCGGCTATATATAGCGAAGACGAGATCCTTATTCATAAATTATTCCCCAGTGATCACACCTCTGCCTCTTTGTATACCGGAATAAGAATCTTTCCACTTGAAGGGTGCCTGACAGCATTAAAAGACCTCGCCAACTTCTCACCAAACTCGCTGGGCTGGCTCCAGGCGATTCGATGTTTCTTCAAAGTCATGCCATAAAAGCTGTGCTCTTGAACGGCGGTAAGTAAATGGCTACCTACCTTACACCTTCGATATTCCTTGCTGACAAAGATCCTGGAGATTCCAATGTCCACCGTGATCTTCTTACCTGGTACTAAAGCACCAGTTTCTGCTATCATCCAGTATCCACTTGCAGGAACCTCGGTGGAGCAAATGCCAACAGCACGATTGTCCATAAGGCACACGAACACCTTTCCTTCAGCACCATTTTCCGCCTTCCAACTCTCGTTGTCCTTTGGAGCATTCAAGCTGAGATTCACAAGCTCTAAGTAGTCCTGCACCAGCTGAACCGAACGTCTGTTAAGCGGATCTACTTGAACGATCGAGGCCTTCTGCCCACGTATTTCAAAGCTTGATACTTCCCTTCCTATGTGGGTGTCCGGCCTCACTCTAATCCCCTTCACAGCCCTCTCATGAATCTTATCATGAAGCTGTCTATCTTTATCTATGTAGCTCAAGTACGGAACATGGCACACTGGACATACCGTTTTCCGAAGAACCCGGGGTGAAAAATGCAGTTGCTTCGAAGACTTTTTTATCTTTGTCGTACTACTTGCTGTAAATGGGGACTTTCTTCCCCTACTTCCTTTCATTTCTGCGTCATATCATGAGCAATGCTGTGAAGTGCATGCTAGAAGGTGAGGTGGACCTCCGCGCTAAGAGAAAATTAACCTGGGGTGATGAGATGGACCAAAGAAAAGAAGAAACCAGGTCATAACACCGGTCAGGCATGTTCCATGTAAAAGAATAAGCTTATTATCATCGAGGTATAAGTGGTTTCTTCAATGACAGATTTGGGGCCAACCCCGATGGAACGAGAGCTCCAGAAACCAGGATCTTGTAGCCGGCGGCTATTCACAGCTCTCCGGTGTGTTTAGCACAGCATTCGTCAGCGTCTGTTCTTCTGGATTTGGTACATTGAGCCTTGAGATTCGTCTCAAACTTTTACAACACCATCTGTCTTTTTTTGAGGGTTAGCTGATATAACAGCGTGTTTTTCTGTTGCAAGTCACATAGGTAGTTCTCCGGTAATTCTTCCACCTAAGCTCTCTTACATCCAGTATCATCAGCAGCGATGTCCGAACCTGGGGCTTTCGAAAGAGAAATTGCCAAAACAGATATTAGTTCCCTTCTTTTTATCGAAATCTTCATTAGTATTTAAGCAATTGCCACCCGGCATTCAACCAGCGGCGACCCGAATTCCATCAGTCATAATTATCGATCGAATCCAAAAACGGTGGGGTGGTTTCCCCACAAAAAAATTTGACTTTTTAAGTATTGACCTGGTACTCTTAGAGCACTTGAAAAATCCAAAATGTCTGCCTTCAAAAATCCTAACCCAAAGTTTGAGCACTTGCTGCCTGCTGCATCGCTTTGGAAACATAAGATAACCGAATGGCTCCAGGAAGACATGCCATCCTTCGACTATGGTGGATATGTCGTCGGTGACAACCAGCAGTCGGCTACTCTCTTCTGTAAATCAGATGGAGTGTTGGCTGGTGTTCCCTTTGCAAGAGAAGTTTACAAGCAATGTGGACTAAAGGATGAGTGGTTTATCGATGAAGGAACCTACTTGCAGCCGAGTAAGGTGGAAAACGGGAAGATTAAAGTGGCCGTGGTGTCGGGACCCGTTAAAGACATTCTTCAAGCCGAAAGATTGTCGTTGAACATTATTTGCAGATGCTCTGGAATCGCCACGCAGTCGTATGTGACAATGAAGTTGGCTAGAGAGTCTGGATACAAGGGAATCATTGCTGGTACTAGAAAGACGACCCCCGGCCTCAGATTGCTAGAGAAGTACTCGATGTTGGTGGGTGGAATCGACCCACACCGGTTCGATCTATCATCCATGGTTATGTTGAAGGACAACCACATCTGGGCCACGGGATCTATCACCAAGGCAATCCAGAATGCCCAGAAGGTGATTGGTTTTAGCACGAAGATTGAAGTGGAAGTCCAAAACGAAGACGAAGCCAACGAAGCCATTGCTGCCGGTGCAGATATCATCATGCTAGACAACTTTGAGGGTGGAGAACTTCAGGCCGTAGCAAAGAGATTGAAAGCCAAGTGGACTGGGAAGAAGTACTTTATGTTAGAGTGCAGTGGTGGCTTGACGCTAGAGAACATCGGCGAGTTCCTCTGTCCTGATATTGATATCTACTCTACCTCTTCGGTGCACCAGGGATGCAAGATCATTGATTTCAGTTTGAAAATCAATAAGGATGATTAGAGTGAAACATTGTGACGGACTTCACGGAATCGCATGGTGAGCGTTGTGAGACGTGAAAATATGTTGCAATAAATGTCATTTAGACGGATTACAAATAGATATGTAAGCTGTAAGCAGTAAGCAACATGCAATTGGGGGGGACACTGCCTTTGACGTTTTATAGAACAACGCTGTTGTAGGGTATATCTTATATTAAGTAAAAAATGAAACAAATATAATACGAAAGATACAACTACGATGATATAAACTGAAGGTAACTAATCCAGTAGAACAGCCAGTTCTGAATCCCAAAAGACAATGTCTGAATTACGCCCGATAGTGAATGATTGGGTAGAGGGTGTGGTCAGTTAAATAATATGTTTTTTTTGTCCCTTGTAGCTCTATTCAATTATTCCGGCCGCTAGCTGCTTATTTAGGCAACTGCTGGTTCTTCAATTGCTCCTCCTTTTGCTTTTGCTTGGCGACGGCATAGAGAACACCAGCAGCGAAACCAACAAAGATAGAGGAGACGGAGAAGAAGTTAATTGGAGCATCGAAGAAAATCAAACCGGATAAAGCAATTGGTAACTTGTTTAAGGCACCAACCATAGAGTAAGTGGTGGAGGAAGTAACTCTGATACACCAACCGGAACAGTAGGAGATACCAACTGAGGAAGCACCGGAGAAAATCATGGCAGAAATGGTGGCCCATCTGTTACCAGGAGGGAAGTTCCTGAGCAAATTTTCGCTGGACCAGTCCTCCAGAACCAATGAAGCAACTAGCAAGATTGGAATGGACAAGAGATTGTTGTAGTACATGGTATCGAAGTCCTTGAAGTTGGTCAACTTGATTCTCTTTCTCATGAAAAGAACAAAAGAGGCAGAAGCAAAGCAATTCAAGAACATCCACACGTAACCGATGTTCAAATTCAGCGCACCCTGGGAATCCTGGTCACCGTAGCATGCGATGACGGAGGAGAAAACCATCAAAACGAAAGATCCAAGGGCCATGGAGGTGACTTCACCTCCGAACCAAAGAACTTCACCGTATGCGATCAAGATAATGGTCAAATTCTTGAAGATGGTGTAGACCGGAATAGTTAGGAACTGCAAGGCCTTGGAGGAGGTGTAGATCATGATAACCAAGAGGAACGCAATTGGCGACCATTTCTTGGCCTCGCTTTTGTTGAAGTTTCTGTAAGTGATAACGTCAAAGAACTTCAAGGTTCCAATGGCCAGAATACACACAATGGATTGCACAGCTAACAAAAAGAAGTTGAGGTTGAAGTCGTAGCCCGACACCACGTACTTGTTGGTACATGTCATCAAGATGGACGACATGCAGTATGACAGAATGGACACCGGACCGGAGTTGGCCACACGGCGGAGTGCCGACTCGGAACCAACTTGAGCGTATGCACCTTTCTCAGACATTGCTGTTGTAGTTGAAGTAGGAAGTGTGCAAACGTAAAAAAAAAGACGTCAGTAATCTAAAAAAAAAAAAAAAAAAAAAAAAAAAAATAATAATAGAAATTCCGGCTGCGAGATCTAGGGAAAGAATTTTTGGTGTGTGCGAGAGGGATCGTGGCCAAAACTAAGGGACATGAATTATGCGAAAAAAAAAATAAAATAAAAAAGCGCTACCGCGTTTTGCGATGTGAGCGTGGTCGAGGTTGCAATAATAAGATAATACGATACGAGAAGAAAAGGTAGGATGAGGATTTCCGCAGGAAATGCGTGCGGTGGAGTGATGTGTAGGGATTTGGATTCAGAAGGAGGTGGACGGCAGTTTGAAGGAGGATAACGAGGAGGAGAAGAGAGGAGAAGAGAGGAGAAAAGAGGAGAAAAGAGGAGAAAAGTAGGAGGTATATCAGGAGAGAAGGAGCATGCAGCGTCATGTGGAACAGTTAGAAAGAGGCTGAGATGGTATGGTGAAAAGGTGCACACCGGGAAGCGTAGAGAAAGCTATGAGGTTATGCTCATCGTAAAGGTGCGGAACCCGGTAGCGGTAGCGGCTGCGGATGCAGCGGATGAGCGAGGTGGTAGAAACCGCTGGGTGAGGTATGATGTCATGAGAAGTAAGATGTAGAGAAGTAAGAGGTAGAGAAGTAAGAGGTAGAGAAGTAAGATGTAGAGAAGTAAGATGTAGAGAGAGTGAACAGATGGGTTAGCAATAGAGTATGAGGCATCATAGGATGAACAGACGTCCAGATAGCAGCAGGTGTAGAGGCTACACAGAGAGAGAGCCAGCCGATGTAGGGTCGACAATGAAAACCAGCAGGCGTAATGCGTGCATGTGCCTCTATATTTCTGGGGTGTACAGTATACAGATACATTGCATAGGCCACAGGGTACGGCATGGTAACAAGAAGGAGTGTACAGACCGCTGTAAGTGGTAGCAGACACCGCATAGAGCCGCACAGGTCCAAAGTTGTCGGCTACTTACCGGGTCTCCTTTCGTATCTTACATGCTCTGCGCCTGCAACGTCGCAGCCAATTAGGAAGACTGTCATCGGTAGCGGCGGCAGTTTATGCGTACAATAAAACGCAGGCTTGCATTTATGCCACCTGCGATGAGGCTATAGATGCTATGCTGGTACCACAAAGCATGCTTGTGTCAAACGCAATGCTGAAGTCCATTGCCAGCCTACCAGAGACTACAGAAATCAGCTTCTTAGAACTGCAACCTACAGCAATCAGCTATTTTTTTTCAATTCTTTACTGCCTTCCTCCTCTTCACCCTCATCTCAGCATGCTCGCGTCTTTCCATCGGTAACTTTCCTCACCATGTTAAATCAAAAATGAGCATTTTTCGACTAATGTAACACTTCTAAGCCTTCCGGGCATGTCATCATAACGGGAACTTTCAAAGTAAAATTCATTCCGGCTGTTCCTGTGTGTTCCAGTCTGCTTCAACTCGCTTTAACTCTCTTCAACGTACACAAGTACTACAAACTCGCTGCAGCGCATATCGCATCTCCAACAGATGTCTGCACCTACCATCCAATATTTCTATCTTCGTTTATTACCTATAGAAAATTAAAAATGCAAGAACTAAACTTGAATCACAACCCCTTCTACAAAAAAAAACAAGCCAAACATTCAAAACCATCAATTCCTGATAGCAATTACCGCAACGCCTCATGTATTCATCCAGTAAAAGGTGAACTCATATAATAAATACACAGTACGCCTAGAGCAACTGAATAAAATCTTAAATGTTGTTTTGACTCATGTTTTGTTTCCAGAATATTCATAATCAGACGAGAGAGCTTATCTTTAGAAGTTCACAAAAAAGAAAAAACAGTCCCTTCACCTTCTTAAGAATTCAAGTCTAACCCTAGTATCCTTTAAAAAATCTATTAAATTACAATGGTTCATCATGGCTTAGACAGCAACAGTGATTTCGACATCAATGCCTGGTTGGACAGTAAGCTTGGTGATCTTCTTGACCAATGAAGCTGGAGCATGCAAATCAATGTATCTCTTGTGAATCTTCATCTCGTAGTGCTCCCAGGTCTTGGAACCCTCACCATTAGGAGTCTTTCTGGTGGCAATGCTCAAGGTCTTGGTTGGCATTCTAACAGGACCCTTCTTGTAGATTTCGGATCTTGCAGCGTTGTCAATGATATCTTGACAGACCTTCTCAAGTTGCTTAACTTGAGTGGAGACCAAAGAGATTCTGATCTTGTGAACTTCTTCTTGTTGGAAAACCTTCTTTTCTTCAGACATTTTGTGTTTACTATGAACCTGAGACGTGTAGAGTTAAAGAAAGAGGAGTCAAGGTCGTAAAGCTATTTCTCAGTTTCACTGAAAAATATTTTGTGTGAGGGTGAAAAATTTTTGGTGATGGGAGAGAGGGGTTCTCCAAAGTGGTCATGTGACTTTCAGGTGACCTGGTTATTATTTGTAGCCAACTGCTGTCCACGTTGAACGCTTGTTCAGCGTCAATGAATCATGGAAGTAACCGTGACAATTATAGGATTGTGGATTTCTGAATGAGATGGCTGGATAACTCTAAGTCTATGCCCCATGTGGTCTTGTCCTGTCTTGTGCCTGCAATATGGTGTAAGCTGGTTCACTCTTCTGAATTTGTTTTGTGAGACCATAGCTCCTGGTTGGTGTGCTCAGCCAAATAGATGTACTGTAAATTTTGCAGGAGCTATAATCCAGTTCCCTTGAAGAAAAATGTAGCTATTTATCTATTTATTCGTTTGTAAATTTCCCCTACGGATATGTCTACGTCTTTTTTATAATCATTCAAAAATTCTATCGCATTTCCTCTATTTCTAGAACACTGTTCCGTCTGCAAAAAGCTCGATTGGAGGACCACCATTAGATCTTAATTGCTTGGCAATCCTACGGCCAGACTTCCATGAGCCTGCTTCTATCATTTGAGGAAGTGAAAGCTCGTATTTTGTAGCGGTTACCTGTAGTTTGTCGTTCACTAGCGGAAGCAACCTATCCATCAAGCAAATGGTACATGATCTCCATTCCACAATTACATCATCAGATGGTGTAAACGTTGGAATCTTTGGGTTAAAACCGACTTTCTTTGAGAACTTGATACCCTGCTCAAGCTTCTCTGGCTTGAGCTTCAACAAACCCAAGTCAACGAACAATCCACCATTTCGGTATTCTGGAAGGCCTGTCATATACTGTGAATTAAGAATGGTGAAATGGCCATACTTGGTTAACGGCAGAAATAGGGAATACGTCAACCACTGAACAAGTTTATGAAATGTGACAATCTTCGACCATTCTGGAATATCCTCGGTTCCAAATTGCTTCTTCGAATAGTTAATCCGGTTTTCAAGATACCAAACGTCACCTATAGTTTCCCCATACACGGTAATCCTTCCCTCCCTGGGCCAGATGGGCTGGAGACCAGTGATTAGGCAGTGCCACAAATCCTGTAGATCCAACTTGTAGCTTTCACCCTCTTTGGAGCTCAGGCTCTTCAAATAATCTATCAGATTACCAGGTCGAGCATCTTCTCCAAAAAGCTTCTTGTTGCTCACTAGTGTTTGGCCAAGCTTTTTCATCATAAGGTACCGGCCTTCGAATCCGGCAATCTCGTTGGAATCCGACAATTGAAAGCCCCTTCTGAGAGTAGCCTCTTTGAGATTGGCCAACGATTCGCCATTAACCTGAAACTTGTCATCAGAGTTGCTCAAATCGCCGTCTACAAACATATGAAACGTAGCAACGGCGATACCCTCAGATCTGCTGACCACCGTACCGTCTTCTTCGACATATTTCCACCGGTTTCCGGCACCAGCATCGAGAAGAACGCTGACTATGAATAAATCAATGAGCTTCTTGCAAATCTCGTACTCAGATAAGTCTTTGAACTTGGTCTTAATGAGATGTGTCAATCTGGGCTTGCCATCTGCTTCGAAGTGCTGGTACCTTCCGTGGACCGGAATTGTAAGAAGTGATTCGGCAGTCGGGAAGGTATCCTTAATGGTGGCAACAACATAGTCCGCTACATCAGTCATCTTATCAGCATCGACATCAAAGTTTGTCAAAGAGTTGGAAGAAATAAGATTGTCTGTACACTGGTTGGTTTCCCGGACTGACTTGATCGTCATCAAGTAGTCGATCTTCTGGGCTTCTGACGTGGATGGCATAGCAGTTTTCAGTAAGCTCCAGTGAAAAAAAACAAGAAAGGCAAGTGAGTGAAGATATTTCAGTTAATTCCGGCTAAAAACAAGTCAGGAAGTTTTGGACAAATACGAGCACCGGTTTTCTCAATTGAAGTTGCTCTCAGTAGATAAGCAAATAGCAATGTCAATTGATCTAAGTGGTGAATAAGAGGACCACCAAAAAGAAAACAAACACAACGCTGGGACAGTAATAGCAGTGACAACAGTAACCGCAACAATGGCAACCACAGTATCAAGTATCTGCTTGTATTATTTACAAGCAATTCCATGTGCAGCTATCTCTTTTCCTTTTATATCTCGAGCGACGCTCGGTCTCCGTACGGTCTCCGTCGGCGCTACTGCTTATCGCGAGCTTCCCCGACGGTCAACGCTTATCGCACTGGTGTCTGCGAGGAAAATTTTCGTGCTTTTTTTTTTTTTTTGGAATTTTTTTGGAATTTTTCAGTGCACAGATGCTTTTGATCCGTTAGAGTATGATTCGGAGTTCATATCAATTGCGGCAGCTATTGTGCGGCAGAAGTATTGTTATTCGACTTAAAACTACCAAGGCTACGAGCAATGCGAAAAGCGAAAAGTATGGCTCGTCGCAGATGCTGTCACCCAAACTAACAGACATTTCAGCACAAGAGATTCCTGAAAATTCCCGACTGGCGTCTCAGATCTTGGATCTCAAAGGTAAAATTGAGAATAACGTGTATAGGAAGCAGAAACAGTCGTTGAAAGAGATCCAAGATGTGCAGAAGTTGTCACACAGACCTGTAGGACTCCGTAAATCACGATTGGATATGGCTCAGGCTTCTGAGGCAGATCGTAGTCCAGAGCTTGAAGGGAAGCCACATATGTCTGAGCATGAGGCCAGAGTAAGATCTAGAATGCATATGTCCCACTCATCGTCACAGCGGTATAAGCTGGACGAAGAGTCCGGAAAAATTATAGATAAGCTGCAGTCTCCAACGCAGATCATGCAGAGTGCTTTCAGAAACAAAAATGCACCTAACCTAAATGATGAGTTGCAAACATTCCACCAGAATTTATTGGCTAGGCCTGTAACTTTGATCTTTTGCATGAATGGCCCTGCCGAGTCTATTCATGTGAAGAAGTTGGTCGACAAAATTGAGCAGATTAACCGAGATTACAACTCGCAGATATCAGATGTGGATCTGAACTATCTTGATCCCAATGACTACGACCTTCTGATGGATTACGATATTATCGGAAAATCGTCGCTGCTAATCGATGTGCTAAAGCATATTGGATCCATGGGTGTCAGCTATGAGAGACTGGCAGACAATGTGCAGAATCATAATCTCATCGCCGTCAGTTTCACCGAACTCGGGTTTCGCAAATCGAACCAATTTCTCTCTGAATGTGATTCATTGCTTGAAAAGTTCGCCGAGAGTGTTTGTTGCATCTTAAATTCTCCTCGATTCCCGATTTTGAGTATGATAAGGCTGCCTGACAACACCATTTCACGTCATGATAATAAAATAATGGAGGCCAACTTGTACAAAATCGCCAACCTTGGATTGGTTGAGGTTTGTAAGATGAATGATGGCTCGTTGTTGTTGACCAAAAGACAAAAGACGGGAGGTAATAAGTCACAAAGGTAACCTTTCCATCCCATCATATACCCCGCATCTCTACCGGTCTTGTCTATCCGTTTATTCATGTATATATAATCTACAAAACCCCCTTCACTTCCCATTCAGTGCTGCGATTTCTTGATGTAGTTTGCAATCTTCTCTGCAATCACGTCGTCCTTTGTCTTTCCTGTATCCTTCAAGGCCTGTTGGTACCTTTCCTTCAACGTCTTTACTGCTGCGGCAGCGTCTTTCTTCTCATCTTCAGGATATGTATACTCCCTCTCAGGCTCGTCGATATCGACAATTCCATTCTCATATCCTCTGGCTTCATCTTCTCTGAGCTGCTGTTCCACTTCGTCCTCCTCCGACGACACATCGGACAGAACATCAACATGCTCCTTAGACTTCTTTTTCTTGTCTGAGTCCAAGTCGAGGTCCTCCATTAGGTGTGCCAACTGCTTCTCCTTCCTCTTTTTTTCCTTCTCTTCTTTATCCTTTATGATCTGGTCTCTTTCCCGCTTGTAATACTTGTTGTATTCGTCCACCTTGGAGTCCACGGCCTTCAAGAAATCATCAAATCCGGCACCTGTGAAGGCAGAACAGCTAACCACATCCAACGTGGAGTAGAATTCTTCCAACATCAAGCTCATAGAATTCACAAGCGATGCCATGTAACCAGATCCATTCGAGGTCTCCGAACTCAACTCAATGTTATTGTTCAAGGCATCCTGAAATGCCTCAAAATCGGTCATCCATTTCTTGGCGAATTCCGCATCCTTGACATCTGTCTTGTTGAACACAATGATCATCGGCAACTTCGTCTTATACAATATCGAGCATGCGTAAAGCATGTTGGAGATGAATGTTGTAGGCGATGTTGTACGAGGAGTATCAACAATGTAGGCCAAGACGGTTGGAAATGTCGATGCAAAGGCTTCGGTGATGATCGAACCTGATGCAGACCAAACAAAGCATTCAATCTGGCCAGGTGTGTCTATGATGCAATGGCTAAATTTATCGGACCGTTTATCGACTAGGTTGATAACCTGATCTATCTTGGTCGAAAATAGGTTCAAAGATGTGACAATAGCTCCGTTTGGTCCGAGATTATATTTCTCCATGACCTTTTTATACTTGATAGAATCTCTGATATCGATATTACATCCAAACGGCACTTTCATTACTGCTGGATCTAAATTGATTACATAAGGAGGTTCCTTTTTGGCATGAAGATGAGAGTTAAGTCTCTGCATGAAGGTGGTCTTTCCGGAGCCGGCCATACCGACGCATATGATGGTTACTGGAGGCGTCATGATTGTTGGATGAAAAGAAAAAAGAAAACAAAAAAAAGTAAATGTCTTCGCCTTCAACCCAAATAAGGAAAAAAATTTTAGAATGTTGGTTACGTAATCTGAGGTCGGGCTAGAGATAGCACAGGCAGGTACCGAAAATGCTTTGATGTTTTGATGCTTTATTAACTGATTATGAGACATAAGTGTAGTTGGTACGTGATTTATAGCTTGCACTTAATGTGGAAGAATGAGCCACTGGGAGGTGAATATTAGCCCAAGACAACCATCATTCCTGGTTCTGCGGAAAGGAGATTGCAATCAAAACTAGCATGTGGTTTGAACAAAGCCTAAGATACAAAAGTGATGATTTTATTTTCCATAATATTGTGACTTCTGTAGGGTGAAAAAAGAAAGCACATGGTGCCATCAGATGTTCATGCAAAAAGTAACTAAGCGCCGAGATATTAGAAATTTTGATCACCCTCAGTATCGTTTCGAAGATACGGTATCTAGTAAATTCCTACTTTTGCATGAATACTGCTCTCCCTTCTTTATTCTTCAAAAACTTCTGTCTTTTTTTTTTTTTTTTTTTTTTTTCTTTTTAATTACTCACAAATTTGTTGACAACCGTATAATATCTCTCTTTTTGTTTTTCTTTGTAGCAACTCGTACTTGAGCGATTAATAAAACCAACACTTACTTATTGGAAAATTGGGTATTAAATGTTTTTTTTCCTAAGCGCTCTGTTTCTCGAAATTAACCTAATGCTTACGCAGACTCCATCCTGCCACCTAATGTGTTTCAAGGTATCTTAGCATTGTTCATTGGAGCCATCGTAGTAACGTCATATGCTTATTCTACATCCCGAGCTATTTTGCTTTACTTTTACTCCCTCTACAGATCCGTTTTGTGCTCTCTCCTTAGCCCTGGCCCACAACACTATTTCATGTCGCACCAAACCTCAAGCGAGAATGTGAAGTTACTTGAAAAAAAAAAGTTTTCCTAGATAACCTGCTATTTCCTGTTAGCAGTACAGAAAGACAGCTATGGATGTTAATGCCCTACATCAGTGCTTTCTGGGCACTCTTCAGGCAGATGCTAATATTAGAAAACAAGCTGAGGAGCAATTGAAACAAGCCCAGAAAACTGTAGGCTTTTTGGGTGCTTGTTTGGATATTATCGGATCGGATGAAGTTAATATCGGTGTGAAAAAGGCCTGTGTTATCTACTTTAAGAACTTTGTCATCAGGAACTGGTCTTCAGATAAGCAGATGGATGCAGGAGAGAAGCCGGCTATCCGTGACAGGTTGATTCCGGTCTTAGTGAGATCGGAAAAGAGTTTAAAGAACATCTTTATTCCGGTTCTCAATGAGATTTTGGTTTCGGACTTCCCTGACAAGTGGCCGAACTTTCTGGACTCTACCATGGGGCTGATAAGCAACGTCTCGGATATTGACTCTCTCTATACCGGAGTTCTTTGCTTTTCCGAGTTGTGCAGAAAGTACAGATGGATTAAGAATGGAGAACGGGCTTCACAGATTGATCCTATTATTCGTCAGTACTTCCCTCTTATTCTTCAGATAGGCAAGCAGCTTATTTCGAACCATCAGGAAAACGATTCCCGTTATGAAGCTGGCGAGATAGTGAAACTGGTGCTCAAATCGTACAAGTTTGTCACCTACATGGACTTGCCGGAACCTTTACAGGAAAACCAGGCAGTGGTAGACTGGATCACATTTCATGTGGAGACAATCAATATGCAGTTGCCTCCAAGTGTGATGAATCTTGATGAAGAGGATCGGAGTTTATGTCCCTGGGTCAAGGCCCAAAAGTGGGCTTATGCCAATTTATTCAATCTTTATGTGAAATTCGGATCCAAAAGCTGGTTGGCAAGGAGCACTTACGTTTCTTTTAGACAGATGTTTTCAGCGAATGCCGTCCCTGAGTTACTTAAATTATATTTCGGAAAAATTGATGAGTGGAGGCAGGGAAAGATCTGGATCAGTGATGCCAGCTTTTATCATATGATCTCTTTCATTGAGCACGCTGTTACTAGAAAGAGCTCGTGGGCTATACTTGCCCCGTACTTAAATGCCATAATTACAGAATTGGCTTTTCCATTTCTTTGTCCAAGAGACTCTGATTTGGACCTCTTTGAAAACGATCCCCAAGAATACATTCTGATGACTTTCACCATCGAAGAGACTCGCAACTCTCCAGTAACTGCTATCACCAGTCTTATCTCCACCCTTGTTGAGAAGCGTAAGAACGTTGCTTTACAGCCTTTTGTACAGTTTTCCTATGAAAAGTTGAATTCCTTGGCTGGTGTGCAAGAAACCATCGACACTGCCAAGCAAAAGGAATCGGCACTAAGGATAATAGGTGCCATTTCACCGCAGCTAGTTGAAGAGGATTCCCCTGTTAAATCGCAGATGGAGGATTTCTTGGCAGCTTTCGTGTTCCCTAACTTTAAATCTTCCTTCGGATTTCTCAGAGCAAGAACCTGTGATGTATCTTCAAAATTCGATCAGCTTGGATTCGAGCACCAAGAAAACCTCAACACATTGTTTCACGGTGTAATCGATTGCTTTAATGAATCAAATAACTTGCCAATCCAGTTTGAAGCTGCTCTGGCCATTCAGGCCTTTATAGATTTCCCACAGTTCAACGAAGCATTGGGAACCATTATCGTGCCTACCACAGAAAAATTGTTAGCTCTTTCGAATACAATTGATAGTGATGTCATTCCAGCTGTCATCGAGTCGTGCGTTGAAAATTACTCCACTCAATTGGAGCCTTTTGGACTTAATTTGATGGCTAAATTGACGGAGCAATTGATGAGAATTCTTGCTGAATTGAAGGAAGCGTCCAATGCGGATGTGGAAGATTATGACAACGATGAAATTGGAAGCAAAGTTAATGCTGCATCAGGAATCTTTGGTACCATTATAACGGTTTTGTTGTATTTTGAGAATTCCTCTGAGAAGATCGGTCAGTTGGAACAATTTTACGCCCCGATTTTGCAGTATGTTCTTAGGAATGATCTTGATAGCTTTTTTGCTGATGCATTTGAGATGATTGAAAACACCACCTTCTTGACAAGAGGTGTCTCGCCAACAATGTGGTCACTCTTTGAGGATGGCATGAGAACATTGATGAATGGTGATCTTTCGTTGAATTTGGATGATGCACTTCCTGCTTTGAAGAATTACCTTGTATATGGCTCTCAGATGTTCAAAACGAACCAAAACTATCAACAGGCCGTGATACAGATGGTTATGAGGGTTTTTACTGTCGAAGACGACTTTGAGCCAGAGGATGTGATTTATGCTTCACAACTAGCCACGTATTTTATTCTAGCTCTCGATCATGAAACTGCCGGCCCTTACGTTAAGTTGTTGATCCCTGTGGTTTTCCACCTTTTAGCCACTGATGAAAAGTCACAGACGAAAACTTACAAAATCAATCTCTTAAACATTGTGGTAGCATCCATGTCAATAGATCCAAACAATTGTATGCAGTGCCTGGTGGAGAAAAATTGTATAGAGCAATTCTTCCAGCTTTGGACAAATATGACTTCAACATTCAAGAAGGTGTTTGACCTGAAGCTTTCGGTGCTTGGATACTTGAGTCTCTTGAGCATTGAGTCAGATGTCTTGTCAAACCTCAAGCTCGATTCACTGCTTCCTCATTTTGGAAATAGTTTAGCTGTACTGTTGATGGCACTACCGGGCGCCATAGCAGAAATGGAAAAGAGAAGGAAGAAGTTCGCTATGGGAGAGCAGGCAGATGAAATAACGTATCCTGCAGGCAACTGGGAAGATTATGAGGACGACGACGATGATGATGAGGATGGCTTTGACCATAGAAACGGCCAGATCAACGACGGCGCTGGTGAAGAGCGGGCAGATGAAGCAGGATTCGTCGATGAGAACGACATTCTAAACCAGTTTGGTTATCTCACAGAAGATGATGAGGACGATTCATACTCGAATACTCCGTTGGATAATATCAACATCTTCAAGGCATTCAAGGACTTCATGGTGAACCTCCAGAATGGAGACCATGCCAAGTACACCAAGGCATTCTCGGCTCTCTCGGCGGAGCAGCAGGCCACGCTTAGCAACATTATGCAGGTGGCCTCTACCTAATATCAAATTCACTTTCGTTCTAGATTTCTGCGGATGTAACTATGTAATTTGCAGTTCCCCAAGGAGTACTGCAGCATAATGACACTTCATGAAAAGTCGGCATGTAGAAGCAGACGTTGGGGAGGTAGCCACTACAGCTGCTGGCTGGATCACTCGGGATGAATGTAGCGGTTTTAGGCAATTCCTATGGGATTTTAGGCTGGCTCGTTTATGGTTATGTTATTAAGTTCGAAATCTAGATGTATAAGCATATCTAGTCCCGGACCATACGTCAGGCTGTGCGAGCTTATTTAGCGCGGTCAGTGGATATCCATACAAAGGCCAAGCTAAGGCCAAGCTATTCGGCGTTCGGCGCTCTTGCCTTCGTGACCGGTCGAAATTCTACTATTGAACGGTGGCTCAATTTCAGTCAGATCATGGCTACTATAATCCACTTGTGAGCAGCCCCTCCATACTCGCCATCTACCATGCATTCCATGCATTTGTCTGCCGCAAATCTCGCCGCAGCCCAATCATCTGCTTCTACCGCGCTTTTTCCCCGGTGGTGTTCCGCGCTCGCGGTGCAGGCACCACCACATGATGATGTTACTTTAACGTGCTTTCTTTTCTTGTTCTGTTGTAAGCTGTCAGCGTTGATAAGCAGCACAACAGCTCAATAAACCTCAGGCGCACTTGTAGTCTGATATAATCATCGTCTTTTGCTATTCCTTAAATATGGTGGAGGTTGCCCAGGTCAGTTTGAAGAACCGTAGCAAGTGGGAAGTCACCAAAGACCATATCGGGGCTTGTCTATTCTACAGCTTTCCAAACTGTTGTATGACCAACACAGAGAACTCGATATTGGGACTAGTCGCTTTATTCTTGTTGTATTTATTGTCGCTTGGGTTTTCTAGATATCTCATTCCACTTTTCTACCGTGCATCTGGCCCTTTGACTGACTACTGTTCCAAGATTGTGCATACACAGTTGTAAGTGCAGGTGGACTACCGGAACTCCCAAAACGCATTTGTCTGCTGTATAGTGTTTTGTTAATATAATTGGACGTATAAGCATGTAGATGATGCTGGTGCTAAGTAGGCCATAGATGCATGACTGCTGTTTAAAAGAGTTGAAGGCTGTAGCAGTAGCAGTGGCTGTAGCTGTAGCAGTGGCTGTGGGCATGCGGTGCAGTCTAGCGCAGTGGTGAACTTTCAGAGACAGCGTAGAGCCAGAGAAGCGGCAGCACCACTGGACAGAGGAGCTGGGGGGAGACAGCTCGTCTTGCTTGCTAGCAGCTCATTGGTCCGTTCGGTCAACTACCAGTCTGTTTTCCTGGCAGACAATCGTGGCCAGGTGGTGGTGGTCCCGGTTGACTGCTGATCTAACATCTACAAAATCTCACTCGCTACTTCTGACGTCAACGCTATCTCTCCGATGATTCTCGGCGTATCTCTCTCTTTCTGTGTTCTCCATGGATGGCACGAATAAGATCCAGTTTGTGGCATCCACAAACAACATTCTACTGATCTATCAGCTAGTCAGTTCGATAGCCGCTTTCGGCGACAACTGCTACCTCAACATCACGCACCATGGACTGTGCTTCGGTATCGGCTCTGATAACACGTGCAAGATCCTACTTACGTTGGACAAGAGGCTCTTTACCATATTTGAGTACAATCCAGAGTCTGAGAGGGGCAGAGATGACGAGCAGGAAAATCCGGACGAAGACCAGAACGTCTCCGAAGCCGATACAGTTGTCTCCGGAGACGATAACGATGATGGCAGTGTCTCGAGCCTCACAATCAACCTTGACCTAAAGTCTTTCTTGGAGACCATCAACATCCATCTTCCGAATGACGAGGAGTTTTCGGACCTTAAAACCAAGTGCATTTTCAGCTACAGAACCCAGGGTGATCCGTTTATCCTGACCTTTGAAGATGACTACATCATAGAGCGCTGTGAGCTCTTGACTTACTATGTGTCTCCGGATTCTCGGCCGGGCGTCGCCATCAGCAGAAGCCTGTCCGACAAACAAGAAGACGGAGCTGCAGAGACGTACGACCAGATGGTGCTGGACAACTCGGTGTTCCAAATCGACTCAGCCAAGTTGATGTTCGAGATAGTGCTGAAAGCTTCGGTGTTGTACGATGCCATCAAAGACATGAACGATTTGAGTACCGATGAGTTCATTCTCTACTGCTCGTCCAAGGACAACCCGTCCATTCCAACCCAGAAAAAGCTTATTTTGATCTCTCGATCCGCCGACGAGTCCATTGGCTACTCGAAGTTGATCGTGCCGGAGAAAAAGCCATTTCTCAAGAAGATGAACTTGTTCAAGCCCAGCTTCGATGAGAATGATGAATTCTCCGGTATGGGATCCTGCTCCACGTCCATCTCTGCATTCTACCACTTCAAATTCTTTGCCAAGATCCTCAAAGCTGTCAGACTCTCTAAGTCGATCAGAATTAGGAAAGATCTTAACGGTTTGACTTCCTTCACCCTACTTATAGGCTCTGACTCTCTAAGGAGCGGGCTTTCCGAAACTTCCTCCCATATATTCTATGGTACAAGCATAGAGTTCATTACCCTGGAATCAGCTGTACTAGAAGACTCCTACATTCTAAATCAAACTGCTCATGCATCCCCGCACGAGCAGCGACTAATTAAATACGGCTACAATAACGAGAGCGTCGACCAGATGATCAAAGATGAAGATAATATCACCATCATTCGAATCAACGAGAATGGCCAACTCACTAGTATCGACGATTACTTCTCCCCTGCACCTGACTCTAGAACACTTCAGAATAATACCCAGCTAGAGCTCACCGAGGAGCTCAAGCGCTCGGTTCTCGGACAATCACTAGCTCCAAGTGTGCATCCGGCTACTCAAAAGCGAAGCTCATCTAGAGATCAGCCAAATACCAAGAAGAGAAAAACTAAGAAGAAGAAAAAGAAGGGTGGTAAGAAGAAGGGGGACGATATCCAAACGGTTGGTGGGGCCATCGAAATACCGTTGTTCATTTGATGGAAAAGAGGGAAGCTGCAACTCTTTCAAAAACGCCAAGGCCAATTTAGTTGCATGTATTTTGGCCTTGTTTTTTTTTACGCTTAATTCTTTGCTATTAATTGACCCTCTATGGGATCGATATGTGAGAGCTGACGTAACCAAGTTCGATCACCTAAACCGCCGAAAACCAGCCTTTCAGCAACTCATACATGACAAGCAGTCCTAATATGTCTTTACTATGCACTACGTCCTACCGTCGGTTTTGTTCTTGCCTTATCTTCCCGTTTCCAGACGCTGTTATCAGTCCTTTAATAATGGCTATGTTCCGGGGATGGATCCGTACCACCCTTACCGTGGTCACGTGCTTTGCACACTGTGAACTTTTTTTGACTTTTTTTTTCACCCGGCAAAAATTTTTCAGTCCGAGCGAAATCTGGTATTGTGGAATACAATAAAAGCTTTCTTTCCAATCCATATAGACTGACCGGATACAGATCTGTGGAAGAAGTTTATATAGCTAATAACAACCTAGAAACAAACAAAAATGTCTGACGTTGAACCTGAACAAGAAGTCGCTGTTGAAGAAGAAGTCGCTGTCGAAGAAGAAGCTACCTCTGTCTCTATTGAGGATTGCTTGAAGACCGTTCTTAGAACCGCTTTGGTTCACGATGGTTTGGCCAGAGGTCTCAGAGAGGCCACTAAGGCTTTGACAAGAGGTGAGGCTCAACTTTGTGTCTTGTGCGATGCCGTCACTGAGAAGAACATCGTCAAGTTGGTTGAGGCTTTGTGCAATGCTCCAGAAGACAGAGTCCCATTGGCCAAGGTTTCCGACGCCAAGCAATTGGGTGAGTGGGCCGGTTTGTGCTCCTTGGACAGAGACGGTAACGCCAGAAAGGTTGTTGGTTGCTCTTGTGTCGTCATCAAGAACTGGGGTGCTGATACCGAGGAGAGAAATGTCTTGTTGGAGCACTTCTCCCAAGAGTAAGCATATAAGGTTGAATAGTACCTGTATATTTACTACACTATAAATTAATTGCAAAAGTAAATGAGTAGTATAGGTGGCAAATGGTTTGTGGCCTGTTTAGTGTGTATCTACTACCCCTAGTTTGCTGTCTGGCGTGTCTGTTTGCTCTGCCTACGTTGCACACTTACACAGTACTGGTTTTCAAATTCTCGAATATTTTATATTCATACCGTTCGTTAATCGACGACATTTTTAAATTTGGATCTATTAAAGTAACACACAAGAAAGAAAGGAAAGGAAAGGAGGAAAAAGCATGCCGGCACACAAGGAGGTAACAAAAAGGTACTCCTGAAAGCCGAACTGGAATTTTTTGGAATAAAAGCAAGCGGAAATACAGATTCATTAAGTGACATAAGAGGGCAAGCGACAGGATAAAATCGATCTGAGTATTTTACTATAGCTCGAAATCCATCTCATCCAATTCATCGTCCACAATAGCGGAATCGTTAGCTGCATTTAAATCATCCTCGTCATCGTCCTCAAAATCGACATCGAAGAAGTCGTCATCGGATCCCACAACCTTAGAATATAGAACTCTTGCCTCAGTTACTATTCCGTCATATGAAATCTCTGCAGAAGGCATGCACGAGTAAATTATCCCCTGGTCTGGGCCTGATATCTTGCCATCCTCAGTCTCTTTGGTTGCCTTTTCAAAAACGTTATTTGAAGCAACGCCAAATGGCTCAATGGATGTGTACTGAGTGAACATTAATTTAAGCAAATAGGTCAAGTTTTCCTTAGGAACAAACTCTTTGAAAGACTTGCCCAGCTTGACAGAATTGATGACAGAAAAACTTCCGTTGGCCTGCAACACAATATCATCCTGACTAAGATCAACGTCAAAGCCACCATCCTCAGATTCCCTCAAAATACTCTCCTCCATCTTCTTTAATGCGCAATCCAAATCTCTCCTTGCCTTATCACCCTTTTCGATTGTCGACAAATACCACATGCATTGACCTGCCGGGCAACATCCCGTACCTGAACCCATTATAATACACTGAATTGGATGCAAATTATTTGTATCCAAGGTTTTTGGAGGAAAGACAACAACTGCTGCACTTTCCCCCTCTGCAAACCATTCCTTGCAGGACTTTTCCACGATAGTGATCAATCTGGTCACTTCAAATTTTGTTTTAGGAACGTTTTGAGACCCCTTAGGAGCCTGTGAAGACGAGCAAATAACCTTCTCGGTGACATTGACCTTAGTTCCATCGGTGAAATAGGCGATTTTTTTCTGCGAATCGTAGCTCTTCAATGCAGTATCCAATTTATATGTTGTACCAGCAACGGCTGCCGATCTACAGAAGCCTTGAGACAATTCTCCGGGTCCGCCATATTTGGAGTACAAAGTTGGGAAGTTGCCATATATGTTGAATGAAACCAAATAGCGTCTGACCCTTGACAAACCCTGAATGGCACTGATATCAGGCTTTGGAGACAGACCAAGGGTGAAACAAAGTTCATTTGTTTGTTGTGGAGACAACTTGAACCGGTCTCTGATGAAATTAGTGAAAGAAATGTGCTCGATCTGTTTGAGCTCCTGTTCGTTGGCTGCAGAGTCGTATTCAAAGACAAACTTCATGAATTTCATGAGCAGCCTTTTGGAAGTGAGAGATAAAGACTGGTCGGTGAAGATGTCTTCCTTGGATGAGGACATCTTGCCGAAGGTGTCATTTTCAAACGTGTGGAAGTTGCTTAAGGACTGGAACTCTAAGTAGCGATAGACCCTGGAGGTAATCAAGAGAGACAACAGGTCGGATTTGGCAAACAGGATTCTCGGGGTGAGGTCGATGCCGTACGACCTGGAGTCCAACTTGTTTGGGAATGGTATGTACAACATGGCCTTCGAATAGCCCGTGAAGCCAGGCATATTCTCGTTGACGCTGGAGCACCAGGCCTTGATCTGCTCGATGGTCAAGGTAGAGCACGTGTCGCCGTAGTACGGATGGGCATCGACGTGCAACACGTTGGAACCCTGCCATGCAAGAGCCGCAGCCAAGATACTCTCCACGAGTCCTGTACCACAGATAAGCACGTCACATTGTTCGGGCAAAGTAGGCAGAACGGGCTTCTCGATGCCTGCCAAATAAGGAATGACAGATGGTCTTCTAGACTTCAAGCCAGAAGGCCTCCTCTCGGCCATGGAAGGCCGACGGTCGGCCATTGAGGCTCTTCTAGATTCGATAGTAGATGACATTACCATGTGTCTATCCATGCTCGGTATGATGCATTCAGACCGAAACACCGCGTTATATTACTTGTCTTTAGGGATGCCAGAGTGGTTAACAGATGGGCTGTTGAGATGAAGTCCAGTTTTAAAAGTGAAGTCTATCAAAAATTCGAATAATAGTGAGCAAAACAAGTGTTGGTGGAGGACCAGCCATTTGTTCTTGTTGGCGATGATGACTCAAGAAAATTTTTCTTGCGGGCGTTACGTAATGTGGGGCAGGAAACTCGGACACAGATAAGCCCAAAAGGGAAAGATGAGAATATGACATGAATTCTGGCACTGGGGTTGTCTGTGGTGTGTGATGACTGGGGCGGCGATGGTGACCAGCTTTAGCTTTCTTGATGTGTATGTCCGTTAGCAACTGTCTTGAGGCAAATTGACTGTATTTTTTTCCGCCCCCACAGGGCCAGTTTACGTGGGAAAAGTTGCTGCAGGTGGAAGCGGCGCTGTGTGGTGGAATATACCGAGACGCCGATAAGCACGCATCCGGAGCGTGTATCGGAGATAGAACAGGAGAAGTAGCGGCAGCAGCAGCAGCAGCAGCACATTGGGGTGGAGGAAGTCAGGGCAGCTGGAGTAGGCCCAGCAGTAGTGAAGAACACGAAGAAAGAGAGCGGCAGCCGCAAGAGCCCCGAATACAGGCGTTGCGGCCGAACAGTGTAGCAGCTGTAGCAGAGCTTGGTACTGCGGTGTGGAGAGATGTGTGCTCGTTTGTCGCCTGTGAAGCGAGACGCAGCGGACTGTCAGATTTCCGTCGAGATCTCCGCCGTTGGTGTTTGGCACGTCGATGGCGGCCACCATGGACTGACATGCTCTGCTTTGTAGCTGCAATCATACAGTGACATCTACTCACTCCACCTGTATCTACTCTTTTGATCGCCGGATGCCTGCCATTCATTCTACCCTGCTGTTTTTACTCCTACCTGCGTCTGGTCTCACCTGCACCTTCCCTACAGCACTACAGCCACGCCTTGCTGAATCGTATAGAAATATAATTAGTTTAGTATATGATTAAAATAAGTTAGAAAAGTACGGTTGGTTGGTCCCAGTTCAATGCAACCACCGAGCCTGTCCGCAGGCATTACTGCTGCTCCTTTCTGTTGTCCTTCTCTGCCGTCTTCTTCGGACTCATGGACAACGACTTTCTGGTGTCTAGCGACTCGGGATCGGTCTGCACGATCTTCTCTCTGTACTCTGCGAACGAGCCAAAAAGACGACCCTGCTTCTTGGTGTCGTCGGCCTTTTGCGACGTAAACGAAAGCATTCTCTTGGATCCGGAATCCATGAGACTTCTTCTCATCAAGTATGCAGCCTGTAGCGAAGCCATTTCTGTGTTTTTGTTTTAGTAAAAGAGGTTATACGCGATGTATTCGATGCTCCAACAGCCGACTAGAAAAGATTAACCCAATTAAGTATCTGGGAAGACGGTATTTATATATATATCTACAGAAGGTAACAAAAACATAGCTCTACGACCTGGCGTTCATGACCTATTTATAATTGCAAGATCTCTTTCTAAGAGTAAGGTGAGGAGATTCTGATGGTCACACCGTTTTTTAAGAAGAAGAAAAAAAAATTTCCCGTGCGGGGTGGCCTTACAGTGTGAGACCATAAGCCAAAAAAATCTAGACAGCGCAGTGCATTGTGCCAAGATGAGGGGCCAGCATCCCCTCCTTTCTGTTTATACTTTCAAAGGAGAAGATAAGATAAGAACTTCTTGAGTTATGTTTGTAGATGTAGAAGAGTAAAAAAAGCAATTGGGCAGTTTGGCTGCGTTTGCTGCTGCGTCTGCTGAAACTGCAAGCCATGGACAACTAAAAACATGTCTTTTTTTTTTTTTTTTTTTTTTTTTTTGCCGTGTGCCAGAGATTCCCTGCAGAAGCTCGCGGAGATTTGTATTGCGTCATAATCGGAGAAATGCATATGTCAGTTCCGAGGATCAGTGATAGAAGAATACCAAGACATTCTGGGAGCAGCGGAAGCACATGCAGCATGCTGACAGGTAAAATTCTAGACCCGAAAATTGGTGTTGAGTATTCATTCAATGCTTTGGGATTCATACTGAATGTCAAAAAAGGGTGTAGTTCCGAAAGATTTTACTTGTGACTTTTCTGGAGACTGTGTGCTGTAATTGGTGCTCCTTCTGCATGATTGTCTCGCCAGCTTTCCAGCCCATTGTGTAGCAATGTGGCCGTCGTAGTCATGACACTGATATGTAGCAGAGCCTTGATCTCCTTTGATTAATGGCTGTAGCCGGTATTATTCGAAGTTGGCTACCTGAGTGGCCGACAGGTAGGATTCACCGGACAATTATGCTTTTGTATTTTGCACAGTTCTGGAGCACTTCAGCAACTGCTGAATTGTTCAACTACTCAAATTCAATTTACTAAATTATCTCCGGCTATTTATTCCCGAAGCACGCCTGTTGGAAAAACATTCCAGAATTTCTACCAACTCACATCCCGTATGAGCTTTTTATGTAAGCTGTCAGTAAGCATCTTTCCTTGACGATCTATTTGTACTGCACCAGTTTGATAATTACATGTCCTCTTGCCTGTTCAATGTCTACATGTCTACCTATCCTTCCTTACGTCTACCTTCCTTACGTCTACCTTCCTTACGTCTACCTTCCTTACGTCTACCTTCCTTACGTCTACCTTCCTTACGTCTACCTTCCTTACGTCTACCTTCCTTACGTCTTCCTTCCTTACGTCTACCTTCCTTACGTCTACCTTCCTTACGTCTACCTTCCCTACGTCTGCCTGATTCCAAAGCACGCACGTGATCATTCTTTCTTCATCACTACTTCCTTCTCCAATCTGAAATTTTTGTAAGCATATTCTGTTTGGCATCCCTGTTATTAACAACTGTATTTGATGCATACAACCGCCATCTCACCAGCATTACCGGCTCTCCATCTCATCTCTCTCAACATGGCACTTGCGTCGTGCGCGCACCAAAGCTTATCACATATTCTGATCTACTCTTACTATCGGTAATTGCATCTACTGTATTTCCATTCGTCGTTATGGAATCAATCGACAGCTGGATAGAGGACGCCAGAATCCATCTCTCAAATGCAGAAAAGATATGCAATGATGCTAACGCTTTTATAACGCTCACTACAAGCAAACTAACTTCCAGAGATGATAAGTTGCCGAAGTTGATATACTTCATGGATTCGACCAAACAGCAGCTACGATTGCTTGGCATCATCAGAGACAGTTTGAATCTTAAGGTGAACGAAATCTTTGACGAGAAAAACAATTTGAAGCTCAAAATATCCAAGGATGTCAAAAAACTTGAGAAGTGTATAACCAGTCTCAAGCATATTAGTGTAGACGACTCTTTCAATAAGGAGCACCGCCGGCTATACGACTTCATCTCGGAAGACGAAGTTCAAGGGTTGCTTGATGAGATTGATTCTGTTTCAGTAAACATTGAGGAGTTGATAAAGAATAATCGTACAGATGCACTGTTGATAAGGTTTGGGTCTGATTTGGACAACTTCCACAACGAGTTTAACTCTTTAGAATCGCACTTTATGGAGCATCTCAAGATCAATAAATTGAACGGCAAGAATGATCCCGTCAGTAAGCTTTTGAAGATCAACAACGAGTTAGAAATGGACATGGTTTCCATACTTGAAAGTTTCAACGACCATTACGACCAGTGTATGAAAGGTAAGGAGATCTCCAACTCTGCACAAGACCAACTTGATCTCTTAAATGTGCTAGAGAAAGATGCTCACAACATTCCGCACTACCTGGGCTACTTGAAAAGCGATAAAGAAGAAATCATCAAAAACTGCAAGGAGATTATCAAAATTACAGGCATCTTCGAGAATTTCTTCGATAAAGTGCAGGCCTTCATCCAGGAACTCTCGAGGTATGGAGAGGTCAGCCTCATGAAGCAGCTTGATGAATTTGTCACAATGTGTTCGAATCTTTCTGATCAGCTCAACAAGCTCGATGAACTTAGGGACACTGTCATACAGTACAACGAGGACTTTACTCAGTTCATTAGATCATATTATCTGCTCGTTCTAGAGATTGACCGACGGATTCAGTCCAACAAAAAGCTGAATCAGATGATATCGAAATTCAAGCTTGCTGTAACCGACCTAATCAATGATGACTTTGCGAAACGGATCGAGTTCATGAAGTTCAATGGCGACTTCTTACCGAGGAACCTGACAGATCTGAACGCGATCACTGGCCGGCCGCCCAATGTGCAGATCAACTTGGAATCTGAGGACTTGCCAGTACCTTCACAAAACTCAATACAGGAGGCCATGAAGTATTTGGAGAAAACTAAATGGAGCAGCTAAGTCGTTTCATATGGCTAATGAAATCGACATAATCAGTATTTACTCTTCAAGCATATATTATATCAGTTCAATCGCATCGCTCTATTATATACAGGTCTAGCTACTGGGCGTTTGAACTTCTAGTGGAGTTCACCGGAGGACTGGAATGAATACCGACCGTCCTCCCACGGTTCTCTAATTTATACTCATCTTCCCCATATGAACGGACTCTTCTACCATTTTTGCATCATTTATATACCTTTTCAAGCTCCTCAAACTTTTCTATAATCTCTTGAGGCGTCAACTTCTCCACTTTCCTTTCTCCACTTGATCTGATGGCCAACACTCCAGAGTTCACTTCCTTATCTCCAACCATAATGATAAAATTATAGCCCTTGGATATGGCATCTTTGGTTCTAAATCCGACGGTTTCGTTTCTGGAATCAACGTCGACGTAGTATTTGTGTGAATGTAGTTCGGTTGGATGGTCAAAATCGCCATATTCATTGCTAAGTTCCTTCTGAAGTTTATTGGCATATTCTACATGAGTTGAATTGATAGGAATGATGATTGCTTGCGTAGGGGAAAGCCAGAAAGGCCATTTTCCATTATAGTGGTCGATTAAAAGGGACAAAAATCGCTCAATGGATCCAAAGATTGCTCTGTGGATCATCACGGGTGTTTCCAAAGTATCATGTTCACTCTGATACTGAAGCTTGAACCTTTGTGGAAGCTGGAAATCAAGCTGGATTGTGGCAGCCTGATGTTCTTTTCCGAAACGATCAGTTAAAAGAACATCTATCTTGGGCCCATAAAAAGCGCCGTCTCCTTCTCTGATAGACCACTGATCGTGACCCAAGTTTTCATCTAGAACCTCCGCCAACTGCTTTTCTGCCTTGTTCCACTCTTCTATTTTGCCCATAAAATGATCGGGACGAGTGGAAAGCATCATCCTATACTTACTAAAGCCAAACACGCCGTAGCAGATCTTCATAAGTTTGATGGTCTTCGATATCTCACCTCCAATTTGGTCTTTAGTACAGAATATGTGGCCATCATCTTGATGGAACCGCCTGACCCTCGTCAATCCACTTAATGCACCACTTGCTTCATTACGGTGCAAGCTGGACCAGTCACTCAATCGTATTGGTAGCTCGTTGTATGACCTAGCATATCGGCCAAATATGAGGCAATGGCCCGGACAATTCATAGGCTTCAATCCAAAGACTGTACTGAGCTCGTCCTCGGAAAGTTTGCTGGTGTCGTTGCTTTCGACCTTGAACATGTCTTCCTTATAGTTTTCCCAGTGTCCAGACGTTTCCCATAGTTCTTTCTTGAAGATTATGGGTGTAATGACCTCAGTGAATCCTTGCTTCTGCTGCTGAAGCTTCATGAACTTAATCATCTTGTTGATGATACGTGTTCCGTTGGGAAGGAAGAACGGCGATCCAGGAGAGTGTTTGTCGATCATATAGAGACGCTGCTTGTTAGCAATGCTCAAGTTAGCATTCGATGAACTCTGTGGTTTGGCTGCAACAGCTACCGATGAAGTTGCGTGGTAGCATCGAGTGAGCATTCTTGAAAGCTGCCTCTCGGTGGTAATTGTGTTGAGAGACATCGATGAAGAGAAAGAATAGTATCCAATGTCAAAGTGGGTGGTTGATACAGCTGCAAAGGATGCTTCGACTCTTAGTGGCTTATATTGATGTCAAGATAATGAGGTTACGTAAAGATGGGATGGCCGGAGCGCCAACAATGAACTCAATATTATTGATGTGTAACAAATTGTGCAACAACAATAGCCAGGTGTATAAGCAGAAAGATGTGACGATTGGTGAGCCAATTTGGATTATAGTGAGAGGTGAAAAAGTGCGAACGAAATCCGGGGAAAAGTGGTGGCAGGAAAGCGCATGAAAGGCAGGTGCAAAATGGCAAAGAACTGGTAAAGTGGTAAACCTGTCAAGTCTGTAGGTAAAACCTGGGTGAGATCTTGAAAATTGGTTAAAATTAGAGGACGAAATAGAATTCCTTCTGGCTAGTAGTGGGTGCACTAGAGGGAGAATTGGTGCTAAGCGCCAGTATCAGCGGTTGAACTAGCTGCATAAAATCAAAAGCATAGAACTCATGGATGTGCCAATTTGATTATGATCAAGATCAAGATCAAGTAATAGTTTGTTGGGTTTGGTACGACTTTTATTACCTCGGATCTGTATATTCTGAACGTCCGACTGCACCGGAGTGTGTTGTAGGTTGTGCAGTGATCTAACCACACTCCCATCGTATTGCTCTCCTTGGAAGGCATGCAAAGTCTCTATGAGTCTTGGAGCTCACAAGATTCATCTGCTGACGATTCCTTCCCAAAGGTCTGGCATGGCTCTTCTCATTGCAGGAACCGCTAGCGCACCAATGGGTGTACAGTCTCTCATGGCACACCCGATAGAAAGCTTCTTTTTACGGCTACTCTGTAACCTACAGTCCATGGCATGCATCGCACTTTGATTGCTGCCGCCACGTCACGCATGTCTACTCGTTTCTCCTATATTCACATAAAATCGGTTAGCGGTATTTGGTTGGGTTTGCCTTGCCTCAATCGTCAGCCCTCAATTATCAGCCTGCTCTTGTGCCTTCTTCTGCTGTTCAAGCTTGTACTGTCTGGCCAACTCGGCTCTGCGTTTCCTTTCCTTCATCTCTCTGTCTCTTCTCTCCAACTCTTCGATCCACAACTTTTCTCTCATCTGGGCCTTCTCCAACTTTCTGGCCTCCTCTGATTTCTCCGTCTTCTGGAATGCCCGATCGTAGTACATAGATCCAAACACCAAGGCGGCCAATGTGAAACCTTGAAGAATCACTCTCCATCTGAACCAGACCTGAGCATCTCGGGAATGTCCTGTTCTGATCCCTCTGGCGGCAAGAATGACGGCACCGCAGGTTCCCAAGCACCCCAATGGAACTAGTGGTTGCTGCTTGCATCTGTACCAAATCTTCTCTATTGGTTGCATGCTATAAGTAGTTGTTAGTACTACTATTTTGGTACAAAAAAAAAAAAAAAAAAAAAAAAGGTCCAAACCCCGAAATCATTGCTAGCTGGGCCCGTTGCAGCACTTACTCATCGAGAGGATTATCAAATGATGATGGGTAGTTTCTAGAAGCCATTTTGTCTGTCGAAAAAAAATAGTCTATAAAAGAAATAAGAAGAGTGTCGGTGTCTGTCACAAGCCAATATTGTTTCAAGAAATTCGGTGGTAAAAAATATTTAAGCGCTTTCCACAGCAAGTGAATCCCGATAAGGATGTGCGGAGGGGTATGGAAAGCAGAGGATATATGGCAGCAGAATCTGTGGCAGTGGTAGTGGCAGTGACAGTGGCAGTGATAGTGGCAGTTAAAGTGATAGTGGCAGCTGGCAGTAGACGTAGCAAAGATACCAAGGGGTAAACCAGATATAATTGTGTGGTTGGGCCGTATGCCGCTGTTGATGGCGGCGGATTCACGGTGAGGCGACAGCTGGGATCTGGGTTGCTTGTAGAAGTACGGCAAATCACTTTTCAGCTAAGCGCTGAAAGACATTTTGGGTGAGATGATGAAGAATTTGTAAAGAGTAGGGAATGCATTCAGCAGCTGAAGTCGACATAAATAGGATGAAAAGAGATGCGTATTCGTTTCTGAGCAAGCAGAAGCATAGTAAGATGTTTTCGGAGCTATTAGAGACGGTGTGCTAAAGCCTACAGTATTTATGGTCTCGGCATCTCCCGGGCTCCTTCTAGTAATTAACTATTCTGGTGCTACCTTTGGTTTGCGTCTACAACCCGATGCAGCACAGTGTATCAAGAGTGTGTGTTGTGGTCTTGTACCACTTTCAGTTACCGAATCCTGCATAGAAATCGTAACTGAAATTGCGGTGTGCTTATAGTATGAATTCTTTTTTTACCGCCTTCTAACATTCACAGACTATTTAGCTTTGTAATGAATTGCATAGTAGCATATAAACTTGCTCCGGGTTGTATTGTGGCTTAGATATCCAAGTGGGAGTCGTTGTAGCTCAATATGCTGGTCTACCCGACGATGAGCAGAAGCCTAGATCACCGCCGGCAACTGATCTACAGGGAAGTTCTTAGTAAGAGAGTCCAAACTCTAGGCATAGCTCGTCACCCCGTGTTGAAAGTCTACTGTGATAGCTAAGCAATACTTTTGTCCATACGCTTCTTAGTATACATTATCTCTCTGTAGAATATCTAGCAAAGCTTCTGGCGCAGCCAGCTCCTGACAGGGCTATTATGACATAGAGCGCATCTAACAGACCTGTACTTATCAAAAGAAATGCTTTGCATTGCTGCGTGTTCAAATAGCCTCCATTCTGGCCTCTGTTGGTACATTCCTAGTCTTGATTCCTGTATCGGCCTCATCTAAACCTACTGCCCTTATTTATATAGCTGTAATCCTTCGGAGCTACCACCAATCCCTTACCCTTAGTGGCTCCGCGGTATATGGTCTCTATGATATCAATGAGCTCCTGTTTGTCAGTAATTACAAAATTCAGCTTGTTGTTGTTTCCCGTACCAAAATCACACATCATGTGCTTATTTCGATAGAAAAACATGATGGTCATCGGATCGTAGAGTTCATACATCTCGTTAAAGTCCGGGACCTTGTCGATGTCGCAGAGGTAGATTGCAGCAAACTGCGACACCTTGTCAGCAACCTTATACAATAGTTCGTCCATTAGCATACAGTCCGGATCTGAATCCCTACCAAAACGGATGACCACCAACCGATCATCCTCTGAAAGTATGGCCTGGTCTACATGCCATCCTGTTCTCAAGTGTGGAAGAAATACAGAGCCCATTGAGTCAAGAAGAGCAACGTCTGTGGTGAAGAAACGAATGGATCAATCAATGCTCAAGCGACTGATGCTGATTATGTAATGCTCAGCTCCACACCGCGCATTCCGATCCCTGGCGTTCTAGTTGGTCGGAGATGGAAGCATCGCTGATTCATGGCCTTCCTATGAGTTTCCACTGCATCTAAATCCGACCGACCACTTCCTACACAAATACTTAATTATATATATGCATGTAGACTCACAGAGAAACTGCTTCTGGGGCTGGGGGAAACGTCCCACCAGGCCTGTATCCGCTGTCTCGTAAGCACTTCCGTAAACGGAAACTCTGCGGTCGGTGATTCTGACAGATACAGCCTTTTAGTGTCCAGCAGCTGCTGCTTGCAGAAACCTACGAGCCGTATCACATCTTCGTCTGTTGCTACTACCGGTTCTGCTTGTGGACCACCGAGCCCAAGCCCGTGATCTGGCTTCCGGTAGCTGGCATGCTTTGGTCTCCGGCTTCAGCTCCAGCTCCAGCCTTGTCACACCTCTGCACCGCCGCATCCGCCGGCGCTAAAAGTGGCACGCTCCAGCTTCACCGAAACGTCGTACTGCCCCGTCATTGCTGTCACTGGCATGCCTTACACCGTTCTTAGTTCAGAAGCCTTAAATTCAAGCTTTATGTCGGTGTTGCCGCTGTGTTTCTACCTGCTTTGCAGGCTACTGCAAAAGCCACCGTGTGTCGGGTGAACAAAAAAAAAAAAAAAATCTACACCTCAGCTGTAGCCGCTCGCGAATTCAAGCAAACACATTTCTTGGGCAAATCTGCAGTCTTTTTTTTTCTGAAGTGAAACGTTAATTAGTGCCATCTAAGCATATAAGTTTTCCTTGCTAATACAAGTATCATGTCTGGTGCTCAACCATACAATCCATTTGCAGACTTGGCAGCTGGTGAATCCAACACAAGCAACCAGCCTAGAGCAAACTTGGAGGAGTTGCAGAAGCAGTTGGATGCTACCAAACAGGACTTGAGGAACACCGTGGAGTCGGCAGTGCAAAGAGGAGAAGTGTTGGACGACGTCGTATCCAGCACCGCTGTGCTCAACACCAATGCCGACAAGTTCAAGCGCAGCTCACATGACGTCAGAAAAAGGATGTGGAAAAACTACTTGAAGACCAAGTGCTGTCTCTTCCTTGTAATTATCATTCTTCTCATCGTCATCATTGTTCCTATAGTGATTCACTTCACCAACTAACGGCCCCCCTTTCTGTCGTGGCTGCTGCAGCCATGGCTATTTGGCCCTGTGGTTCTGTGTGTGTGTTTTTTGCTCTGCTTTATATCTTCTGTTCCATTTTCTCTACTACTGTTCTTTACACTCTAATAACGAAATCTAAAGAACCGTGGCCTATGTGCCGGATATTTCATAATGTATGGCGCCTGGTGTCTCCAGCAGCCTCTATCTATTGTATCACCAATTGGACTCCTTTTTTCCCATTGGCCTTGCCGGCCTGTTCTTCTGTTTCAACTGCTTCCGTTTATACTTTTGGTGCTCGCTTCATGTACTGTGTAATCAAAGCTATGCCTACGACCATCTCCACTTGCGATGTCAATCGTTCCTTCAGCTCTCTCCCCTGGACTTGTTTTAAACATCTTTGCGTTGTAGTCTTATCTCCAAGTCATCTTCTCTGTTCTGGGAATGTCTCTTCGTAGACCTCACATGCCACATGGCGGCCTTTAGGTCCTCTCCTGTTTACCACCATGCAACATCATCGTCATTTATTTCTGATCGCATCGTCCTCACCACCGTTGGAGTTCGTTCATCCAGCTGTCCCGCCCACATATGCTTTCTATGTCTAACCGCACACGAAGCCAGACTCGTCTTCCTGATGATGCCTGACGAGGCTCCCACTACTCGATTATAGAAAGTTAAAGGCTATAAGACAATAAAAAGTATAAAATAATTATAAATTGAGAATTCCTTCCCTCTATTCCTCAGCTGCCTCCTCTATTGACTGTTGTTGCAAAGCTTCCTGGGCAGTGGCATTTCTCGTCACCAACTCGACGATTCTTCTAACAGTAGGCACGTTCAACCAGGCGGGTATGTAGGCTTCAACTCTGTGAAATGGCCTTAGTTCCACGTGCCTGAAAGGATCTTCGAAGTGGCCCTCTGAGTTCACTGGTTCCCGGAAATCGGTGGATCCACCACTCTTCTTGGCCTTCTCGGCCACTATCTCGGTAATGGCAGGTGATATTGGTATCTCGTACTCGGCAACATGATACTGCGAAATTAGTTTCTGTATCTGCACCGGTGTCAAAGCATAGCAGATCTCATAGATTATATCCATTTCTTCTCTTGTGGTCTTTCTTAGTTGAAGCAACTTGGAAACTTGGAGTAGATGGGCCAGATATGTTGATCCTTCTTCTATGTCGTGACCCTTGCACCACTCCTCCAATCTAGTCACATTGTAATTAAGTTGTAAACCTCTCTTCCACGATAGGAAGTTTCTTCTCATTATTAGGTTGTTGAAACAGTATGCATCAATGAACTTGAGCAACTCGATAATGACCTCATTAATCACCCGAGGCTCAATGAAATAGGCCTTCATCGACCAGTACACGGAATTAAAGAAAGTCAAAATGTCATCCATATTGTATTTTGGTTCCTTGTGTAGAACCTTGCTAATTAATGGAGAAGGATTCTCTGGAGAGTAGAATCCTGGCAATGCTTGTGACTCGACCACAGCATAGACAATCTTTTTGGCTAGTGCACTCTGCATCTTTCCCATCCATATGTTGAAAATATTGTAAGACAACGATTCAAGATCTTCCTTCACTACGGCAACCAATTTAAGATACTCGTCGTATTCACTTCCTGTCATCTCCTTACTTATAGTATCGCTTGCCAAAATCGTAGATTGGGCATATGCCACGAAAGAGTACAGTTCATGGGTATTAGTTAGCCAGAATGCACCATGAGGAATTATTTGACTGTCTCTCAAGCCGCTCACAATGTTTTGGATGACAACCAAGGCTTGGCCGAGGAAGTCTTCACTTTCTGCGGTCAACCCTAATCTCCACATATCGTTGAGGATGATGATGATGATTCTTGCCGGGAACAAAACCTCTTTCCTTGTTAGGTCAGATGCAACGCTGGCAGGTGGTAGTTTGAGTCCCTTCAACAAGCCATCAATGATTTCCTTGTGAAGCGTCTTGGAGTCCTTCAAAAGAGCCCACAACTCGGAATTAATAGCCTCAAGATTGCCCTCTTCCTTGTTGGAGTTAGGAACCATAGAAGCCCTTCTCGGATCAAAGCTGCCGCTACCATTGAAAAGAGGTGATCCATTGCTGAAATCAGCAATTGAGTTACGAACTGGAGTGCCGGCTGTGGTCTTGGAAATAACCAGATGTCTCTGTAGATCATCAACCTCTTGTCTGAGTTTCTCCAATGACTCATTAAGGGTGGTATTTTCGTGCTTACTTACATCCAATTCCTTTTGAGCTTTCTTCAATTGCTCCACGTTTTCCTTTAATTCTGTCTTCAATTTGACCTGGGATTCTGTCAACTCGTTTACCTTTGCCTTGGCAGACTCGTAGTCTAACTTGTACTTTTCGATTTCCTCATTCAGACAAGCAACGGTCTCCTGGTGCTTGGCAATAGAGGAGTCGTACTTGGTATTCAACTCCAACTGTTTAGTCTCTAGACCCTTGGTGTTTTCTTTACTCTCAGCAAGAAGAGACTGTAAGTTGGTAATTTCTGATACAAGCTTGGAGTTCTCGTCCAACTTGGATGTTAGAGATTGTGTTAATTCTATCACCTTGTTTTCCAAGCTGTACTGAACCTCCTTCAACTTGTTGACCGATTTGGCCTCCTCTTTTAAGTGGAGATACTGCTTCTTGGCCAGCAATCTACGGCCGCAACTCTGGATAAGAACGGTGGCCTTAAGGGTCTTGTTGTAACTCTTTCTAGCAATGTAGCCTCTAACAAGAGATTGTATAGAGACGGCAGAATCCACACGGACCTTTTGAACGAGCTTCAATCTCAGCAATCTTCCACGACAAACGGATTGCAAAAGAATTAAAGAGGATACAGCTTCCTCGAATCTCTTTCTCATGGCATATCCGGTAACAAGTGCATGGATCTTCAAAGAGGCTCTTCTTTCCAATTCCCTTCTAACTCTGTCCCTTTCTAGGAATCCTCTGCATAACGCTTGTAACTCCACCAATGATTTAATTGCAGCTAAGTACTTATGACGAACGTAATGACCCTTCAAATGCTTCCGAATCATGATCTTAGAGTCTCTGATCTTGTGTAATTTCAGTTTCTCTAGGTAGCCAAGAACGCCGGCTTTGAAGAATATTTTAGTCTTTCCCGTCTGGTACTTATGCTTGTCACCAATAATGGAATTTAGCACTCTTTCGGTAACCAACTTGGCTTCATCTTCTGTTCCCTCACCTCTTAAGAACTTTTCACACTCACCAGAGTGCATCAGGATATAGAAGTCTGAGACAAACTTAAAATAGCTCGACCTAGTTGGGAAACCTTCACACGAGATCTTGATGGTCTCCAAAACACCACAAGCTCTCAACTGTGAAAGAACCATAACTGGATCAAACTCCCATGGCTTCTTGGCCTCATTTGGCTTGATGCAACGGATGTAGTGAACATTGGTAGAATTAATTGTGGACATCAAGTCAATTAACGAATTCTTGAAAATGTTTCCTAATGTTGGCTTCCTTATGACCCTGCCCCTTCTTGCCTTGGATTGTTGCTTAGCCTCGATCTTTTTGTTTCTTTCATCTAGCGCATCCAAGATATCAGCAAGAAGAGTATTTGTGGTCTGTTTCAAGGTGTCAAACTGGCCATCAGACACAGTATCTCTGTTCTTCTCGACAAATCCTTGTGAGTCGTAGCTGACATCCAAAGCGTAATGGCTAATGACAAACTTGTCGTTTCCAAATCTCGGTTTGTGGAAAACATCATTTTGAGGAGTTTTATCTAGTGTCTGATACATGTTCTGAATCCAAGATTCATCGGTACCAGCTGGTTTCCTTGATTCATCATCCAACAAACTCAAAATACCGTATCTACCTTCTATAACATCGATGCACTGCTGGTTATCCGAGAAATCGATAAATGACCATTCAATTCCTTCTTTTATGTACTCATCTTGTTCTAGCTTGAACACGTGGCGAGTAAACTCCTGTTGTAACTTTTCGTTGGCATAGTTAATACAGAACTGCTCGAAAGAATTGGTTTTGAAGTGCTCGAAACCGTATATATCCAAAACTCCAATCGATGAGGCCACCTTCTCCAGCAATTCAGGAGAGCATAATCCGCGGTTGATGAATTCGACTAGCCAATCAAACAAGGCTGCATAGATAAATTTAGCCACGGAATCCCTAGCAACAATGGCCTGTGGATAGTTCAGGTCGGACACGATCTTACCTTCCACTGTAGTGATTTGCTTTTTGACAAGCCACTTTGAAAAGTTGTCAGGATCAAGACCCAAAAGTTCACAGGCCTTTGTGAGGCTTGGTTCGTCGGAAGAAACGGCAGCGTTACGTCCAACCTTCTGGATATTGATGTTTCCAATCATCAATAGGCCTGCTAATACCTGAAAAACGGCCTCCTGTCTAGACTCATCAAATCCAACTAGCTCAAGAGCCTTGCAGGTCTCCTGGAACTCCTTTGCGTCGTCGACGCCGTCGATTTCGGGAGCTTCGCCTTGGTTCAAGTAGTAGAAGTCCTCGATCTTGGTAAGACCAAACTTACGCTTGAGCGCCGGGTCCAAACCCTTCATCATCTGATAGAAAACATGGTAGTTCCGCTCGGTTTCGGGCTGCGAAACCAACCGGGACCGTTCTAAAAGATATGTCTTGATCTCTGCGCCACGAATGACAACGTCCTTGTCAAAGAGAATCTCCAAGTACTTACCGAAACGGGAGGAATTGTCGTTCCTGGTTGTCTTGGCATTACCAAAGGCCTCCATGATGGGGTTTGTGGCAAGGATCTGCTTCTCGGTCTGGGACATGTCGTGCTTGTTGGTGTTGGTGTCAACAGAGGCAAAGTACCGCATAATGTTCTTGGCCGACTCGGTTTTTCCGGAACCGGACTCGCCCGACACAATGATGGACTGGTTCTGTGAGTCGTGGATCATGCAGCGGTAGGCCTCCTCTGCGATTGCAAACAAGTGAGGCTCTTCCTCTCCTCTGCGCTTGGTTGCATACTTCTCGACCTGGTCCTGCGAATACAAGCCTGCAATTGGCTGGAACGGGTTGGTGGCAATAAGCACAATACCGGAGTAGGTGTAGATGTTCAACTGGGCGTAACGGAGCCGGATGGAGCTCAAAACAGACGGCTCGTTTAAGTGGGACAACTCGGTCAAGTCCTCAACAGACTCAACCCGGTTTCTAAGCTCGGGCAACTCTTTGTGGCCGTCGTCAAGGCTCGACGTCTCGATGCGAAACGTGCGGTCGCCGTCCTCCTCTTTCAACTCAAACTGGTATTTGTCGTTGTTGTGGGTGAGGCTGACGACTTCAACACCTAGCCATCCCTGATCTTTGTCGGGAATCCAGCAGCGGCTGCAGTGTTAGTATGAGGATTCAAACGGGTAAATGGGCAGCAGAAAAATTGCTGGAAACAGGGTGCTTACGTTCCCGGCTCGAAATTGCTTGCCATGGTGTGCTAAAGGAAAGAGTCTGTGAAAGAAAGGGATCTGTAAAGACAGCGGACAAAATCAAAAATCAAGTTTTCAGAAATGGTGATGGTGAAAGCGCGCGTTGGCAGATCAAGATTTCGGGCGCAGATCGTAGACGCGTGTAGGGAGGGGAGAGAGAGAGAGGACATAAAGAGGAATGAGAAGGGCAGTGTGTAGGATGTGGAGGTGAGGCAGTGTATTGAGAATAAAGGAGAGTAGGAGTTGGAAGAGAGAAAATTTGGCAAGGTATGTGAAAGTAGACAAGGCAGCCAACAGGTGGGAGTAGAAACAGAAGTAAGGGTAGACAACGCAGCATGTAACAGAAGTAAGGGTGAACAAGGCACCTAACAGATCTAGGAGAATACAAAGCAGGAGTTACAGAATTGAGATTAGACAAGGCGGCTAATATAAGTAAGGGCATACGCAAGAAAAAAGTAGACGAGAAACAGACGATAAGCAATTGAGCTAAAACGAAATAGGATCAGCCTAGGACAACTGACAGACGGCACAAAAAGAAACTAGCAAAAACAGTAAGTTCCAGCTGACAGGCACTGTTGCTGCGAAGCAGAACTTATCTTTGCTTGTTATTCGCTTCTGGCACAAGTAACTGCCGCCTGCTTAGTGATGAACTGGTGATTCCCCAGTCCGTTTCCGCGGTTAGAATTCATGGTAGCTGTGGTAATAGTGGTTTGCACACTGTTTCAGGATCTACTATGCTGTGTTGCGGAACACTAGGATGTCTGTGATGATATCGTGGTAGACATAATACTTCTAAATAATTTAAGACTGTAGGAAGACTATAGTGGTGATGTGTCCTGAGGTGGGACCGGAAGTAGAGTGCAATATAACGGGACTGGCGTTTGGACGAAGTTGACGTTGATGTTTATGTTTATGTTTTTGTTATTTTGGTGCCGACATTACAAGTGGGACTGGTGAAATGGATTCACTATCTCTTCGCACCTCGTTAACTGATGTCTGGGATTATGTCACAAGAAGCTCAAAATGCGCTTTCAATGGTGCAATGCCTACCACTGCGTATGCGATACCCAGTCACAGTTCTGGTACGTGGCCCGATAAAAGCACTAGTGGATAGCTAAGTATGGCTTGGAACTGTACTACGACTTTTCTCATCTCAAGTATACTTGTGATGCAGCGTAAGTTCTGATTCGCCGATAGTTTTGGAAGCAGCTAGCGCTAGAGACTCGCACGGTCACGGCTTGGACTGGCTATGGTATTTTCATTGGGGTGGAGCTTCAACTACAGGTAAAAATTCAGTAGTCTCCCGATTAGAGCTCTGATGAGTGTAGATTTGAAGCCTACTTCTTATGGTGGGTCTCGTTGCTGTATGGTTGTACCTGCTTATCATAGTATTGTCCCCGGTGCTACAAATGGTAGAAACACTATTTTCCAATTCTACTGTACTGAGCTGCCGTCTATTTTTCGGATGAAAGTAATACCAGAGACATATTCTGAAGTTATCTTTGCGCTACTAGTATCTTGCACTTGCTTTTCGGAATACTATTCCACTTCTTCGAATCAATCATATCAACAACTTTGGAACTTAATGTTGACAGTTCCAATAAGAAATCTACTTTCTCCTCCGTATACAGTAGCAACTGGTTTTGAAGTCAGCAAAGATCATCTCCATGAATTAATGTCATGCAGCCAACTTTCGGGAGCATAAAATGGCATGTATTTTATAGCATGTATGTTGCCACCACTACGCTAAATGTTTTCTACATAGTCTTTTTCTGTTTTTTTACAACCTTTTTGTTATATCTACTCATTTTCACCCCCACAAACTCTCGGCCTTCCCAGAAAGAAAAGCTAGATGCTCGATTTGGCCCCACTCAATGCGCTACTAAAGATACCAATTTCCACAAAATAGGCTAAATACGGCATCATTTTGGTCTCTAATCCGCTTTACAGGCATCTATATACCTTTTCTGTTCACACGTATCCGAAAATATGAGTCCCTCCTTAATTAGTAATCAATGTTAACGCACTGCCTGTCATTGAAATATTTATCCGATTAATGTGTTCGGGTTGGACTCTTCGGCGGCTTGCAACTATCACCAGATATACGCATATACGCATATACGCATATATATATATATATATATACATATATAACTGTTTAGCCAGTAGTTTTGCTCTGTTTGAAAGCACAGACCGTTTCCAGTCTCTACAAATAAGTCAGCTATTATCGCTAGATGAAGGCTGTCCGTGTCAAGTCCGGCAAAGGTCCTGCTTCATCACTCTACATCGATGAAAACTATCCAATTCCAATTTTGAAGGTTGGTCAGGTCTTAGTTAGGGTCAAAGCCTTTGGGTTGAACAGAATGGATATTCTTCAGAGGAAAGGCTTGTATCCGGTTCCTCCGAAAACTACAGAAATTATGGGTGTAGAGTTTGCTGGTATAGTCGTTAGGACTGCCGACGACGTCAGCAATTTTGCAATTGATGATGCTGTTTTCGGCTTGGTCGTTGGTGGATCCTATGCCGAATATGTAGCAGCTGACACTAGACTACTATGTCATTTACCTTCATCTTCGCATTCTTTGTCCTTCATTCAAGCTGCAGGGATTCCTGAGGTGTGGGCTACAGCATCTCAATGCATTAGTACAATCGGACACTTCAGTACAGGTCAAAGTGTTTTGATTCATGCTGGTGCCAGTGCTGTTGGCCTAGCTGCAAGTCAAATTGCTGTTTCTTTGGGTGCTAGGCGGGTGTTCTTCACTGCCGGGACCGATGAAAAGTGTCAATTCGTTAAGAAAGTTATAGAGCATGTATGGGAGTCGAAAAACCAGGCCGGAAAGTATCACGATGGATTTCAGGCCGTTGCAATCAATTATAGGAAACAGAATTTTGAGAGTGTCATTGAGAATACTGTGGGGGGCTCCGACATCTGTAAAAGTGGAACAGACGGAGTAGACTTGATTCTGGATCCTGTGGTTGGCAGCTACTTCATGCCTGACCTCAGAGTTCTCAAAACGGAAGGAAAGCTAATAGTTTTGGCCTTCATGGGTGGCAGTGTTGTGGATAAAGTAGATGTATCTGTGCTCCTTGGCAAGAAGTTGGTGGTTGAGGGGACAACATTACGATCAAGGGGCATACCGTATCAGCAGGCCATTATGCGGGAGATTCAGTCCAATTGGTTGCCTAAAATAGTGGACGGTGAGTTTCAGATCTTTGTGGATAGAGTCTTTGACTGGTATGATATTGTTAAGGCGCATGAGTACCTGGAGTCAAATGCCAGCAAGGGTAAGGTTATTTGTACTATTGACTGGGGTAATAATGAATGAAATATCAGGCAATTGTTGGTTTCTAAAGGTGACTGGATGACTACTCTTACATAATTTACTCGCAGTTCGGATGTTGTGTTTAATATGATGAGTTTTTAATGGTAATTATGAACTGTATGCGAAGTGAGTACGGTAGCAGCAACGCGAGTTGCAACTCGGTGCCGTAGATTTAAGTTAAGCCGAGACCGGCAGTCTAAAGAACTAAGTAATCGGTCTCAACGCTTTATTATGATGTGATTTACTACAAAAGTAGCTTCTTGTGTTTTTGGTTGGCCGGAAGTGACGCTGTTGAAAGAATACAAAGCAGCAAGCCCAAAAAGATGTCTTTTAAAGCGTCCATTGCTGCTCGGAAAGCTCCTTTAATGTATATCAAAAAGTAACTCCCCTACCGAAATCCTGAATGTTTTAGTAAGCAATGTGTTTCCCACTATCACTCAAATATCCGACCCCTAAAGTACGATTTGCACATCACTTCACCTCCAAATTAATCTTGGCGAGGCTGTGCAGAGCTCACCTCGAAAATGCTAAACCATTCTTCATTATCTCTTCATACATTATACCTTTTCTCTGCATGTCTGGGCCCCACCGATCGCACTTCAAGTCAAAATTGTCAAAACTGGCACTACCATTCTCTCTGTCGAAATTTCCCGGGAAAATTAAGGGACACAGTACAGAGGAACTGGCCTTGCAAATTCCAGATGATACACATTCTTCTCTTGGACTCGGCGGTCCACTTATTCCGGTGAGGTCGTCATCTGCACCTTCACTTGTATCACCAGAACCTGAGGATATGCCTTCTGCTATTGGGCAGAAAAAACTCAGCCCCCCAATTGCATTCAGCCCGTCTTCCACTGATGTCTCCTACGTTGCAAGCAATCCAGTTGGCAAGTCAGGCATATCACTTGGAAGTATGCCAGATCTTCTTCCTTCACTCAGCACGTCTTCGGCAATCAATGCATCTTCGTCTGCTGCAGACCGCCGTAGGCAATTTCACTCTCATCAGAAGTTGCAGCCAAGAGCAGAAAGCTTTTCTCCGTCTAGATCTATAGTTTTACCGCAAATTACTCCCAGATCTCAGCCCAATGACAAGCTCCTCTTTGCCGGAAACCCCTCCAAAGAGGTTAATAGGTATATTATTCCAAGGAAGATAAAGGACACCTTTGTGAAACTACACAACCAGATTTTGGAGAGCTCTAGAAACACACTTGATTTGGTCAATTTTGAAAATCAGCAATTAGCTCAAGAACTAGAAAGGAGGACTAAGCTTCTTCGCAAGCTAAACTCTGAGCTCCCTGCAAATCTCACCAGTTTGGACTTGCTACTGAAAAGTCTCGATATCAAAGAGCAGAAAGGTCTCATAAATCTTAACTCTGATGACCTTGTCACTAACTTAAATGACTTGAATAGTCGGTTGGAGCTAGTGCGTAGCGGTTTGAAGGAGAATAAGATGAAGTTGAACTCCTTTGAAAGCAGTTTGGATGTCCTTGACATGGTCAAGCAGAATAACATGCTAATTGAAAAGAATACTCGAAATATTAGCATTGCCATTGTGTGCGTTGTGCTCATTGCCATAGTTCTGAAAATAGCGTTGCACCATATAAAGTGAGCGGGGCACTCTTGTCTGAATTATGTCTTATCTGACTATCACATCTTCCTTGAAGTGTCCATACCCATTATTTGCATTAAAAAGTTACTAAATATCTGCTTACCCATGATGATTGCAGCAATACCATCGTGGGTATAAGCCACACTAATAGTCGAAGCCTGCTTTCGGGACTCCTTTTTGAACTCATCTCCCGAAATTTAGAATGCTTTCGATGATATCTCCTACCCTATGTAATTCACGTTTTTTTATTAATCTTTAAGCAAAGCTACAATGTATAGTATGCGAATTAGCAATGTATTTCGTCAGCGAAACCTTCTTTATGGCTCCACTAGCTGGCCCTTGCAGTACTCCATTTCCTCTTCGCTCAATGATGAAATGTACAAGCATTTGGACATTATTTCGGCGTCGCGGTCGATTTTATAATTCTCAGACCAGCTAATGTATCTAAGCACTTTTTTTAAAACCCTTCCTGTAGATCTGAATTTTGTGATATTGATCAGCTCATATGACTCTGAATTCTCTTCGTCTTCTTCCTCCCCTGACTCATTCTTGATTATTGTATCAGATTGAGATATGGTACTCAAATCGCTGAGATCCAACGCCATAAATGAAATGACCCCTTTTGAAGCCGAGACATTATCTAGCTCCTTTCTTATGGTCTGGTAGTTCCTTGCTGGTGAAACAAGGTCCCTCAATCCCTTAAATATTAAGAGATCCCCGGTGTCTAAATGATTCCATGTACCCTTTAATGCTCTAATAATTCCCGAAGTAAGAGCCAAGCCAATTTGGAAAAGAGTGGCATAATTCTGTAGCTTTTTGCAGGCGTGAGCTAAGTGAATGTATTTAGATATCACCAGAGCTCTGACTCTAACTTCTTTGGATAGAAGAATTTCCGAAATGATCCAATTTGTCATTAGATTAAACCTCAACGTTAGCATTTGCAAAGCGGTCTTGTCCCTGCTTTCAAGAAGAAGTCTGAGCCAAGAGTTGTATGGCTCAAACGGTTTGTCCCATTTGGCATCGATTAGTTCCTTCCAGTCGACATTCGCCTGTAGGTCTTTTTCAATTAATGTAAACTGTTGGGCAAGAATCTCTGTATTATACTCCAGAATGAATGGAAGATGATTTCCTGCCTCCATTAATTTTTGAACGTTAAGACTATCGCTCTCAATACCAAGCTTTGAGGTTAGGGATAAAGAACTCATATGAAAGTTCGATGACTTTCTAAGCTGGTTCCTGAGAAGATTCGTAGAATATCTGACTCCTTGGCGGCTGGCTGGTTCTATAGACGGCGTCGCCCCCTGCGTTTCAAAGGCCATATCATTTGGATTATGGGCAATAAATAAATCCCTCACTTTGTTCTCTAGTTTCACTTCATCCAGTGTTTGCATTGAGGTTTCTGACGAATGTTCGTCATCCCCTTCTCCCGATTTCGAATTTGGTGGCGGTAATCTGATTCTAGTCCCAGGTAACTCGTCATTTAGGCTGAGTTTCACTTGGGCCACAATTTTTCCATCACCTCTTAACTTACTTAGAGCAAAATCGATTGGGTTTCCATTAATAGAGGAATCCGGAATGGCAGCAAGTTCTGCAATAGCTGTAGAAGAAATTCCCGGATATGGAAGGATGCATGATTGGCTGGAGGATTCTGTCATCGATATCGTCGCTTCTGAATCCTCAGAATTTGTAACTTCGGGTTCAACGGTTTCACAAAATGGCAACTCCATGAACAAGTTCGTGGTACTTTCATCGAAAATCATACTATCAGAAACGCAACTTCCATCGCTCTCAATTTCAACCCCGTTCTGTCTCAAATTGCTGACTCCTCTTTGTTTCCTTAGTCTTTGATTATTAAAATTTTCTGAAGGCTTGCTCATTGAACTCGACAGACTCGAACTTAGATCAGAATCATAGGTAACGTAGGAACCTGATGTTTCAACACTCATAGTGGACACGGCCTTGGTAGAAAGACCGCTAACTATATCTATATGGCTACCTGTCTGCTCCGCAATCATGCTCTCCGTGGCTATTGATGGAAGAATTTGTGGTTTATCTGATTTTACAGAATTGTTTGAGACATCACAGGCATTAGAAGTGCCACCCCCCAGATTGTGGGTTTGCAGGGAGATTTTACCCTGTCTCTTATGATCTTCTCCGAGAGAACCCTCGGCCTTCTTAGGGCTGGACTCTGCAAAAAGCTCCAATGGAGCGGTAGAAGATATGGTGGTGTAGTCCTGATCCACCTGTGATTTGTTTGGAGAAAAATGTAATATTCTTGCAACCGGATGTGCCGCTCCGGTTTCTGCGAAATCACAGACATTTTGTTGAGGAGAGTTCTCGAGTGCAACTCTTTCTGAGTCATTGGCACCACTTTGAGGGGTGTTTATATGGTGATCAGTCACATTTTCTAAAACTATATTGTCAGGCAGATTCTTGTGGTTAGTTACAACAGTCTCATTCTCAATGGCTTCACTATGAAATTTGCTGGAATTATTTTCCTTATGGATATCTCCCTCCTGTTCCCCATTGTGCAAGTCTTCGGACGTCACGTTGTTGATTTCACTTTCCGTTAATTCGGCTCCACCTCTAGGTTGTGTTTGTAATGATTCATTTTCTGGGGATCTCTTCACTTCATTCAGCATATTCTCACTTCTGGTATCTCTATTGATCTCTTTTATCATTTGACTCGAAGGAGTATCATTTCTGAATCTTAGTTCAGATGAATTTGGTGATATGTCCTTCCCTTCCTTCCCTTCCTTCTTTGCAGCCGGAGCAGCCGTACACTCAATAGACATATCGACAATGTCATTGTGAGAATCTGAAATTTCCAAAGAATCCGACCAATTCATCGTCACTGATGGCGTCTGAAAAGAATGTTTATCGCACTGCTGGTCGGAGATCTTTGAAACTTGTTGCTGCTGTTCAAACTTATCGTTAAAATGTTCCAACAACTCAGAAGAGCCAATTCTTTCTGTGTTTCCCTTATTTCTGGTAGGTGACTCTTGAAGCGGAGCCAAATTACTAGCCATAGTAACTGCAGAAAATCGGCAAAGCCTGGCCTGTTTGTATGCCGCAACGGCAGCGTTATAATCCTCCAAAACCCGTTCACTTAGAGTATCAAGCTTCCCTTTAATATTTATAGGTTGGTTCAAGTCAGTTGAAGAGATCTTTTTCGAAGGTTGTTGTTTCTGCGAATTTTGCTCTGGCGGCCGCCTACCAAACAGATTTCTCAAGAGATGCTTTCTGTGCTGTTGTGGCTTTTTAATAGGTGGCCCAATCGGTTTGTTAAGATTCAATTTCTTGAGAGGAGTAATGGGTGTGATTTGGGTAATTTGTGTCGACTTGAACAAATCAAGAGTAGTACTTTTATTGGATGAGTTCTTATCTTCCGGGGACGGCTTTGAGTAAATCTGTTTGACACCCTCGACAGGTGTAGACTTAACCTGCTGCACCATATTGGAGAATATCTTTTCCAGAGTATTGTCTCTTGGTATGACAGGAACATTTTTGGCACCTAGAGAGATCAAGGAAGCCTTTGGATGCAATATGAATAGATCGTCTTCTATCTTGCTAGAAAACTTTGATGGAAGAAGGGCGGACATATGAAAAGATTCTCTGGAATCCGGATTTGCTATATCTCTAGTGCTTGGATCTCCTATATTGTTCGAAGTTTCTCTTTTAGCCTTCAGTTCTTGCTGTAGGAGCAGATCTGCGGAAGTGGTAGAATTGTGCTGCGCCATGGACAATATGCCGGATCTTCGGGAAGAAGGATCAGTTATCTGCTTGAGTCCAATTGTTGATATTCTTGATATAGGCATAGAATCATAACTAGAAAGTTTATAGTGCAAAAAATCTATGTTTTTGAGTTTAGAAAGCGGAGTAGTATTCCAATAGATATGGCACATCACGGTGTAGGCTTTCTTGAGGTTGACAACAACTTTTGCCTGGATTCCCTTTGGATCGTTGATAAAGCAAGCGCGATTTGGTACCTCATTGACTATGGCAATGAAGAGCTGACGAATCTGCTTATTGTTAATGAAATCATCCTGGAAGTGGTTTAAAATCCAGTGACGAATGACGACAAAAGTTCTGACTAGCGCCAGAGTTCCGATGGTTGCAACTTCTTGGTTATTTGACAGAGAGCGCTTGAGGCACCATGTGAAACGGCACAGGAGCAACTCTAGAAGATGTAGTGGCTCAATGAAATCCCGGAAAGTCAAAAAGAAATCAACCATGAATTGGTAGTCTATAAGATCTGGAGACGTGAGGTACGCTATAAGGGACTCGATTATGGCGGAATCAATGTGACCATTGACGAAATGCGTAGCTCTAGACTCTTTTGGAGAGGGATACAACAGCTCATTGTCGAATAGAGGCTCATTCTGGATGAAATTTTGGAGCAATTGCGATGTGGATATGAAATTTTGTGTTGAAGGAACGTCTGAATCGGGGGTTACAGAGGCCTGTATGCTGCGCTGAGGTGTATGTTGAGTCTGGGACATATCTGGTAAAAAGGCAGCTGGTCTGGGCCGGCTGTTTCCCGATGATGGTGGGATATCTGACAGTTTGTGGTGGATAACAGAGGACTGTGAAGGGTTACTGGGCGTTTGCTCGGTGATGAAGGAGGAATCTGGGTCGGACTGTGACACAGATTGGTTTTGTGACGAGTCAGAATCCTTCGGACTACTCTGCCGGGAGCAAACCCGACAGGAGCCGGGGGAGCAAGTGTCAGAGTCGACGGCAGCAGAGCCGGCGTCGGGGACGATATCGTGAGACGCTGGCGGGATTATCGGGTCGTGGTTCATTGGCACATATAAGGGCTGGCAACAGGATGGAACCAGCAGTAGTGCAGGAGCCAGTTAAAAAGAGTTGGAGCTGATGGCAGAAAAAAAAAAAAAAAAAAAAAACAAAGGACAAGGGGCGTGAGCACAGTTGATCGAGTTGAGGTGGAAAAGTGATTTTTGTTTACGTCCTGCAGGTTGCTGGGAGAAACGCGGGTGGGAGCTGGGGTAAGCGTGTTGTGGGGCGGTGCAAATATGAACAAGTGAGCAAAGCGAGGGAAGAGCGGAGCAGGGGAACAAGAGAAGCAAGGGGAAAAGGCAACGAGGGAATAACTGTGCAAATGTAAGTGAGAGAGTGTGTAATGGAGAAAAACAAAACAGTAGAAGTCAATAGTTAGTCACTAGGTGAGCAAGCAAAGTAAAGGGTCTTGGTAGCAGGAATTGTGCAAATATAAGCAGAGGAGCTGAAACCACTAGAACCTCTAAAGGAGTAGGGAGGAAGAAACAGGTAGATGGAAGCAAAAAAAAAAAGTAGTATTGGAAAGAAGGTGATTGTGGGAAATAAAGAAAAAGTTAGGAAACAAGGAGAAAGTAGGAAACAAGGAGCAAATATGAAGCACAAGATTTATATGCGCAATGCGAAAAGAGTTTGGTAAAAACAGAACAAAGAGGAAGTTAGCAAAAATGAATAGAGAAAAATACTGGAGAACATGGTGTGAGTATTATTATACAAGAATAATTAATGGTAAGGCAGTTGGGAGGAGACCGAAAAGGGAAAGTAAAGGATGGAAAGTGATGGAAGAAATAGAAGAAAATGGTGCGCCGAAGAGTGTACAAACCGTAGCACAAGCCGTAGCACAAGCCGTAGCACAAACGGTAGCACAGCGTTACAAGTGAAAATGGCTGCAGGAATGGAAAGCGCTGGTGAATCAAAAACAAGTCCTAGAGCATTTTTGTTTTCGTTGTCTCTTAATTAGTCCCTCGCCATTCCCGCCTCGTTTTTCAATCGTAATCTGTAACTAGTTAAAGTCTGAGATTGTTGAATGTGCTATTATCAGACAAAAAAATGGTGTAGTAATACGCTCTAGATACCGGAGTTGACCACAGCAAGTGGTGAAGTTGGGAAGGGCAGATAGAGAAGGAAAGTCGTGCGTAGCTTACGGATCACTGACTTTTATTATTCCAGGAGAATTTCAACAAGTAAGTTGCCAGAGTAGTGGGATTGGTAAGTAAGTAAGGGATATATGTGCAACAGCAAGTGGCAGTAGATAGAAGACATCAGTGTTCAAGGAAATGGCACACAACGCGAGGAGGATGTGTAAGTTGGCAGAAAGCTTGAATCCATATAGTAGTATCAGCATCAACGTCGCCTGTCAATGCTTGTATGCAGCTAAATAAAGGAAATAGCTTGCCGCTTGGCCATCATCTCACCCATGTGGTGACGGTTAGCACGGCCGGAAGACTACAGAGGATCTTAGGCAAGATATTCTAATGACGGGATAGCCACTTGGTGCTATGTACAATGACCGGTTTAGCATTGGATTCTGCCAAGAGATCCATCAGAGAATTCTACGATTATTGTATTCTTATAAGAATCTGTATACAACCAAGAAGACGATTTCAACAGTTTTCATGAACCCAGGTAGTGGTTGAAGAGACCTATTCAAGCAGCATGAAACCGAGCCGGGTCTGCAGGTACTTGCTCTAGGTCCATACAATGTAACATTTATTATATAATTGTAGCTGTTCCAAAAAGGACATGAAGCGGTGGACATATGTGCAGAAAAGTAGTATGACAGGAAATTAGTCCAGTGAACGAGATATTTCCGAACCTTTAGTATATTATGCTTCTGTGCTTGGTTCCAGCTAGACAAGTGAGCACTTTCCAATGCATTCCAGATAAGTAATCTTCTACGATTTACTGCAGATTATGGCTGTGTGGTCGAGTGTTATTCTAAGGTCATTAGTAACTCTGACCTTCTCATGGTAGGAACATTGGACTACAAAGCATTTATGCAAGAAGTATGCCCCATCATTAGCCTTTCTGATGACCTATGTCTACCCATCAACATCTTACTTGGTTAAGGTAGGTATAAGTAGTCTCTGAAAGTACATTCATTGAATCTTGGCTCAATAATATTCCAAACAGAAGTTAAAACTATCGTCTTTAGCATTTCTTCCCTTGCATGTGCTCTTGCATACTGCAGTTCGCAGTCTTCGAGAGTTGTCTCTAATATGAGAAATGAGAGAAAAGTAGGAGAGAAATTTGCTCACATGTAGTGTAGTCCAGATGGCTTTTTGCCAACTTTAAGTTACTTCGTATTAATCTACTTGTTGAGTATCAACAACTCTACGGCAGACAGTTTTACGTACTATTCCTCAAGCCAATGCGCAGACAACATATTCGGTCGCAATATTTTTTAAGTTTCCTTTTTTGTGAATGAGATGACATACATGGAGTTTGATAACACTGCGTCACTGCTCTGCCTGTCAAACGCCGCCATTGTCGGGTAGACGACAAATGCAGTTTCGGGCAGTCAAATCATGAACAATAGAAATAGCTTGTCAACGTTCCATAGCCTATATGTTGTGACACGTGACCACTGACGTATCGCAAAACGCTTAGACACTTACCCCACATGAACTTTCCATGGAATATACATGATTTCTCGGTTGAACTATCTCAGTCAATTTCGGAAATGGTCATGAATCCGGGGGTCACTAATCGCCCCGCCTACTCACTTAAATCATATCAGATTCTTACATAGCTGATCATAGAGACACAAGCAACTTAGCAAATCACTCGGCGGACTCGCATCGTTATTCGTTAGCTCGTTATTTATTGTGGACCATCGTTAACCTTAATTCTAACAGCCTTCCACTGGCTGTAGTTCTCAAAGGCGGCAACACCCATTTCTCTACCCATACCGGATTGCTTGTAACCTCCGAATGGAACACCGTAGTGGAAGTCGTTGTAAGTGTTGATCCAGACAGTACCAGCCTCCAATTTGTCGGCCATGTACTTGGCAGTGTCCAAAGAAGTGGTGTGGACACCGGCAGCTAAACCGTACTCAGAGTTGTTGGCAAGAGCAAGGACTTCGTCGGCGGTCTTGAACTTGGTGACAACAGCAAATGGACCAAAGATCTCATCGTTGTAGATAGACATGTCAGGAGTGACGTCAGTGAAGACGGTTGGCTTGATAAAGTAACCCTTGTTACCGAGTCTCTCACCACCAGTCAGTAAGGTAGCGCCAGACTCCTTACCCTGCTTAACGTAACCCAAGATCTTGTCCAATTGTTGCTTGGAAGTCTGGGCACCCTGGAAAGTATCCTCATTGAATGGGTTACCGACCTTTAGAGCCTCTGCAGCAGCCTTGAACTTGGCCATAAGCTTGTCGTAAATACCTTCCTGAACAAAGATTCTGGAACCTGCGCAGCAGACTTCACCCGAGTTGTAGAAAATACCGACAATCAGGTTTTGCACAGTCTTGTCGATATCGCAGTCGTTGAAGACGATGTTAGGAGACTTACCTCCCAACTCCAAGGTGACCTTCTTCAAGTTAGACATGGCGGCAGCCTTCATGATGTGCTTACCGGTGGCAGTAGATCCGGTGAATGCAACCTTTCTGATCTTAGGGTGCTCGGAAATGGCGTTACCGGTGGTCTTACCGAAACCGGACACGATGTTGAGCACACCCTTTGGAATACCGGCCTCCTGCACCAACTTACAAGCGTACAAGGCAGACAATGGAGTGGATTCGGCAGGCTTCATGACAACGGTGTTACCGGTTGCAAGAGCTGGACCCACCTTCCACGACCACATAAGCAATGGGAAGTTCCATGGGATGATCTGTCCACAGACTCCCAATGGCTCTCTCTTGACGTAGTTGAAGTAGTCGCTACCGGTGTTGACGATTTGGCCGCTCATCTTGTCGGCCCAACCGGCACAGTAACGGATGTAGTTGATGACCAAAGAGACATCGCCTCTGGCAGAGCTGATAGCCTTACCATTGTCCATGGTCTCAATCGAGGCTAGGATTTCCTTGTTCTCCTCCAGCAAGTCGGCCAAGTTGTAAAGAACCTTACCACGGAAGGCAGGGTCACCTCTGCTCCAGGACGAGTAGAAGGCATTGGTAGCAGCATCGACAGCAGCATCGACATCCTCAGGAAGAGACTCGTAGACAGAGCAGATCTTCTCCTCGGTGGATGGGTTGAGCACTTCGAAAGTCTTTCCAGACTTGGATGGAACAAACTCTCCGTTGATGAACAAACCGGTTGGCTGCTCGTAGGTCTTACCTGTTGGCAAGGTGATGGTCTTGGACAAAGGGTAGGCGGCTGAAGAGTACAATCTACCGGAGGCCTTCATGGCCCTGCTACCATTCAAGAGACTTCTGCTAGCAAACTTCAACATTATGTGCGGTGTATGTGGGCTATGTGCAGATGCTTCTACGCAGGAGGGAGTTACACATACCGTCCAGTAGATGGATATTTATACACTTTTCCAGAACCGTAGTCGGATCAGAAAATGTGGAGAAGCCGGCAACCACACGGTAGCGCCGAACCACCTAACTTTCACCGCCCGCCGTTCCCACTTCTACATGCTCTATTGCAGTCTTGATGTCACCTTGTGTCCGGCTTGTTGGGAGTCTTTGGCAGCATCATCTATCGTTCTAGTCTAGCTGTTCCGTCTGGCCATGCTTGCATACTTGTATCTAGTCTCGAGACTAAGATTCTCCCCTCAGTTTCAAGGTGTCTCCACCGAATGTTGCGGCCTCCCCTCACGCACACCCCCTCACCTCCACAGACGTTACCCCTCCTCGCAGCTGAGGGGGGGGAGGGGGTGCGCGATCGGCTCCGAAGAGGGAAACTTGGCGACCCCCTATGCATTTCTGTGGCATTTTTGTTTTCTTCTTTCTGGCTTCTCTAGTTCCCGTCAGCCAGCTACCTGCTCCTGCTACTACAAAGTTACACAGTGCCCACGTTACTAGGGCCATCGTTAGAAGTCGCTACTCTCATTGCAACCGTTGAAACCGTCTGGAAGTGGTAATGTGGTAAAAATCTCGGAGGTCGGAGAGAGCAAGGAAAGGGGGCGCAAAAAGAAACGAGCCGCCCTATTCGGGGTACAAAAAGCGGAAACGAGAAAGGAAGAGGAGAAAGAGGGGGTGTGAAAGTTCAAAAAAAAGGCCTAGAAAGAACAAACTGCGTACGTCACCTTTCAGCAAGTCCTCTAGCTCCAACTCTACTGGTTATCTGCAGCAATAGGTGTATACATGAGGTTTCGATGGTTTTTCTCAGAATTCTGGGAGCATTATTGTTGTATTGAGCCTGTTCTCGATGGACTAACTGGGTAATTTTGTCTGTAGCTGTTTTTTTTTTTTTTCTTTCTTTCTCAAGTGAACCACATCAGACGCCGAAGAAACGTCGCAGTGAATAAATCTTGGGTGCGATGCTACCGCCTCTAAAGTTAGGGAAAATTGCCGCTACAGTTGCCTGTTGAGTCATCACGTCCAGGTAAAATTGCATGGCAGAAGTTTTCGGGAAGCCGAAATGTAGAGTTTCTCATCGCAAGTAGCGGAGCCATGGGGTATAACGTAAAAGCCGAAGACCGTCTGCACATGGTCTAGATTTACGCATCCCAGTAATTAAAAGCAACTCACTATCAGTAGCAAAGCAATACCACCATTTGTTTTTTAAGCGCCATTAGCTTTTGCAGCCGCTCTTGAGACTGAGAATTTCTGTTAGCGATTGAAAGAAAGAGGGTCTTCCGATCTATATCTGATCTATAGTGATTGTATCAGATCTGTCAGCCCAGCTATCTAATGCGTCTTTGCTACACACTACTATCATGACAGTATCTACACCAATCAAGTCAGAGCAGGTGATATGATGCTCAATCTAGGTCGTAGGACTCCGACTGAATTTGCTTCCATCACCACATAAGTAGTGACCTCTTCAACATTTACAGAATCCGAACTTTATGTGTTAGATCGAGGAGAAGTAAATTACCGGAGATAAGATAGCACGAGTTCTAATCTGGAGCTATCGGTGTGGCGAGTCGAGCTTTCTAAGCTAGCAGTAGCAACAGTTACCTCGGCCATTCGGTTGTTCAATATTTTGAGTAGCTGTTCGTTTCTCTTCTATTTCTATTTCCCCAATCTTCTCTATAAATTATTAGATTCCGAGTCCTCCGGCTGTTAGAAGATCCAGTAAGTGGAGCTAAGGTGCACAGTTGTCTTTCTAACATGGGTGACATGTAAACAATTAACGCAATCAAAACTGTTGGATGTAGTACCTGTTTTCTGTGATGCTTACAGTAATCAAAGTTGTGTATCTTTGTTCTTGATTTGCACCGCCTATTCAACCTCCTTGAAAGAATCTTCCTCTGCCAAATCTACACTAACTCTCGTTTCTACGATCCCATTCCCCCCTTTTTTTTCTAGATGACAATACTTTTTTGATACTCTCTATAGTGATTTTCTACTTGCTATTTATCTACAACAAGCCAGCCTCCTTGAAAGCTTCGGCTGTCTTATCTGTGCTCTCCAATGTCTTGAGAGTAGCTTCTGTGCCGAACACCTTGCCATTAAAGAAGATAGTTGGAACCCACTTACGGCCGCTGATCTCAGTGACCTGCTTTTCCAACTTGTCGGCCTCCTTAGGATCCATCTTATCCAACTCCACAGTGTACACTTTGTCCTTAACGTTGTACTTAGAAAAAACGCTCTTAGCGTAATGGCAGTCGGGACACCATGACTTACTAGTCATGAAAAACTTATGTCCTTGAATCAGTTTCTCTGCTTCGTTAACCATTGCTGTTACTTGTGCTTGTAGATGCTAGTTACTACCGGTAAAGTAACAGTTACTTGGCGAACTTCCAAAACGGCGGCACCGCCTGGAAAGTTGTCCGAGCTCTGCGATTATACCGAGCTCTGCGATTATATGATTGGTCAGAAAACTGTTGCGGCGGCATCTACACACCTAGAAGCGTGGAAAATACCGCTTTAACAAGTGGAAAGCCTCTTACCTACCTATGGTACTAACTACGGCACTAACTACGGCACAATCTTGAAATGGGTTTCAGGACACTTCTACTGGCAGTAGAGAATATGATGCAACGCAGCAGTTTGGTCAGCTCGGCTAGCCTAGCAATTTTTCCACAATAATCTACGGTTCGTTTTTGCGCTCGAAACATTCCACATCCAGTTCTGTAACTAGCAGGTGGATTAGTAATCGAATTGTGTCGTAGCCAGCAGCCTATTCGTTCAAACAGTCTTAGTGCAGCCGTGAGAGAAAGGCTGTAGCAACGTATGCTTCCGTGTCGCTTCCGGTTACACGGTTCATTTGATGACCGTAATGATGTAATAGGGCTGAATTCTTACGTAGTGATTAAGCGAAAACAATGCAGCAGCCGCTGGTTTCGCCATGCCTTAACCAAAATAGGGGGCACCGAGCGGAGTAGCCAATAGCCGACGAAAAACGGTTATACGGAGATGGCTTTAACAGGGCGGAAGTGAAGAACATTTTTCCGCTCGCAGCAAAGCCGGAATAACTAGAGACGTTTGAGAGTCTGCAGACTTACTTTAAGGGGGGGGGGGGGGGTGAAAACATGCAGCATCAACATGGTATAGTCATGAATGACGTAATGCACTGGCTTCTTAGATATTTTGTATGTCAGGTCAACGAGAAAGTGTTAAAGCTGACAATCCCTTTTGAATGCCCAGCATTTATGCGAACTGGGAACGTAATATGGATCTGTATCTGCGTAACGCCTCGCATGCTTGTATAAAATATGAGTTTTCGAACCTAGGTGGCAGTGTTCAGGAAGCCAAGTATGGGCTGCCTATCGTGGTGCTGCGTTAAAGTCCTGGCAAAGAACGCTCAATGAGAGGAAATTCGAAAGCTTGAACTAGAGGCTTTTGTGTTCTTTACCATGACAAGTTTACATAGGGTCACCAACACAATTTGTTTTTGCCGAACTATTAGATGATCAAATGATAAACTGAATATCAGTGCATACTACCCTCTATGGTTACGGCCTTACTAATTTGATGGTAATTTTAGTTAACCGGTAGTGCTCTGTATTTACAACCTGTCAGTGTAAAAAAACGCCTTGAATACCCTACTTCCTCTGTTAACTCTGTTTGATGGAAGTTTTCTTACTACACAAGTTTCCGGTTTGTCCATCCATTTTGGTGCAATTGTCAGTTTGAAAACGGCAGTCTGGGCTACACTCTGAACTCACACCTGTGTTTTACGTAATTTTTGAGATTCTACCCAGACGACTTTCACAACCTGCACAAACTAATGCATAAAAAATCCATAGTACCCTTTATCATTTCTACAGACGTACATTCTCTGGCCCAGGTGTTCCCCATAACCGAAACCGGAAAGTTTTATCATCTAATTAACACAACGTGCCTTAACGAATCCCGCCAGTAACTAGTTAAATAAATATCCTTATATCAGGGTAATTTACTATTCTTCGCGCTTCAGCTTAACCGCAGAGGACTCACAGTACGATTTTCTCAATAAAGATTGCATGAATAAAGCATGCAGGCAGGCAGCCCCAAAGTTTTGTATGGGTTCCAGAATAAATCAGAAAAATGCTTAGCAAAAAAAAATGGCCCATCTGGCATTATTCAGTAAACTACAAGTCCTGTAGCCGTCACACTTTATTTCGTAAAGATGAAAATTAGGACGCTTACAGTTTTCAAAGCCTTGCAACCGGCCGGTACTTTCTTCCACGTCCAATATTCATAAGCTATCCAGCCTGTTGCCGACTAGAACTAGCAGCACCAGACAGCCAAAATCAGAATTTTCAGAAGCATGCAGGCGTAGCAACATACCACATAACTTCGGTAGCGGTACTTTGCCAAGAACTTTGTCGCTAACCAGGATTGTGGGTCTCACGCATATGGCTGAGACTACGGAGAAGAAAGACCGGACCCTTTACCATCAGGAAAACTGACTATTCTCCTGGGTGCCGCTGTCTGCTACAAGGGGAATTTAGCCGAGATGTGGCGCAGCGGAAAATGTAAAAAGGCGATGAGCACAACAGTGTGTCTTTCTTCGGCGGAATAATATTGGTAGATAGTCGGCTAAACCAGAAGCAAAACGTCAGAATTTTTGTGGTTGGTCTTCGGTGATCCAACCACTGTTCTCATTAAAACGATTTTGGGGACAATGGACCTGTTAGTGGTCATTATATTATGGGTTGGTGGCCATTGGCTACAGTGGTGCCTACGGCGCCCGAGAATGTGGCTTTAATTTTGATGTCTTTCTTACTCTACTGACAGGTTCATTCGCCATAAAAAAAATTGCTTCATTGATTGTCAGCTACTGCCTGGGCGGGGTCTGCCACATCAGCAGCAGCAGAATACGAGCTCAGCCATCCCAAAAACCAAAAAACGGGGTGTCGCCGCAACGGTTTTCCTCACATTATGACTTACATGAGGGTGCGCACCGGAGAAATTCTGCAATAGTCAAGGGCGTGTGGCGCATGATAGGATAGGCCGAAAGATTCGGTATAATATTCCTGTCGGGAATATATCAAGACTGCTCTCTGGTGAAAGGAAGAAAATCCAGTAAGTGACGCTCTATCTTTCTACAGTAATATTTGCTGTTTGAAGCTGACTCAATGAGTAAATCCAATGAGGAGTCACAGCCCTCAGTAGAGGCTCAAGAAGGAGATCATGTTTCTTCAAACACTAATGCGGAATCCGAGTCTCAGAATCTTTCTAATGTTCAGTCATCTGATTCTAGTCACAACCTGGACTCCACTTTGAACCACCAGAACTGCATTGTTCCTGTTCCTGAAAAGGTTCAGCCCAAGTCAAGCTCAAGTGGTAGCAACGTATCGGAAGTGGCCAGTATTTCCAGATATGAAGCCGGCGATGGCTCTCCTACCATTGGCCGCACAAAGACCAATGTTTCCATGAGAAATGCCTCCAAGTACGACCTTGGCGGTGGAGTCTCGGAATTCAAGAAGTCGCTCACCGAAAACGGTCAAGGAGATGAGTATATTGATGAAATGGACAATGAGATCCAACGAGTCACCACGCAGATGTCTCGGTTATCTCGTGTAATCACAAGAAAAAGCGAAAAAGAGAAGGAGGAGTCTGAGGAGGAGGAAGATGAAGAGAAAGAAGAGGAAGATGAAGCTTTTGATCCCAGAAAGATGGACTGGGACGGAGAAGACGACCCTGACAACCCATTCAACTGGCCCAAGTGGAAGAAATGGCTGTGTACTATGGTTACGGCATTTCTCTGCTTGGTCATTACATTGGGAGCCTCTATCTATGTGAATGCCGTTCCCGAGATGATGGTGAAGTGGAAAATCGGCCGAACACTTGGACTTGCTGGTTTGACATTCTACTTGCTCGGTTTGGCATTTGGACCCACTGTTGCTGCGCCAATGTCGGAATTATTTGGTCGTAAAATTGTGTATTGTTCTAGCCTGCCAATGGCCATAGCGTTCATTGTGGGTGTTGCCATGTCGAAGAATATTGGACAAGTTTTGGTGCTTCGTTTCATGACTGGTTTGACTTCGTCTGGAGCTTTGGCTATTGCCGCCGGTACGATCTGCGATATCTGGAAACCTGAGGAGATTAGTTTGGCAATGACTTGCTTTTGCATGGCACCTTTAGCTGGACCAGTTATTGGACCAATAGTTGGAGGATTTGTTGCGGAAAACAAGGCCTCCAGCAATCCCAAGATCATCGGTGGTCTTCGCTGGACAATGTGGGTTAATTTGTTCTTTGCGGCCGTGGACTTCATTCCCATCTTTTTAATGCCCGAAACATACAAGCCAATAATCATGGCCAATCGCTTGAAGAAGCGTGGACTAAAAATCAAACGTTCGATGAGCGTTGGCCAATTTATCGTGGCTATTGTGTTCATCACCTTGTTGAGGCCTGTTGAGATGTTGGTGGTCGAACCTATCGTCTTGGTGTGCTCCATTTATACATCATTCGTCTTCGCCGTTTTGTTTGGCTTCTTCGAAGCATATCCGGTGATCTTCCAAGGAATCTATGAAATGTCTCTTGGTATTTCTGGCTTAGCTTTCCTAGGCGTTGGAATCGGCCTTCTTTGCGGCGGAATTGCCTATGTTCTTATTGATAAATATTACTTTTTCCGGAAGCACCCTGATGGATACGTGGGAATGAGAGATAGAAAAGGAAATAATATTCCTATGACACCAGAATCTAGATTATTCCCTTGCCAAATTGGTTCGCTAACTTTGGTACCATCTCTTTTCTGGTTGGCTTGGACTGCCAGAAAGTCCGTTCATTGGATGGCACCGATAGCTGCTGGTGTTCCTTTTGGCTTTTCCCTTGTCATGATATTCTTCTCCATTTTGACTTACTTCTCGATGTCCTACCCTCCATTTTCAGTTGCTTCGTCATTGGCAGCCAACAATCTCTTGAGATATATTATTTCATGTGCTTTTCCACTTTTCACTGTTCAGATGATGAATAAATTGCATGTCTACTGGGGTGTCTCTGTTTTTGCATTTATTGCTCTCCTCATGGTGCCTGTTCCTTGGATCTTCAGGAAATACGGAGCACAGTTGAGAGAGCGGTCCAAATATGGTTTTACCGCAATGATGAAGGAACAAAAGGAAAAAGAGTCTAGCGAGTCTGTTTAGGATAAACGAAAAAGTCTAAGTGAACAGGATGCGGAAGGAATAATCCGAGTCTACCAGAAATAATATGTGCTATAAACAAGGGCCAACAAGGACATTATGGGCCTTCTTTTTTTGCTATAAGTAATACATAAATTGAATTCGTCAATAATAATTGTACGCAAGCTATATGATTACCCGTAGACGAAAGTCTGCAATAAATAGGATGACAAGTGTGTTGAGCCAGCGGGTAGTTTCAAGGTGGGCCAAATAATGTGCACCTAAAAAATACTTTATGCGGGAAAGACCACCCAATAAAGCTATCACACTTATCCTTGTGCTTAATCTAGTAGATATGCTTATCTATCTTGAGCATCAAGCGGCGTTTGTGTGACCACTTTCTTGCAAACCTGTAAAAGTAGATATATCTATATCGGCATGTCTCGCTTACGCCGTTGCTGACGTTATCCTCATCACATGAAAATTTTATTGCTATTTCAGCTTCACTGTACAACTCCAGTTACTGTTCACAAATGCTAGCTAGACAAGGAATTATAAGCACAGCTTGCTGCAGGCAGGCTTTGCTTTATAGAGGAAATGCAGTTTCATATGCAGCATTGCTTTCGGCTCGGTATATGAGTACTGAAAAGCAAAAATTGTCTTCATTCAAAGATGCAAGTCGAAAAATAGCTGCTAATGTCAAAAGAGGAACCAAATTCGTCATATATTCAACTATTGTGTTGGCCGCTTTGGGAGTTTCTACGGTGTCATTCTATTTACTAGGTAAAGAGCTATTTTCCCCGTCAAGTGAGACATCTACATTCAATCGAGTTGTGACGATGATTGAAAAAGATCCTGAGAGTTTGAAGCTTCTAGGATACTCCCAGGAGGAAATAGACAAGAAGAGAATCCGTCTAAGTGCATATGGTGATGTGTTGAATGACAGATGGGCCAGAACCAGACCTGTTAGAGCAACCAGATACACTGCAAAAGATGGTAAAGAACATCTCTTGATGAGATTCTTTGTTGAGAGTGATTACAAGGTTGGTGTGGTGCAAGTGGAGGCCATAGAGGAGAGCTTTGTTCAGCAGAAGTTTGTCTACGTGACATTGGACCTTAAGGGCCAGAAAAGACACTACTTGGTGGGCGAGCCAAATCCACCGATTAACAAACCTTTGAGCCTCTTTGGAGATGGTGGTGGATTCTTGGGAATTCACTGGGGTCCGAAGAAGAACTAGCACAACCGATATATAGAAATATGACTTGTATTTATTAATTGCATGAAACGAGAAGGATTCATACCTAATCATGATCGATCTGTATTGTGCTGACGAGCTACCAAATACACGCGTATTTCATGTGTCTGCCATTCTACTTTTACAGCAGCTTCAAAACTTCATTACTGTAAAAACTGCAATTTCATCTACTGCTCTTCCGCAGCTTGCTTCTGATCTCCTGTTCACAAAAATCCAACCTTCTTCAAGATGTTGAAAATGGGTCCCATGGAGTAGTGTCTGTGCAGTAAGAAAAGGAATAGGAGATAGCAATTTCTCTTCAATAGCATTCCAAAACTGTAACCAAAACCCAAGGGCTGTGGTTTCTCTGAAAGAACGTTCACCGGATCGTCGGTAATCAAACCAGCCAAGATAGACTTGTCTTGAATGGTGCAAAACTTCTCGACATCTTCGGCTTCCTTTTTAAGATTGATGGTCCAGAACCACAACTTGACATCATTCTCAACGCAAAAATCCTTAATGTCCTTGCCGATAGCGTCGTTGTATATGGCCAAGCTTAAAATAGAAATTGCAGACAGCTTACCACCCTTCTGTTTAAGTTCAGCAAACACTTTCTTGGAAACACCAATGTCAAATGTAATATTGATGATTCTGAAGTGATCCATCTCCTTAAAATAGAACTTAGCGTCCCAAAAGCCAAAGATGATCTTATCGTACCAGTATTCGAGCCCAGGTCCAGTGGCTTCCAGCTCCGTAAGCAGCAACTTCCTCAATTGCTCAGGATCGTTATCCATTTTGATATCCAACATCAATTGGACATTCTTTCCGGTAGCCTCACTCTTCCTTTTACACCACTCTAGCTCCTCCCTGAATGTGGGGAGAGGTAGATGAGGTTCCTGGAGTGTTCTAAGCTTAGATAACTTATCAGCATAACTTTCATCGGTAACCTTGCAGTCCTGGCCAAACACTCTGAGAAGGTTAACATCGTGAGAAATTACGATTACGGCATCCTTCGAAATGTGAAGATCCGTCTCTATCACCAAGCATCCGGCATCAACGGCAGCATCGTATGCTGCAATGGTATTCTCCGGAAGCACTTTGCTATAGCTATGTGCAGTGTTAGTCATTTGCGCCAAGACGGCTCAAAGATCCAAAACTTACCCTCTATGACCGGCCAATACTAAAGATGACATGGCTACTGTAAGATTGATGAAGAAGAAAGTTTACTTTTCGAAGTGAAAGCACAGAAAAGAACACCGAAAATCCAAGATACTCCGACGACACGTGCTGGTGTAGGGGTGGTTGGTACTTCCATGTTTGGCGGAAAATGGCGCAATAGGTGTTAGCAAGTCCATTGTTAAGTCCAATATTGGAATCATTTAATACCAAAAAGGTACATTTGTATCTACGAGAAAGGTCCGGTGTGTGATGGTTCGGTATATTTACCGTGAGGAAGATGTAAAGCAAATTGTCACATGTTGTATGTGTAAAGATGGAATTGAAGTACAAAGATAGAGGTGGGATTGGCGGGGAGGTAAACAGGATAGCATGCAACTTTAGTGAATGATGATTCTTGTGTTCTGATCTGGTGATATGTGGAAGTCTGGTGTAAATGGTATACATGCAAGGAGAGTGGCTATTTCAGGTTGCGTCGATCGACGCGACTTGGACTCCGAGCATATCACTCTTAAGACCAAGAGCAGGTCTCTGCTAGCCCTTCCACGGTCAGTATGACTTGTAGAGCAAGACAACGATCTAGATCAAGTTCTAGAAAATTTCTTTTCCCAAGAAGGTATATGCAATGAGTGTAACTCCGGGGTCGAAGAGTAAACTTAGTGAATCGTTTCTCCCAGGGTCTTACGCTAGATTTTCTGCTACCAGTCCACAAACTCGTGAACTCTACTGCCCTCTCATTATGAGTACCCGTCTGGCTCCTACCCATCTGGCTCCTACCCATCTGGCTCCTACCCATCTGGCTCCTACTAGTCTGGCTCCTGCACATCTGGCTCCTACTCCAACTGCACTTGTCCTTCACTATATACAGTATTAACTCTCTGCGGGTCAAACTCGAACTTTCTGGTGGACTGCTCATTCTAGCAAGTAGACCATCTTTCCAGAAGCATCAAATCCAATCTTCCGGTCCTTCCTGTTATCTCTTAGCGATCTTCCGTACCGGTAACCTATCTTACCGACCTTGGCATCTGTGAATTTGAAAGCAACCCTATCTCCCTCATACATCTTAGCAATGAAGCTTTTGGATTCGCTGCCCTGTCTTCTGGCAGCTCCCTTGGTCACCTTATCTCCTTGAGATAGTCTCTGTAAGGTAACGGCGGCAGGCTCAAGATTGAACTCCTTGGCGGCATCAACTGGACCAAAAGGTTCGGACTCGGCGATAGTCAAGAAACGAGACTGCATGGTTTCCTCTGGAACAGGAATTTCCGTCAAGTTCTCGGCGTTCTTCGAAGGCTCGTATAGAGGAAACATCTTGTATAGAGTCTGGCTCATCCTACGAAGATCTGACGTGACTTTATCCGACTGCTTCCACTGCTGCTCTACCTGATGGAGCCTGACGATGGCCTCTATCCGCTGGATCTTGAGGCCATACTTAAGCGCAACGCTCTGTGCCGGAAGCTTCAAGTTGACTATATCGTTGACTATGTCTTCTTTCATCTCCTTGCTGATCTGCACGTTGGTGAAACAGCTGGAGTTCAAAGGAAATGGCTGTAGCGGGTTTCTGACTCGGCCGTGTCTTCTGGACGATTCCGCAATGCCTGCAGCAACGCCCACCTCTTCACCTTCGGCAGCAACGTCTTCATCAGACTGCTTAAGCAAAGAATCTCCTCTCTCTCTCATTGGATCTATGTAGTTGGTGTGATGATTCTGGTTCGGGTAAGCGTATTTGTTCAGATAGTACTCGGACTTGTAGTTCTTGGGGCCCAAGAACTCGTCCATCAACCTCTTAAACACCGTCTGTTTTCTGTTCTTTCTTGTAGGAGGAATGTTTCCGGCTTTGGAGTAGAATGGATATGCCAAAGTTCTTCTGTAACGCACTTGGTTAATCTGCCCGTTGGCCAGCACCCGAACCTGTGCACTGGCCTTGGACAGGTCCGAAACTCTGTTAAGTCTTATCATGTCTAAGTTGCCTCAACTGTCCACCTGGTATTGTTCTAGATGCTTGCAATAAGTAGTTTCTGCAGTCGAATTGTTCCTCGATAACGCTGAAAATTTTTCGGTGTAAGCGCTAACGTAAGTGGAAGTGGTGCTGGTGTTGGTTGAGAACTCTCTGTGTGCAGGGTGTGGAATGCTCGGATCTATGGCTGCTAGATGCTGGTTCAAATGTGAAAGTGAGTGTGAAGGGGCGGCTTGAGGCGTCGGCCAACTGTTGTCGACGGAAGGTAGATGTTGGATACAAGTGGAATTGGCCCGTGCTTTTGGAGCCGTTTCTGCTGCTGCCACATAGAATATATATATGTATGTATATGGTCGGCACTGCAGCGCGAAAGTAGCATGTGAGTGGTAGCCGCATTTCGACAGTTGAGTAGTCTGACAAGCAAACTAATAGTCAAAAGAGGTGAGTGACAGTGGTCAGTAGCGGTTGCAGTGGCCGACACCTAGTGGCTGGTGAATAATGGCTGGCGAATTGCCGTCGCCGATGTAAAGAGTACTTCCAAGACACTAGATATCCAATAAAAACGTGCAGAGTAGTAAGTAGCAACTAGTCCAGTAGGCGGTAGCCTAACTACACCTGCAGCCACTAACTACACCAGCAGCCACTAACTATACCAGCAGCCACTAACTACACCAGCAGCCACTAACTACACCTCAGCTGTTCTAGTCCCCAGGCAACGTAAGATACCTGTGGCCACAATTATCAGCTGCCAGCATCCTGAGATTAGGATAGAGGTTGCTTGTCAGGAAGTGGAATTTGGTGTGATACATAATTCTGGTTTCGTCCTGCGCCACTGCACAGTGGGAATAAATTAAATAGTACTAGCAACTTTGACAGCCTCAATAATGCGACTGTGACTTACGGCAATAGCACCAGCGATTTTTCCTGTTATTTTTGAAGGCCAACAATCCTGCTACGCTACTACATTTTACTACATGTATGGCCTATTATGTATATTATGTATGCCAAATCCATTTTATTTTTATGTATGGTTTAGATAAAAGAAAATAGGTAGACTTGACCCCCAAAACGAAAGATTTAAAAGTGTAAAAACGAAGCTAATGTACAGCCGATTAAGGCAATGATATATCGGGTTTATATTGCACTTATCCTAATAGATAAATGTGATATATCACAGTAAAATGCAAGTCCATAAGGATAATGGAAATGATGGTAATGCAGTTAATTTCCTTCCCCTATTTAACAGTCAATAAGGTCGACAATGTACAAGTAAACTGGTTCGCATTGTGCTCCAATGGATTGATCGTATAGGTTGTAGAAAGTACCAGAAAGACATTGGTAGAAGACAGTCTCGTTACCAATGGCTAACTTACCATCATCAGTAATGGACCAACCGGCAGCATAGATGGCACCAGCCTGTGGAGGTGGACCATCAAATTGGAATTGTCTGTTGGCAACAATAGAGCCAATTCTTCCGTGAGAATCGGTCAAGATGCTTCCCTTAAGAGTCATGCTCAAAGAGTCTTCACTGTTGCATGAAGTTGGGACAACGTAATCAGCTTCTTCTCTCTTAGCAAGAGCCGAGCTAGTTGCCTTTCCAGCGTAAACCTTTGTAACAACAGTCTTCGTTGTGGTAGTAGCACCTTGAATTTGTCCATCGTTGATCTGCGAAACAACAGGTGCCTCAGTGGTTGTGGCAGTAGTAGCCTGGATTTGACCGTCTCCAATCTGAGAGACAACTGGCTTGGTTGTAGTTGTGGTTGCTTGAATTTGGCCGTCTCCAATCTGGGAAACAACTGGCTTGGTTGTAGCAGTGGTGGCCTGGATTTGACCGTCGCCGATTTGAGAAACAACTGGCTTGGTTGTTGCAGTGGTGGCCTGGATTTGACCGTCGCCTATCTGAGAAACAACTGGTTTAACTGTAGCAGTGGTGGCTTGAATTTGGCCATCGCCAATTTGAGAAACAACTGGAGCGACTGTAGCGGTAGTAGCTTGAATTTGGCCATCAGTAATCTGGGAAGCGACTAGCTTTGATGACTCCTTGGTGGCTGTCGTAACGGCAGCAGCTGTGGATGTTTCGATGTGTGCATAACTAGAGTTGCTTGCAGATTTGACTGGCTCGATAGAGATGCCAAAGGTAGAAGCATAATCAGTTGTAGAGCCAGCCCACTTTCCAGAAGGTGTCAAGGTGGACCATGGTTCGGATGGAACATAAGCAGCAAGAGCGCCTGCGGTTAATAGTGAAGAAAGGATTAAAGATCTCATCGGTGTTTGTTATTAAGATTTATTAATCCTATGTATCAATGGAATGTGATGATTAAAGAGACTTAAAATCAACGACTAGGGGAATGGAGCTGGGACTCCTTTTATAATGCTGGATGAATCTGAGTATGATTTGGCTGATTCGATCTTTCGGAATCATGGACAGACGAAAACGGAAAAACAATTGAACAGGCCTCCCATTTGCTTCTAATTTCAGATCTTCCAGCACGATCCTTGACGGAAAAAGCAGAGTTCAGAATTAAGCCTCCCAAAAAAATTTCACCTCGACGATCAGGAAACATGGCTGGTTTACTATGTTTCTATACAGAAGCATCATGCAAGGAACGCATGAAATTATTTCCAAACCTTCCTCGCCTATGCGGAAGTTTTTCCTAAAATATTGTCTTTAGTGCACGTAATATTCCCAAAGCAGTATGCATCTCCAGTCCTGCATTTCCTAATGTGGTAATCTGTAAATATGATGTCTGCAGATCGACGAGTTCTCAAATGAGGCTGGTTTCTCGAGGAGTAAGTTTGGGGTATCGAGAAATATAAGCCAATGACACAATCCAAAAGCTATTTTTAGGTGCACACAGCAAAAATGGAAGTGAATATTGGCAGCCGTTGTATCGCCTGGGTTACATTCGCTTATTCCGGCTCGATCCACTAAATCAAATGGCTTGGATGGTGCTAAAAAAAAATTAGTGTCCCGCCTATTTTTTTCGTCATTGCTTCCACGGTTTTGGCAACTTCTTATCATAATGGCGGAGTCATGGTCGTACACAACTATTCCAGCTTTATGTACGGTTATCCATCTAGTACAGTACTAATCATATATTTTTTCGCTAAAAAATTGCCTTTTACAAAGAAAGTTTTTTCAAAACATCCGAGCTTTTCTGGAAGTTCTCTCTTTCTTCAATACTCCCACGATTGAGCATCCTCTCCAATTCACCGGAATATGGAGCTTTGGTCTCAGAGGTGTCATTGAGATGCTTCACAGTTCCTAGATAATTGTTATATATGTCACCATTATACCTTCCAAGCACTGAATTAAGGAAATAGTCACTCATTTTAAATGAGTCTGTGAGACCGATTACTTGCTTCCTCAATTGAGACATTAGCTTGAAAGTATCATCCTTGATTATCTTATAGTTATCAGGAGAAATGATGCCAAACTCAAGAAATAGACTTCCAAATGTCTCCATATTAGACAATGCATAGAGCTGTGCCATTGCAATTAAGTGTTTAGTAATGTTTCCATCATCACCTGTATTTTTTTCTTTCTTGATCTTATTAATCCATTTTGAAAGCATGTATCTGATAGCATAAAGTTTGGATAGGTATAATTTTTCTGAAGAGACGGTATCCCAATTACTGCCGTTTGCTTTCAACTTTTCGAGAGCCGAAATTGAAATTCTGAGTATCAAAGAGTTGTATGCTTGGACTAAGGAACCCAAATCGAGACAGTTGGAGGAAGAGATTATTTCGCCCTTCTTTGAAGCCTCTTGGAGGAAACTGTAATTACCCACGGGAGCCTTGCCGCTCTTCAAGTATTTGAGCACTTTCTGGATTGTAATTCTGCCACTATTTTGTGCAAGAATATTGTTATCTCCTTCCCACGTACACTGCACGACGTGGTCAACATAACCCTTGCCAAAGCCGCTATATGACGAATATCCATGTCCACCACAAGATTGCCGGCATTCTTCAATCAATGATAAGCATAGCCAAGTGCATGTGGACTTTAGGGAAGCAGAGTCAGCGAATATCCCCTTTAAACTGTCAATCGCCTTCTTCAATATGGTAAAGTCGCCTGTTTTTGCGCTCTCGTCCATTTGGTTTAAAACTTCCTTGTAGTCTTTCTGTATCTGTAAGGAAGCAACGCTCATGGCGTAAGTCCAGCATAAATAAGGAAGAAGTCTGCGCTGGTGGAGTGGATAATTTATTAACTGATTTTCGATCTTCTGACCTTTGCTCTTGAATTGACGTCTGCCAACGGCGTAACGAAGCGCAATGGTAATGAATCTCTCGCTTGTTCTGAACGAATCTGTCACCATGGTCACTCTACCGCCGAGCAATGCACCATAGGCCAACTGTGCTAGTGGAGGATCGACTACAGTTCCATCATCCTCAACATGAGCAAACTTTGAAAGCATGTATTCCTTTGGGATGATAACGCTCGAAAACTGGATCCAACCGTTGTCGATACCATTTCTGCCCATCTTGGCTCCGATGTCTCCAACCGTAATTCCTGGGTAGAGATCATGATTTCTGTCCCGCAAAGGAACAACAAAGGTTTTAACACCGTGGTCAACACCGTCAACGATCAATCTTGCAAAGCACACAGTGTGGGTTGAGGAGTGAGCAGCACCTCCTATCCACCACTTGGTAGCACCGATGTGAGGAGTGTCTATAACAAAGGTTTTGTTCTTCTTATCGTATGTTGCAGTTGTCTCCAAACCAGCCACGTTGGAGCCATGTGCCAACTCCGTCATGGCAAAGCAGCCGTAGATATCCTTCATGTAGATGGCACCTCTCTCGTATGCCCAGTAGTGGAACTGTTCGTCCGTACCATTACCTTTGACTGCACCCAAGAAAAGCCCCAAATGCACACCGATACGAGTTCCTAACTGTGGATCCACCACAGCAACCAAATTCAACCTGTTCTGAAAAGTTTGGAAATCCGGAGCATCCTGCTCGATGTAGTGGGCTAGTCTTGCTATCTTCTTTGCAGTAAGTTCCCGGTGCTTGGCTGTGTCGTACTCGTAATACTTCATATCTGTTTTCAAAATTGGATCTCTCTCTATCTGCTCTTCAAGTTTTAACGTCTCCAAAGCGTCATGTTCAGAACCCTCCAAGAATTCGTGCATTTTATTCACATCGAAGTCTGTCTTCAATCTCTCCGACCAGATAAGGGCAGAAGGCTGAGGTTCATTAGTGTTGGGTAAAATTGTGGATGTCATCTCTACTGTTCTATGAGAAACAGAATTTTGGTATTGTTGGCATCTTGTTCTTCTTAAATACTACTCACCATGTGAATTTTCAGTATGTGGGTGACTAGCACTTCAAGTGAAAAGTCTCCTCTTGCTACCCCACATTTTTCATGCACCGAAGATTTGTCCGATGCGCACGCTTAAGGAAATTAGCGGGGAAATCTGTTCGCATGCAAAATAGATATGCCGATAAGAGGGGAATATGAGTGTATGTAAGGAAAATCAGGAGATTAATAGTTGGGCCGAAGCGAACTTTAAGCCAGAGAGTTATAGCGAGCTGTAATTCAAGAATAGCTAGGCACTAGAGAGCTGGAAAAGTTATGGCGAAATTTGATCCTAATTGTGTGAGGGGCAGCTACCTAGCTATGAGAGTAATCATGTAGTGCTGGAGAGGCTTAAGAGAAGAATGGATATACTATGTAGAATTAGAGAAGGTATGGTACTTTCTTAAGACTTTTTGCTTCTTCATGGAACCCTATACCGATGCGTGTCAAAGAAAGATTATGGGGAGAACGAGCATGCTGAGAAGAGATCGTGACATGGACGTAGAAGGAAGTTAATAGTGTCATCGCGCTATAATTTAGGTACTGTATTGTTACGGCTCTGTTTTTGTCTGAAAGCAAAGGTGATTTTGTACAACATATCTTTGTAAATAAATTCCTAAAGGTAGATGTCAAGTTGGATCCAGTCATAATTGACGGGCTGGGTACAGTTGCACCTCAAGAGTCAAGAGTATTTTCCCACAAATAGAAATCCCAGTTGGACAAGTAATGTAGTGGAGAGGCAGCGGTTTTCTAAACTGCTATGAACAAAGAGGACAACGCTGATGGGTCACCTGAAACTTCAAGATATCTGGCCAAAGAAGAAAAGAATTTGGTTATGGCGTAATCTGTTTTTGCTCACTGGCTTTACTGCAGAAAGCTAGTTATCAAGTATTCGGAGAGTGAAGATTCCTTTATGGCGCCATACTCTCCGCCTTACTCGCCGCCTTACTTAACATCGTCTCATCCAGGCCTTGGGGTGATAGTTTGACAGAAAAGCAATAATCGGCTGCTTTTGTATTCCTACTGCTAACTGAGTTCAGCTCCTTTCATTGTTTCTTTCTCTCTTCCTTTTCTACTTATCGCCTACAAAAAAATCTAAACTAAACTAAGTATCATTTCCTCAATAAACTGAACTCCACCTTTATCCGTCTCATTTTAAAGCACCAGATCATAGCATACAATTCTGCTCCCTTTTCCAAAATTAATCGTTCAATAGCACTAAATTAAATTCCTTTATCTGAATAAACTACCATGATAGATCTTATTCACGAAATTCTATCCGTATGGCTCCACTGTAGATCAGACTTCCGCAACACCAATTATGTCATGCCATATCACTTGCACCCTCCGCGATTCCGTGGCTTTTTCCGTTCTTTGTGGACGACAAAAGATTACCGGTTTTCTTGGAACTCCATTTAGGTTAAAATATGGACTCAATTTTAAGTAAACTTGAAGGAAACATCGACTTTGAGGGACAGAAACTTTGCCGAAACATTGCTCTAACTATAATTTGTCTTGGTTCCGTGGTAAGCTTACTTTTCGGTTATCTTCTTCAGAGTGTAGTGTATTCATTTTTTGCTTTCTGTGCATTTTGCGCCGTTATTTTCGTTTTCACTGTTCCGGCATATCCGGCATATAATAAGCATCCAGTCAAGTGGCTAAGTACAAACCAGGTTCAGATAGATTTAAAGCAATGAGCGGTTTATTTCTAGGTTTTGACTTGTCCACGCAACAGCTTAAGGTTATTGCTGTTTTCAGCAGTAACTTGGAGCATTACAAGACGTATAGAGTAGATTTCGACAAAGATCTTGGCCAAAAATATAGTGTGACGAAAGGTGTTATTAGAGACGAAAAAACAGGAGAGATAACTGCCCCTGTTGCTATGTACATTGAAGCCTTACAGCTCTGCTTTGATAGAATGAGGATGGACGATTTTCCGTTCAGTGAGGTGGTTGGATTGTCAGGCTCCTGTCAGCAGCATGGCTCTGTTTTTTGGTCAGTTGAGTCCGAGTACATCCTGGAGAATTTATCGCCAGATTCTTCTTTAGTGGAGCAGCTAGTTCCTGATGCTTTTACTTTTCAACGATGTCCGAATTGGCAGGATCATTCCACTGCTCAGGAGTTGAAAGTGTTTGAAGATTGTGTTGGCGGTGGTCAGAAGTTGAGTGAAATTACCGGCTCCCGGGCCCATTATCGTTTTACAGGTCTTCAGATCCGTAAAATGGCTACCCGGGCCGATCCTGCAAAGTACTCACGTACATACCGGATTTCTTTGATATCTAGTTTCTTGAGCTCTCTGCTGTGCAGTAAAATTACAAGGATTGAAGAGTCTGATGCTTGCGGCATGAATCTCTACGATATTCTGCACAGCAGATACGATCAGAAACTTCTTGCACTTGCTGCGGGATGCTCGTGCAAGTACGATAATGTCGACCAGAAGACTCAGCAGAAGGGTGTGGAAGAGTTAGAGAGAAAATTGGGCAAGGTTGAGCCTATCGGATCCCAGCACATCGGTACGGTTGGAAAGTTCTTCGTCAGCAAGTACGGGTTCAGGCCAGACTGTAAGGTTTACTCTTTCACAGGAGACAATCTCGCAACGATTCTTGCATTGCCGCTTGCTAGCAATGATATTTTGGTGTCGATGGGTACTTCAACTACCGTTTTACTTGTTACCGACAAATACAGGCCAAACAAAAATTACCATATGTTCAAGCACCCAACAATTCCAGATCACTATATGGGAATGCTCTGCTACTGTAACGGTGCATTGGCTAGGGAAAAAATTCGGGATGCCGTAAACGATGCCTACAATCAGCCGAAGAACAGTTGGGACAAGTTTGATGCTATCTTAGACGAGTCTAAGCCATTGAATGGCAAGAATGAAATTGGAATTTACTTCCCGATCGGCGAGATCATACCTAACGCCAAGCCATGCGAGCGGAGGTTCCGGTTAGAATCGGGAAAGCTATGTGAGATGCAGAAACCTTGGTCTGTGGAAGAGGATGTGACCTGTGTCATCGAGTCGCAAGCATTGAGCTGTAGGCTTCGGGTTGGGCCAATGTTGCAAGGAGAACAGCATAGCGGCAAGATCAGCCGTATTTACTACGTAGGTGGAACTTCGAAAAATAGTTCTATCGTTGGAAAGTACTGCCAGATCATGGGAGCCCAGAACGGCAACTTCAAGATCGATTTGGAGGATGCATGTGCTTTAGGTGGATGCTACAAGGCCGCCTGGTCATACAATGTGGAGAGATACGGGCTACAACAGGTAGGACGGTACGACCAATGGATCACAGATAGTTTTGACTGGAACACAGTTGACAAGGCGGAATTTTCCGACAAGTACGGTTGGTCAGATTATGTGGAAGGAGTTAAGACTCTAAGTATGGCCGAGCAGAAGCTAAGCCGATGAACGGAGAAACAGCGAAGAATGCTACTTAATTGGGAAGTATAACCGAGCAGGCAGAATTAACAGAAATCGAGCCAAGTCGCGGTGCTGACAAAAGCGAAGAAAAAAAGAAACTCCGGATAATAGAAGAAATGCGAGGCAAGGGCGCCGTTTCTTTTGCCGATGAGGGGATAATAAGTAGTAGCAAACTATGAACACCAAAGCAGGGAAGTAAGTAAGTTAAGACACTAAGAAAGTTAGTATGTGAATTGTAACGTAGACAGAACGTAGGTAGAGGTACAATTTGGAGAGGCGAATCGAAAGACACCAAACAAAAGCTAGTAACAAAAAAAAAAAAAAGCGCTCAAAACATAGCGATATCCGAGAGTGTTACGAATGATTACGGTAAGTAAGCTTTAATCGAAAGTGTTTTCCAAATACACAAGTATAATCGTTAAAAAATGCGAAACACCGACTTGAACGAGGCCAAGCGGTGATAATATATATAAAGATCAAGGGAAGTAATAAAAAAAAAAGTTGAATAAGGTAATAGAGTAGAAAATATTAAGCCTTGCTGTCTAGAGGCTGCATGATAGTTTATGAAGCTTTCTTTGAGCTTATAGTATTAAGCCTTGCTGTCTAGGGGCTGCATGATTGTGTGTAGTTCTTTGAGCTTACTAGTTTCTTTTGGACAAAAAAAATCCACCAAGCCAGGACCCTTGCACTCAGCATCGAGGTCCGATTTATGGTGACGAAAAGACATAACGGGGGCTACGCTCAAACCTGAGCCTTGGATTGCTCGGCAGAATTGACGGCGTCGGGTCCCAAAGTAGGCTTTCTGTTGTGCCTCTTTGATTTGTAGTCCTTGATTGCGCTCTTGATGGCGTCCTCGGCCAACATGGAGCAGTGCAACTTGACAGGTGGCAACGAGAGCTCCTTTGCAATTGTGGTGTTCTTGATCTTGGCGGCCTCATCTAGTGTCATGCCTTTCACCAGAGTGGTGGCGTAGGACGATGAGGCGATGGCAGAGCCGCAGCCAAACGTCTTGAACTTAACGTCCTCGATGACACCGGTCTGGTCGTTGACCTTGATCTGGAGCCTCATGACATCACCGCAGGCGGGAGCGCCCACCAAGCCTGTGCCCACATTGGGCAGGTTCTTGTCCATTGTGCCGACATTTCTTGGATGTTGGTAGTGGTCGATGACTCTAGGGTGGTAGAACCTCTGGGAGACGAAGAGGGAAGGTCTGGCCCTGATAGCGGCTGTCTGAGGGGCTTTAAATAGTCTTGCAAACATTCTTTTATGGTGTGTATGTATGGAAGAAGTAAACTGTGACACAAACAGACAAAACAAGCAAGAAGAAAAAAAGGTTACTTTAGTTTGCAAGTTGTAGAAGAGCACCGAGAAAAAAAAAAAAAAAAAAAAAAAGTGGAGGCAGCGATGGAATTATATAACAGGGTGTGAGGAGCAGGGCGTGGGAGCGAGCCGGGATAAGTTTCCGTGTTTGATGTGTTGCCCGGTGGAGAAGAGGGAGGAGACAGAAAAATATGGGAAAAATGGGAGAAATGGGAGAAAAGGGAAAATTTTTTTCTGTGGCTGCAGGAAGCGGCGGTTTTGGGTTGAGTCATGATGGAAAAGATACGGAGATAAGAGTTGGCGAAGATCAGCGGTGTGAAGGAGGAGTAGGGAAAGCAGAGAGATGAAGGAGGCGTTAGTGTATGTGTTTGTGTAGGCGTAGGTGTAGGTGAAGGACGATGAATGAATGATGATGAAGTAGGTGACATAGCAATTGGGGGTGAGAGTGTGATGTCCGGCATGTAGGCGAGGTGACGGAATGGAGGTGAGCGCGATGCAGAGAAGGGGAGGACGTGGTGGAGGGGACGCATGTGCGGGCTGCGGGTCGGATATGGGGCGGAAACGGCGGTGCGCGCGGTACGGAAGAGGAGGAGAAGGAGGAGGAGAAGCGGTACGGAGTAGAAGTATTGCCAGAGTAGAAATGTCAGTAGAGTAGAAGCATCAGTAAAGTAGAAGTATCACTAGAAGTAGAAGTATCACTAGAAGTAGAACCATCAGCAAAGTAGAACCATCACTAGAAGTAGAACCATCAGCAGAGTAGAGAACAACAAACATAACATTTCACTACCTCTCACGCCCAGTCAGAGACCATAGTCTTACCAGATATATACATCGTTCCCCGAGTACAACATCTCCACAGTCTGATGACTAGCATGATGACACACATAGAACTAGCTTTACTCACAAAACAAATACAAGCTACCTAACCATACGACCAATATCCTAAGTCGGCCTGATTACTGCATTCAAATACTCACGACGGTGCATACAAATGCCTGATACCATCCGCACATTCAATTGCCTCAACAGCTACATACCCGGATTCCGCTTCTCATGCCAAGATTCGGATCCACTTCTGGCCTGCTGCCAAACACACAACTCCTCCTGTACAGACTAGTCCATCCCAAATCAAGCGGTCTGATATACACCTTCTCCGACTCCACGTCTATCCAACCTGCTGCGGGTCCAGCTTTTTCTTTTTAACTCCACCATATCTCCCAAGACTATCGGCTACATTTGAATCACACCAACCAATTATTCTACATCCTGAAACGCCTGTCCCGAAGCTTTTGAAGCTCCATGATCCGATAATACTCCAAGTCCTGCCAATGCTTCGCCTGCTGCCGGACCAGCACTCCGTTTCTAACACCGAGCCCAACCTCCGTACGCTATCCATATTCAGCAGTGTTGTGTTGATCTGGTCTTCGGAGTTCTCACATGCTGCCAAAAGTAATTTTAGATTATGCAAGTCCGCATTTGGCAATCAAAGCGCACAGCATGGAGCAGCGGCATTTTTGCTCCGGCAGCCAGAAAAATTCTTGGATAACCATGACTGGAGCCATTAAAATACCGCTTTACATATGCTTACTACGGATGGCTGATACGAGGTGCTCTGGATGACAGTTTGCTACTCGGCAAGTAACACAGCTCTTGGCATTTGAAGTAGCCGGCAGCATGAATCCGTTCGCTGAGGTTTTCTCCGCATCACCTCTTTATAAGCCACTAGCAGTAGCTCTTATTTGCCTCACACAATTCCTTCAAGCTTCTAAAGCCACCACACATTCGAACTGCTAGTACACAGCTAAACAATCTTCCTACTACCGTCTCCGACTATCAGCACGGGCTGCCAATTCTACAGCATACATACATCCTCTTATCCACTTCACCGGGAGCACTGCCTGTTCCGCTTAAAGGGAGCCCGGTTTCGGATCTCGGACTCCTGTGCCTGGACCCAAAGCCACCCATATCCAGATGCTCTGCTTTTAGTAACGCACAGACAATTAAGACAACTACAACTATCGCTATCAAAGCTGCACTGTTTGGATGTTTGCTACATCTGTACAGGCCTTTTTTCATTTCCACGTCTACATCACAAGCTGAAAAATCAATCCATTACCGCTACCGGAGAAGAGCGCTCAAAACGGCACCGCGAGCTCCACGCCGGGGCCACCGCGCGCACTCACCGGGCTACTGTGAGCGGACATGGAGTGCACAGAAGAGGAATATACCGGGCACAGACACCGCTGACACAAACAATCAGACATGTTGTAATCTACAGTGTCAGCAGCTTATTCGATTTTGAAGTTTCTCAAACAAACTAAGAGTAACCGTGAAATGCTCCCAAAGGCTTTCATCCAAGCCCAATTCTGACGCGTCTTGCTTTTCTTGCTTTTCCATGTAATACATGCTATGACAGATGACTTTACTTGGAAGCCGTGAAATTTTTTTTTTTTCATTTTTTTTTTTTTCTAATTTTTTCTTTCAGCGATAAGATATATACCATCTTGATAGATTTTTAGTCACTATTTTTTTGTACTATAAACCAGACTTTCCGGACATACAATGACAGACGCCAGACGTAAGTTTCGTAATTGTTGTGATCGTCGTTCTAGTTACTAATTGAATGAAGCTCTTCCTTTCCGATATCAATTTACTGCCGGTGCTGTGGCCGGCATTTCTGAACTTATCGCTATGTATCCTTTGGATGTGGTGAAAACTAGAATGCAGCTTCAGATCGGAACCGGACCTACTGCAGAGTATACCGGTGTCATTGACTGCTTTTCCAAGATCATTAGGAGGGAAGGCATTTCCCGTCTTTATAAGGGAATTATTCCTCCAATGTTGATGGAAGCTCCAAAGAGAGCTACCAAGTTTGCTGCCAATGAGAAGGAGGGTGACTTCTATAAGAGGATATTTGGTGTCAAGGAAATGAACCAACCTTTGGCTGTGTTGACAGGTGCCTCTGCTGGCGTGACGGAGTCATTCATTGTGGTGCCATTTGATTTGATCAAAATCAGACTTCAGGATAGATCATCTAAGTACAAGGGAATGTGGGACGTTTTAAAGCACATGGTCAAAGAAGAGGGTGTCCTGTCGTTATATAACGGATTGGAGGCTACTATGTGCAGACAAACTGTGTGGAACGCCGGTTATTTCGGTGTCATCTTCCAGGTGAGAGCGCTATTACCAGAAGCCACCAATTCGAAAGAGAAGACAATCAACGATTTGATCAGCGGTGCCATTGGTGGAACTGTAGGTACAATGTTGAACACACCTTTCGACGTTGTGAAGTCGAGAATCCAGAATACTACCAGAGTCGCTGGCGTCACTCCAAAATACAACTGGGCCGTTCCTTCGATAATTACAGTGTTTAGAGAAGAAGGTTTCAAGGCTCTTTACAAGGGATTCTTGCCTAAGGTGTTAAGATTAGGACCTGGAGGAGGTATCTTGTTGGTGGTTTTCAACGAGACCATGTCATTGTTCAGAAACTATTACTATTCCGATTAGATAGAGGATAACACTCATTAAACAACTGCGAGTAGTAGGATGGCGGCTGTCCCAGGGTTACCTCAATGCACGAGCACGAGCATGAGCTTTGAATACTTTGGGTCCGAGCTGGGAAATATCTGTAGTGGGATGCTGAACAAGTACCGGAGAAGATCTGAGTAGAAGTTTCTTGGGTACCAGATTGACATCTGAGATCATACTTTTGTGGACCTGCGAGCCTTCTTGGAAGCCAATTTCCCATTACGGCCGTATATACTGGCGGCAGGTTACTAGGAGATCTTCAAGAAAGCTGTAGCTGCAGGCTATTGGCAGCCACACAACGCCGCATTAGAGCCTAGGGTAGGAGATCAGGAAAATAAGATATCACCACATCCTGCTCGAATGTCAACACTGTTACCATTGTTGGACTTCAAATAACTTCCATGCTACACTATTGCTGATATCACACATTGATCTTTTACACCTCCGGCATGCTACGCTGGATTTTTCAGCACCTCACATCTATATCAGCCGCAGCCGCATGCTGCTTGTGGATTTCCACCGACTATATATTACGCTATCACCATTGGCTCCAGCCTACACGCCAACACATCACTGCACAATCAATTTACAGATCCAGATAGTCATGGTTCCGGAAATGTCAGGACAAGATCACCGGTGAAGTCGCTTTTTTGCTACCCCACGTTTTCTGCAGTACCCCAGATTTTCCAGTTTGCAAATTGCAACTCCGAACCACACAGGCACACCCTTACACAAGCACATACGGAACTCCATACAGTATGATTCTCTGGCTCTGTAGTGTGGCCAGATTCATGATCTGGTGACCGTAACGGGCCATCTGCATACCCCAGATTCTGACTATAATGGCCTTGGGGGAATCCCGACTTTCCAAATAGAGGAATTCGGCAGGTTTTGCTGCCCGGCATGAAATTTGGCGTCAAAAAAAGTCAAAAATGTGTGGCTGCTTTTAGAGTAGGCCAGGGCCCGATGCAGACTTGAAGCAGGCGGCTTTTCCGGCCTTGGATCGTCCCCGCATCTCTTGGTATCCGGCTTTGCTCACCCCACAAAGAGCATACCAATCTGCAGCCCAGCTACCGGAAACCCGTTGTGAGATCTGAATGTCCGGCTTCGTCGGACTTTTTCGTTACGTCATCTCGCTGGAGAGAGCGGCGCTTAATAAAAAGCGTGAAGCTGTCCACTTTTTTTTTTTTTTTTTTCACTGCAACTTTCTTCACAACTGCAATGACTGACAATCCTTCTGTTGTTTTAAGGGGCATCGACGACATTGTCTTTGAAGACAGAGCCGTTCCTGAGCTTAAGGACCCCCACTATGTGAAAATCGCTATCAAATACACTGGTTTATGCGGATCGGATGTTCATTACTATAAAACTGGAAGCTGTGGATCGTTTGTGGTCAAGTCGCCTATGGTGTTGGGCCACGAGTCCAGTGGAGTCATCGTCGAGGTCGGAAGCGACGTCAAGACTCTAAAGGTCGGAGACAGGGTCGCTTGTGAGCCTGGCATTCCTTCCCGTTACTCCTACGAATATAAGTCTGGTCACTATAACTTGTGCCCGGAGATGGCCTTTGCTGCCACTCCACCTTACGACGGTACACTCTGCAGATACTATCTTTTGCCCGAGGACTTCTGCGTGAAGCTTCCTGAAAACGTCAGCCTTGAGGAAGGTGCACTTGTTGAGCCTTTGTCGGTTGCTGTCCATGCCAACAGACAGGTTGACATTCGCTTCGGCGACCGCTTGGTTGTGTTTGGTGCCGGACCCGTGGGCTTGCTAGCAGCCGCTGTTGGAAAGGCCTTTGGCGCCGTCAAGGTGGTCATCGTTGATATCGTGCAGAAGAAGCTAGATTTTGCTCTGGAGCACAGGCTTGCTACCCACGCTTTTAACTCCAAGGACAAGACGTTCGAGCAGATCAAGGAGTACATAGAGAAGCAATGGGGCGGCGAGTTGCCTACTGTGGGTATTGATGCCACGGGAAACCGGTTCTGCATCGCCAATGCCATTAAGTTGCTTGCTAAGAGAGGCAGATACGTCCAGGTTGGTATGGGAGCAGCCACTTTGGACGGCTTCCCAATTGCCAAGATGATTGAGGAAGAAATCACCGTCAAGGGCAGTTTCAGATACGGTGTCGATGACTACAAGTATGCTGTTGAGTTGCTCGGCTTGGAGAAGATCAATGTCAAGCCTTTGATTACCGACAGGTTCAAGTTCACTGAGGCCATTGATGCATACAAGTACTCTCAGGAGGGTAAGTCAATTAAGATCATGATCGAGGGACCTCAATGAGAGCCCATTGCCCTAGTTTATTTGCAAGCTTAATACATGACTTGGAGTAGATATCTGTAGTAATCAGAGTAAGATGCCCGCAAGATGTCATCCTACTGCAGTCGTTGTGGACGTTTTCAAGCTGGTGCTGCTTGTAGGGAGACGTGCTTGCCCAGCAGTACACTGAGCATTAGCGATGGACGATGGTTTTCTCTGCCAGAGAGAAGGCTGCAACAGGCGAGTCCCAAGTGATACAGTAACTTGGGATTTTATGATGCCATGTCCATACACCTAGAGGTGTTCATCCTAATTATGGTGCCACAACTAGCCTCTCAGCTGAAAACTGCTCTTTCACCCTACACGCTCTCCGTTTATTCGTTCCTACTTATGTATTTACAGATCTATATACAAATCATCATATCTTCAACTCCTCCTTCTTCCGCTCCTTCTCACGCTCCTTCTCCATCTTGGCCTTGGCATCGGCCAAAATCTGATCGTGGTTCTTATCATGGGTGGCTCTAAAGAACGTGTAGTGTAGCACAACATCGTCAATGTTTCTCATCGTCGGATCGTTGGCGAACTCCGGGTCTATGAAGAAGAAGATAGGCATGTCGACCTCCTCATGCGCATTCAACCTCTGTTCTTCAAAGCAGAAGCACTGGATCTTGTTGAAGTACGGAGCCACATTGTCGGGGGTCACAGAGTAGGTGGCCATTCCAGTGATGTCCTTATCGGAGCGGTTCTGGGCCCGGTAGAACGCCAATGCCGTCTCTCCTGGAACCACATACACCTCTCTCTGCAAAGGAACAAACCTCCATGGCAAAGAGCTCGACGTTTCGGCGGTAAACGAAACCCGAATTCTCTTGTCGGTGTCCACGGGAACCAACTTGTCCGGTGTGAACTTCTTCTGGTCCGTGATCGGCGTGCCTCCCCAGCCGGCCCTCTGGCAGATGGCTCTGTAGATCGGCACAGAAGCGTACGATAACGTTAGGAACACTAAAGCCAACGATATCGAGTAGTAAGTCGACGATCGCTTATCCTTGCGGGTCTTTTTCTCATAGTACTCATCTCTAAGCTTCGTGTACTCCTCCAAAGAAAGCCTAGGAAGCTCTCTCTTGGCAGGACGTTTGCCTGGAGCCTGAACATCCGGTGTTTGCTTTGCTTGCATTAGCATACTGCAGGAGCAGAAAGCTCTGGAATTTGCGTAGCTCACGACGGTTCTCTGCATAAGGCTTGCAGGCCTGCATATACTACCTGTGAAAAGTTTGCTACACGCCTTCAAACTCATATTTAATGGCTTGACCAAAAGAAAACTGTTTCAACTGCATGATGAAAATCCATGCTCCACATAGTGCCGGGTAAAATTTTCGAGCAAACACCGACCTTGACCAAGACGGTGGAGGAAGGTGAGTTATGAGGTGCACGGTGCCATGGACGGTTCCGAAACCGGTATATACAGATGGTCCGGATTCAAGGCTATCGAATGAGATGGCTCATAGTAGGACTGTGCCTCACCCCCTCATGGAGCTGCTCTGTTTCGGGTTTACAAATAATAAGCTTAAGCGCCGATCACCAGATCACAGAGCAGGCGGTGCATAACCAAGAAGATACACGGTGGCCATGGAGGAATCTAGACAGGTAACTGTGAGCGTAGAAACCCTTGGAAAGACTGTAGAATCAGTGCTTATTGTGAGCCACAGGGGCAGCCGCCAATGCTGCAATAGGCTGGATACCACCAACCCTGCTTGACCACTCCACACCTCAGGTAAGAGAAGTCACAACGAGTATAGTGTGATGCTTAGTGCTGGGGCACAAAGTATCAACGATCACTTTTATCAACGATCACTGAAATGGGTGGGCAAAATGCAGAGCCTAAATCACACAACACGGATCCAACAACTACTTATTCTTATTTCCACTTCCTTTTACTTATACAAACTCTATAATTACTAGAATACCTCCACCGTCGCAAACGCAGCACTTTCGTCGGCCACACTAAAAGCCGTCGGCATCCTGTAAGTACTGTATCAACTCCTGTTCCCTCTCCCTAGCCTCGGTATCAACATTCTCTTCCGACTTATCGGAAGCCATTGGATACCTCATTGCCTTGACACTGTCATCGTGCAAAGACATACAGAACTTGATTCTTCTGTCAAACTCCTCCTGAGGAGCTCTGGTCGAGTACACATCCAACAATTCCTTGGACTGCATGTATCCTTCCTTGTGATTAATGGTGGCGTCTACCACACCATCGTTGATTGCCTTGGCTACAATGTACTCTGCACTTAATTCGCTATCCAAATGCAACTTTATGCAGATATCCTTCAAAGATATGCGTTTGTACGAAAGCGAGATAATTCTAATACCCGTCTTTATGACGTTCTGTCTCAATCTAAGCACCAAGTTATAGTTGCCATCTTTTTTCAACCTCGAACCGTATTTCGCCAGGGTGTCATTGAAGATCTTCAAATCCCCCAATCTGACAGCCCTGGTGACGGCCAAGTATGGGGTTAGTGATCTCTCCAGGGTAGGGTCTTTGAAGGCAGACAATTCAGGGATTTCTCCAGTCAAAAGCTGAATTAGTATGTGCAATTTTGTGGTGGCCTGAGAAAATCCCAAGGCAGACTTCGTCTGGGGGCATTTACGGATGGCCACAATGGCACACTCGTTAGCCGACGAGTAATCCAACTGGATGGTCTGAATTCTGGCCAAGTAGTAGTAATACCGGGCAACAACCGAGTTGGAGGCATCCTCGGGGAACTCTGTCTTCTCCACCAAGTTGTAGGCCTGGTTGATATCGTTGGTTATAAGGTAGTTTCTAAGCAAAAGCGTGATGGTGGATGCCCTAGTTTCGTTGTCGTGACGCAAAGTGGCTGTTCTGAGGGCCTTCATCAACTCGGCCCGAACGGGAATTAAGTCCTTAGTCAGTTCCGCAGACCTGAAGATGTAATACCAGACCTTGGCCTGGATGTAGTCAAGTGTTCTCTTGTCGTACGATTTGAGCGCCTTGATGCAGAGCTGGTTGAACCGGTGGAGCTTGGTGATTTCTTTTTGGTCATGCAAGTACACCTGGATGAGCAAGTGAATGAAGATGTCGACCTCCGGGATAGGAGGCTCGGGTAGACTGCCTTCTGCGTCGGTCTCCATTCTGTCAGGATCAGAGCCTGACAACGCCTCAAGCATGTAAGCTCTGATCTGTGAGTCTGAAGGATACACAGACTCAATTAGAGAGATCAAGTTGGCAGCCGAAATGTCCGGTCTGATAGGCGTCAGCTCTCTGAATACCTTTAGCACGTATCTAGGGTCGAAATTGATGGCGGATCTCTTGATCAACGACAAGAATTCCGTCAACACTAAACTTGTGTTAGTGGCAGTTTTTTTAGCCATTGCATCGTCAAACTTACCCTCCAAAGTGTCAGGCTTGGAAGCAGCTTCATTTTGTTGCTTGCTTTCGATGCTTGGCTTTTCGGTAGTCATGATTGATGAAGAATAGTAAAAGTAATGGTTGTAAGAAAGTTCATGTGTTGAGTGGCGAATTTGATGAGCGAGGACGATGAAGGCTGGAAGAGGAAATATTGAGTGGTGAGGGATGAGACCAGAGGAGGTGAGAGCCAGAGAAGGTGAGAAGTTTTGGATGAAGAGATTGGATGAAGAGATTGGATGAAGAGATTGGATGAAGAGATTGGACGGGGAGTATGAACACTGTATAAAAAACAAACCGTGTAGAGTCTACAGATATGTGAGTGCTGAGATTATGCCGGAGATTGTGAGGCAGAAAGATGTATACAGTAAAATGAAGACAGCATGAAGGCAGTACCCGGGAGCAAAAGCAGGGTGTGAAAGAAGAAAAGGTAGACAGGTAGATACATAATGAACTAAGTATTAGAGATGGAGAAACCAGACAACTTTTCTTGAGGCTACTTATGAATCATAAAATGTGCTTGAAGTAGTAATCCGCTGCCTATACTGTGGTGGCACTCTCCTCTGACCAAGTTTCCTATCAGGCCTTACTCTCAAGAATGGTTTCCTAGACACAAGCAAATGCACTCTAATAAAACTTACTTACACACTCTGATCCTCATCTAAGCCCCCAAAGGTTGCCAGCCGTATCGCAACCTCAATCTTCCAGCAGAGAAAATTGTTCACCTCAATTAAGCGCCGACTGCAAAGTATCGGGATTCAACCAAAGAAACCTTACCAGCAGATTTTGTTTCTATTCAGGCCACACCTGAAAATTCCACTACACTATCAGATTTCGGCGGCATCTTGAGGATCATTCACCATGTCCAGGCTCACAGACAGCTCTCTTATAACACCATACTTCTCATTTTCCTTCTCCAGCTGCCAGATTTCTTGTTTCTCGCGCTCACCTACATATTTGTGCTCATTATTTGTACTCTCATACTAGCTTTTTCATTCTTCGGCATATATACATGCATATATACTATACATATAGATACACCTGTACGCCCATATATTTGTAATCTACTTGCCTGCTTTCACAATACAATGTTTAAGAAGGGTCTCTCATCGATCGATGAGATGTCCACAGAACGTACAAAGTACCAAAATCTCGGACATCAATTGCTTCAGCGGCAGTACCAGGAACTAGAGACTCAACTTCAGGTTTTCCAGAATGCTCTAATCGATTTCAAGCAGCAGTACAACAACGAGCTAGTGAAGAATCCACAGTTTAGAAAGGAATTCAGCGAGATCTGCCAGAGCTTTGGAATAGATCCTTTGGTTGTGTCGTCATCTGTAGACGGAGAAAAAGTTGATCAAGAAGAGAAGTTCAACCAGCTTTCTCTCAAGATCATCGAACTCTGCAAGATCACCAAGAGCTTGAATGGAGGAATCATCTTGGTAGACGACCTTATTTCGCTTATCAACGGAGATACATGGTTCAACTCCGATCTTAAGTTGGAGATCAACGAAAAAGATGTCTTGAAAGCATTGGATAACCTGAAGTCACTAGGAGATGAGCTGCAGTTGGCTAAGATAGGGCGGCGAAATTACATCAAATCCACTGCTGAGGAGATAAACAATGACCAGTCGCTTATATTGTCCACTGCTGACTTGATTGGTTTCGTTTCTGTAGGATTACTTCGTGATAACTTCAACTGGAAGACGGTACGCTGTAAGATCAACTTGTCGGAGCTTGTGTCCAACGGAGTTCTTTGGGTCGACAAGCAGGGCGATGACGGAGAGACCAAGTACTGGATTACATCATGGATAAACAAGGATCATCCAGCATAGCAGTTTCAGGAGTAAGTACCCGGATTCGCCGAAGGAACACAATAGGCAATCGCATCATTTCTCACCCATAGGTACATTAGTTCTTCGTTGCAGACGTTTTATCTTTTCTATATAAGTGCATGAATTATTAAATACCAGATTTCCACTAATGTGACACATACTGGAATGCGTAGCTAATGGTGTCGTATTGAGACTCGTTCTGGATCAAGAAGTCCTCATTTTTCTCGAGATCATCCCGGGAAATATGGTTCCATGTAGTTGGATCTCCATATAGCATTGCGGTGGATTTGATGGTTTGTTGTCCTGTTTTGGCATCGCACCTCTTGCACTGGTACGTGTCATGGGTCTCGCAAGCCGTCTCTGTATTATACTTGAACAACTGCTTTAAAGCATCCCTAGAGAAGAGCCGTTCGACATCTTCATTCGAATCAACCACGCACGAGGATAACTGCATCTTGGCACTCTGCCTCTGATAGATCTTCTCCTCTATCGTACCGGTCGATATAAACCTATAAATAAAGCAGTGCTTCTTCTGTCCATCTCTCCAGACTCTTGCCAAGGCCTGCTGATCAGACGCAGGATTCCAGTCCGGATCCATGAGTACCAACCTATTTGCACCAATCAAGTTAATACCACAACCACCTGCTTTGGAACTTAACAAAAACACAAACTCTTGACCTTCTGGGTCATTAAATCGATCCACGATTTTTTGCCTTTTGTTGATGCCCATGCTGCCGTCGAGACGAAGGCACCCAAATCGGTTTTGGTGACACAACTTCTCTACTAGGTCCAAGGTCTGAGTATAGTTCGAAATGACAACAATCTTGTCGTCTGTCTCTCTATCAATCTTGAATAAGAACCTCTCCAACATGGAGAATTTCCCACTGTACCAAGTCTGAACCTCTCTATTGCGACCATATGCATGATTTGAATCAATATAATCCTCTGGAATAAGGCTATCGCAACCCTTTACATCCTGAGGAAGCTTGAGAAGATTTGGATGATTACATAGCTTCTTTAGCAATCCAATGGCCTTGAGAGGCTGAGAATGCCCGCCTTTCAAAAGCTTCTTAATGTCAGGAGAAGTGATAAAGAAGTTATACAACTTCTGCTGGAATTCACTCAGATTGCAGAACACAACATACTCATACTTCACCGGCAAGTATTTAGCAAGTATGTCGTTTGTACGTCTAATGATGAAGCGACTCACCACCTCTGTCAACTGTTGCAACTTTTTATCACCCTTCACTCTCTCCTCATCGGTGGCCAAAGAATCACGACCTCTAAGGATGTCAATCTCGTAACTCTTTCTGAATTGAGCTCTGGATCCCAATAATCCAGGATTAGCAAAGTTAAGAAGAGAAAAGTATTCAGAAAGATCGTTCTGGATCGGAGTTCCGGACAAGATCACCCTTCTAACACAGTTCAAAGAGTTGAGGGCACTGAAGGTAAGCGAGTCACCATTCTTGAGACGATGCCCTTCATCTGCTAATATCAGACCAATCTGGCAATTTTCGAGGTTGCCAACGTTTCGACGCAAAGTTTCGTAACTGATAATGAGTACCGGGCAAACAACACTTCTTCCTCTTGCTTCAGCCCAGTTTCTAAGCGCATCAGCTATCGTTCCTCCCTTCGTCGACTTTCCGTCGATTGGCAAAGTGTTTAGTGTTCCCTTGCCGAGCCACTTGTTGATTTCGTTAGCCCAGTTCTTGACTAGCGAAGATGGACACACCACAATGCATTTTTCTATCGTCTTTTTCCCACGAGGCCCCTGCTTAAGAAGCGTCCAAAGCAATGTGATGCACTGAAGCGTCTTTCCGAGACCCATCTCGTCTGCCATGATGCATCCCTTGGCTCTAGGGTCGACGAGCCCGGCAGTGCATCGGTACAAGAACTTGACACCTTGAATCTGGTGCGGCCGAAGCACCTTGGCAAGCTTGGGGTCAATCACAACGGGCACATTATGGAATTTTTTGGTGACATCTTCGTTCGGGTTGATTCCAAGGATTTCATTCAACGACTTATGAACACTTCTTTTGAACTTCGACCGCTGGGCCAGCTCCAACTCCTGTTTCTCCTTCTCTTTCTGCCGAGCCAATTCCGCCTCCTTCAGCGCCTCCTTATCTTCCGGAATCACATCCACCGTCGGATCATAAAGAACAATGGCGTACTCGCTCATTGGGTCGTAAAGCGGCTTCGGAGGAAAATACACCTTCTTCCTGTTGCCTAGCGGCGGTGGCGGCGGCCTTGCATACATGTTCTGGTACCCGTTTTCCTTGTCGGCCTTCAGTGGTACCACAAAGCGCCTTGTGAGCTTCGCCTTCGACTGCTCCATCGTGTTCAACACGTTTCTGGGAAGTAGTGCATTCTTCTTCTTAGCCCTTACCACCTTCCCATTCTCGTCAACTGACAAATCAATTGGATCGTTTTCGCCTCCAAGCTCACAGTACGTTCTAGGGCCCTTCAGTCGGGCCTTTCTGACGCCTAAGCCGTCGTCACGAAGCCTTGATCTGCTATTTCTGTTTTTGAATGGCACTTCAAATGGCTTAAACAACACACTAACAGACTCCGAGTCGATCTTCTTCCTTTTTGTACTCGGATGCAGTCCAGCACCGGAACCCAAATCGTTCTCCGGCTTCTTATACTTTCTTCTATACGTCATTACTGTTATTGCATTGCCTGCAGTAAAGAAAGAAAGCATATAGTGTTTATATGAAAACGCGTAGACGCGGAAATCACAAGTCGCGTCGATCGACGGCGCTGTAGATGGGTGGAGAACGGCATAAGCTTTGCAGACAGTATGCATGCCATTGTTAAACCAGCCGTCAATGACTGATGCATAACAAAACTGAAGTGACACCACGTAGGAGAAAAATGTAAGCAATCGTTTTTTCAAAAGGGGCTGGTGTCTGGCCAGAATTCCAGTCCCTATATGATGGCAGGCCATGGTAGCTGCGACAAGCTCAGCTATGCGCAACCAAGCTGCAGTCAACCTCCAGTTAAGGGATTCATAAAAATGAATATGATGATGAACGGCAACCTCACATTTAAGGGCAATTTTTGCTTTTTCTAAATCCCCCGCTAAGGATAGTCTCCCTGGTATTAGCCGCCCTGGGTGAAATTTTCTTCCATACAGTCGCTTTCACGAGCATTGACTAATAGAGATACAGCTTTTATCGGTATCTGTAAGGTAAACCATTCAATGTAGTACCATCAATGGAGAACTAAACCAAACAAGCAGGACCCTGCCGCTTAGCTTTTCTCACATCAACTCAATAATCACATTGATCACAGTTCCAACACACCAAATCGACATCATGATGATCCCTGTAGTTCTGTCAAATCGCCAGTGATTCATTGGAATCCATACAAATAAAAATACTAGATTCAAAATAACCCACAAACAGCTGAAGTAAAGACTGGCGCTGAGCTTGACCTCGATGTTCTCGCCTACAATCAAGCCATTCGCTCCGACTCCAAGAAGTAGATTAAGGAGAGGGCCGCCAAAACATGCAGCAAGGGCCATAAGTGGATATCCAAGTCTGGCAACAACAATATTGGAAATGAGGTCTCCCACAGAGTTTCCGACAGCAAAAATGGTCAAGCCAAGAATGGCTTCTGAAAGCTGTGTCAAAACAGAGACAAACTTCAAGTCGTTGATCAACTCTTCCGCTATAATTGCAATCCACGAAATAGCGGTCAGAAAGCCTGTGGCGGAGATCACCAACTTGAGAACGTTGGACTGAATCGGTGATATCACCATGTTCTGATAGGCTAAGTATGCCAAAAATAGAGACCAGACAATGCACACGAGATAGGTTCCAACAGAGGCAGTTTCAATGAAGGAGTGAATAAAAATAAAACCAGAAAGTAATAGCGATGATAGAAGCCTCATCAACTCGGTGAATCGCATCTTGTATTTGCAGTTGTAACGGTCAAACGTCATTAGGGGAATAGTGTATTGAAATAGCTTCAGAAGCGGTAAGGTGGCTACACTAAATATTTTCTTGAAGATGCTACCTTCAGATGAAGACATCGAGGCTCCATCGTCTGCGTCATCGTCTTCTTCCAATTGAACGCTAGCCTCATCCTCACTGGCTTCAAGTGGGTCTTCTGCTTGTGAATTCGCCACACGAGATTCATAGTTTTCCACGTTGTCATGGTACCTAGGAAGACTGGACATTTTGAGTTTGATGGATTGATTTTTGGTGAGATTGCTCAAAATAGAGCCAAACTCAATGCTGTTCAAAATTGCGGGATTGAAAGCATACTCATCTTCAAACTCCAATCCATCACTATTGACTCGAAGGGTATTATTGTCGTTGTATAGATTTCTGATACGAGTGATCTTAACGATTCGGTCTTTCCTTCTTGATACATACCATTGCCAGGAGATGATTAGAGCAGAGTAATTGACATACACAGTGACAAGACTGAATAACATGGATGATGTCAGAAGTCCCTTCGTAAGGAATGTCAGGATCAAAGCCACGGAAAGAAGAAAGAAGCCCAAGTCACGAAAGAACACTAGCTTGTCGTTTCTCGCTGAAAATGCATAGAGTTCGGCTTCACCATCGAGATCTGGTTGCCCATCCTGGGGTAGCTTTCGAGTAGGAAGCAAGTTGAATGGATGTATCACAGAGACAGTGCCAATCACGAAGCTAGTGACAAAAAATGCTGCTCCGATCAACTCACCCACAGCCAACGACGCATTGTGGGTTCTAAAAGAGCTGTACGTACTCATGATGTCGGGCGAACCGTTACCAAAAGCCAAAAGCGTCATTCCGGAAATGTTGTCAGGTATCCGAAGATAGTTGGATATGGCACTCAAGTTTGGACAAAGAAATTCTCCGGCAACTATTCCCAAAGCAACAAAGAGGACAACTAGAACCGTTAGAATAAGCGGAAAGATGACAACGTTTCTTACCACTGTAGAGTCAGATCCACAGTAGTAGAACCGAAAGTGATTTATGAGTCCTAGCTTGTAATCGGCACAGTTCTCCAAGGCAAACTGACACTGCTGTGTGGAATTAACCGACCCAATGTCTTTACATGAAACTGAGTTGTCGTCTTGGAAGATATTCGCAAGCGGCAAGTCGGGGTCGGACACAGTGAAGTTAGAACGGGCATATACATTGGATACCAAGGCTTCTAAACCAAAAAAGACCCAAAATACAAGGGCAAGATGCATATCTACGTTAGTATTTTAAAATCAGTATATGTAGATTCGGAGAGCTGAGATCTGGAAAACAGAAACTCCGCGCATGTGGGGAAGATCCAAGTTTAGACTTGCAGAGTTATGGGGAAGGTCAGGAGATGGTGAGAATAGGGTAGTAAGAGGACGATATTTGAAGTTTGATGAGTTGAACATAGGAAATCGAGACAATAAATTGCTTGCCATTGACTTTTGGCCGGACACTCCCCAGGGATATGGCAAGACAATCTGGGGTGGAGCTAGTAAGACTGACGCTAATGGATAGTTATAAAGTGGGAATGAAGAATTAAGCACACTGAGGAGCAGCAAGCACAGTGGGGAGCCGCTTACAGATCAACAAGCTGAGCAAGATTTGAAGTAACTGAGCGAGAGCTAGAGAGACCAATCGTGGAACGGTCAAGCTAAGGGTTGATGCTAAGCGATGAAGCCGATTATTTTCCTCACCTGCCCTGACTCAAAACATGATTCGAAGTAGGTTCTCCATGAAGTAAATAAAAAAAAAGAGACTTAAACGACGACAATGTTTATTCTCTGCTAATTGAAGGCTCATTGGATATCTATGGACTGCTCATTGGGTACCGATATCTGCATCCGGTGCTCAGTCTGCCAATAATTAAGTTAAGCGCCGGCGCGGTAGCACCTAAGCGCCGAGATCGGCGCTAGTGTAGCAATACACCATAATGCAACATTCCAAGGGTTAAACGAGCGATATGAGGAGCTATTTTATTTTGTATTGATTTATATGGCGAGATACTCTGACTAGGGACTGATAATCCCGATTCATCTAGCTCTGAACGCACCGAACTGCGCCTCACGCAGTAAGTAGGTAGGATTGCCACGACGTTTGTTCCAGGCCAAGGCTGAAATTCACCAAGCTAAAAAGTTACAGTATGAAGTACAATATTTTATACTCTTGGTAAACATATTTGAGCCCAAAGCTCTGTCCAGTGGCAATAATACTATGCCGTTACTAGGCGGGCCACACAACGTCTGTGTACTTTGGCTCGCATCACACCGTTGAAAATGCACCACTAACAGGCACACATACTAAACTTCTGACACTATATATCTACTAGAATTTTGGCTCCGTGCTGAAGACTCACCAGAGCTTTAAGAGGATACTTTTTACTCATTTGCCAGTTCTGCTATGGTTTCATGCTCACTCCATCCTGCACCAGCCACAATATATTTTTGCAATTAGATCCATTATAAATCGAAATACAACATAGTAAGCCTTCTGTAAACATTTCTAAGCCCTAAACCCAACATCTCCAAGTATTGCCATCTGATAACTCGACTCACTGCTTATCTCTACATTTCTCCGCATCTTATCAGCACCGCCTTGCTCTGCGTCCTCCTATTCTTACTCACCCAAATGGGATCGCCAACCAATTTGCTCTTAACCAAAATCTGTTCACTTTTTCTTCTTGTCATCTTGCACTGCACCAAGGAGTTAGAGCTGTGAGTCTTGTTCAATTTTATTACTCTACGGCTTTTCATAAATTTGCCACTCTCTGATGGTTGCCGGAGGATATTCCCGCCTACCAAACGATACCCAAGATTCTTGTCAAGGTTGTGCTATCGAGATGACTCAACAGCCCTCCAAGATCGCCTTACATTATGATCCACAGATGGATGCTGTCGTTGCTGCAAATGGGTTGCAGACAGACTCGGAGGGCAACTTTGTGGACCCTGTTTCTGGAAGAAGAGTCACACTCCACGGAATAAACTTCTCGTCGTGCTCCAAATTGCCCAACAACCCTTATCAGACGTCCTTTTACAGGCCCGAGAAATGCGGGTTTTATTCCGATGCAGATTATGTCTCGTTTGTCGGTCGCCCGTTCCCTGTTGCTGAAGCATACGAACATATCACGAGAATTAAGCTCTGCGGATACAATACGATCCGTTTCCTCTATACATGGGAAGCACTTGAACATGAAGGCCCTGGAATTTACGATACTGATTACGTGGATTATGTGATTGAGATATTGCAGGTCATTGACAAGATTGGCGGCTTGTACGTCTTCTTAGACCCTCACCAGGACGTATGGTCGAAGTTTTCAGGCGGCACCGGTGCTCCCCTATGGACTCTGTATGCTGCAGGCTTGGAACCCAGAAACTTCGAGGTGACAGGTGCAGCAAAGCTTCACAACCAGTGCGATGATCCGCAGAATTTCACCAAAATGATCTGGACCACCAACTATTATCGCCTCGCCACCGAAGTTATGTTCACGCTGTTTTTCTCCGGCAAGATTTTTGCTCCTCATGCTATCATCGATGGAAAGAACATCCAGGACTATCTTCAGGATCATTTTATTGACGCAGTTTCCTTTTTGATCGGCAGAATTAAGGATAAAGCTCCGGAACTATTCAACAAAACGTTGATAGGAGTGGAAAGCCTGAACGAACCTAATAACGGGTTCTATGGTTTTGAGGACCTCAACCACTATCCGACGCAGCAGCAACTAAAACTAGATGACACCCCAACTCCGATCCAAGCTTTGCGTCTGGGAATGGGATTTTCTCAGGAGTTGGATTTTTACGACATCAGCATTTTCGGATGTAGAAAGAAGGGTACAAAAGTCGTCGATCCAAACAATGTCAAGGCATGGATCCAAACAGATGAAATGGACCTTCATTACGGATTTAACAGGGATCCAAGTTGGAAGCTTGGGGATTGCATTTTTGCCCAGGAAGGAGTCTGGGACTCCACAACTGGTGAGCTCAAAATTCCCAACTATTTCCATGTCCATCCGAAAACGGGAAAGGAACTCAATGAGCACACGTTCATAAACACACGGTTTTTGATTTTCTACGACAAATTTAGGAATAGTATAAGATCCATTGACGAATCTATTTTTATTATTTTGCAGCATCCCGTGCTTCAAATACCACCTAAAGTCAAAGATACAGATCTTATTGACTCCAGAACTGCTGTAGCAATTCATTACTATGATGGAATGTCTCTCTTATTCAAAACCTGGAACAGAAGGATGAATGTCGATACACTTGGAATTATGAGGGGCAAGTATCTCAATCCTGCATTTGGCATAGTTCTTGGGGAAACAAACATAAGAAAATCTATCAGGAATCAACTTCGCATGATGAAGAATGAATGTTACGAGAATGTCGGAAGAAATGTACCAATAATAATGTCGGAAACAGGAATGCCATTTGATATGGATAATCGAAAGGCTTTTAAGGATGGCAATTACAGATCTCAGGAGGCAGCCAATGACGCAATAAACTTCGCATTGGAAGGTAACAACTTGAACTTTACTTATTGGTGCTATAATCCAGAGAATTCACATAAGTGGGGAGACAACTGGAACTTAGAGGATTTCTCTGTTTACTCGCATGATGACTTCAATGACGAGGACAAGTATTCAGACCGGATGCAAATGCACTCATTTGACCTTAACTCTGGAGCGTATGCCACAGAGTCATCATCCATTGGCACTCCCTACAGTCTTTCGTCTGCGGGAAAGAGCAAAAGAAGCCTTGAAAACAAGGAAAAGACGTACGAATTTCACGAAAATGAATCGGATAAAAATGGCAACTTATTGAATGGAATCAGAGTGAACAAGGCTGTGATTCGCCCATATGCATGCTTGATAAGCGGCACAGTAAGCTATGCGGAGATGGATATTTCAAAGGGTGTCTACCACTTGAAAATTGACACTGATGATATTCAAAAGGAGGACAGATCGCCAACGATTATATTTCTTCCAAAAAATCAATTTAAGATTGGTGACTTCGAGGTTTATGCTACAAGTGGTGAATTCACCTACCGGTACAACGAAGCTTTTCAGATTTTGGAGTGGGAGCATGATGTTAATGCTGGGGAATTAGACCTTACGGTCAAGTCTACAATTCCACAACAGACAGAGGAAGTGAGCTGTTTAAAATACCTTGCCTGTGGATGTCTACCATAGAAAAGCACGAGATACTCTGCAGGCTATTAATTGTGATAATTCGTGCCTGCAACTTCATGGTTGTGTCATTGCTTGGTATATTGATATGGGTGCTAAATAGGACAGAGGTCTGTCACAGCAGTCGGGAAACTAGGGATGAGGAGAAGATAGCGAATGGGAAATAGGATATAGGATAAATAGGAAAAATGCAACGAGTTTAAGAAGCTCTTGTAGATGGTACGATTCAGCAAACCTGGTAGGAGCTGGTGGGTGGACACTCTGATGCGGCTGGAGCCCATTAACTGTCTACAGACACTCGTTAGAGGATAATATATTAAAGTTACAGACGTCTACTGAGCCAAACAGTGAAAGGCGGGATCGCAAAGAGGAAAACAAAACAACACAAAACAAAGCACATCAACAGCAGGTGGACGTGATGGCTCAGTCAAAAACGCTCAAGTAAGCCTCCGCAACAAATCTGGCCCTGGCGTTTAGGAACAACTTCATCTCACTGATTTCCTTGTCGACGTCTTCCATGAATTCTATGATGAAGTCAACCAATTTGTTCTTCATCATGGACTCGTCGTGGTAGTTTGTGATTAGAAAAGAGATGTCGTAGCCGTCTATTGCCACTCTTCTTAGAATGAAGAAGGCTTCGGCTCTTTTGGTCAAAAATCGGGTGAACTTGTCCACCAAGATACTTTCGATCTCATCACTCTGCTTGATTTTGATCGACACTCGGACCGAATTGATGCTTGGCTCAATAAGCACCCGCTCATTCTCATTTCTCGATATCATCATCGGGTTAAGGAGAACTTCTTTGGTCTTCTTGCTCTCGACTTCCGGGTAGTTGTGTCTTTCAGCAATCTGAGACGGAAAATCCTGTAGACATAGAGCAGCGTTTAGGGAGTGTCTCACGGCGGTAAGATAGGGTTTTAGCGATTGTGACTAACATTAGTAACGAGAGTTAAGGAGACAGTGATTTGCAAGCATTTACATACCATCTTTTGTTGTTGCTGATAGCAGACAAGAAGAAGAATGAAGATAGTCAGAGGCTTATATGAGTATCCAGCGAAATGGAATACTGCGCGCTAGGTGTAGAGGTGTGGAGATGGCAGCGTTAAGTGGTGGATGGTGATGTAGGTGGAGAAGAAGAACTGATGGGCCTGAGAGGCTGCTGCTTAGCTAACCAGAGTGATACAGGGAATACTATACTACAATATATATATAGGCAGAAGTAAAGCAAACATTTGTAGATTTATGTATGCCGGCGTGGGTGTGCTGAGAGATGTGCGCAGGCTAGGGTGAGTTTGCTATAGAGGCAGCGATTAGAATGGAAATCAGGATCTATACTGAGGGAAAGAAAGGAAGGGCAAAAAGATGGATGAAAGAGGACTGAAACAGACTAGAGAGATGCTGCGGAGGAAGCAGAAGAGGAACAGTAGCGATGGGGAAGAAGATCAGGGAAACTTCACCCAAAGCCACCTCACACCTACATGTTCTATTCAAGGTAGGTGGTAGCTGCAGGTGCAGGTGCAGGTGCAGGTGCAGGCGTACACTTCTGTAGTCTGCAGGTCCCAGTAGCTAGAGAGAGAGAAATCAGTAGTAATCAGAAGCTACAAATAGTTCGGAAGATCACTACGGCATTTGAGGTAAGTGGTAGCCGCACTTGGCAGGAGAGCGGGAAACCAACAGTAAAGGGTACAACACAGGTGTTCGGACAGGTCTTTATTATGGTATTCCTGGAGTTACTGCCATGAAGAGGCTCCGGCAAGAAAGTGCACATCCTTGGGGATAATGGGGAAATTCCAGGAGAGCCATTGGAAACCCACAGCTAGGTGTGCTACTGGGTAAAATATTGCATATTTACTAATATTAATAAATCCAATATTAATCTTACATTATAAATCATATTTACTAATATCAAGATATCTAATATTAATTTTACATTATAAATCATATTTACTAACATTAAGATATCTAATATTAATCTTAATATAGGCCATATATATTCATATCTAATTTAAAATAAATGCATAGTGCGCAAACACCTGTCGTGCCGAGCTCCATACTGCAGCTGCAGCTATAATCCAGATTCCGCAGTGGCATGCAGCCGTTATTGTGCTTTTAATTGGTTTCGGCTTGCGTGTAACAGATCCGACTCTAACTCTGTACTTCCTTTTAGTGCTTGTTCAGTTCCACTGCGCTCTTAGCTCTGTAACATGCACCCCATCTGGATCCACCCTAAATCTCTTATTTTACTCTAGCTCCATGATCTTCTTCTTCTACCTCAGCAGCTCCCGTGATGTCGGATGTACCATATCACTTGGTGCTTCACACTCAGTTTCTACCTCATCGTCTCGTCTCTCATTAGCTCCTATATACTATATCATCCCCCCCTATTCATCAGAATACAACGCAGATACCACCAAAAAGGCCACCATGGCGTACTTGAAGTAGATGTTCTCCGTAATAAGGATCGTCACATATCCAAGCTTCGGTATGTATCCTTTAACTGCTCCGACGATATCTTTCTTTCTATCTAGATACGACTGGCCATAGTTGTACAAGGGCAAATCATCTCTCTCGTTATTGTCTCCCTTTGTCAACAACTTCTGCGTCTTCACCTTCTTGGTGCTGTGCTTGGCCGCCTTCCGCTTACGCTTTTCGTCCTCATAAACTACATGCTCTCTGACTACACGATGGACAATTGGAATGTCTCTTCCCGGCGTATTGTACACAACCACATCGCCAACATTTACAGTTTCTTGCCTGTTCCACAAGAAGAGAATGTCTCCTCTCTGGAATGCCGGCTCCATCGAGCCCGATAGCACCACCACCAACGGAGAGCTACTCATCGTGATTAGACTGAGAAGCTTCCAGAAAGCGAACGCCGACGCAAGAACCATTCCCATAGTCAAGCCCTGGTTGAGCTGTATTCTGAGCGTCTTTAAATTCATCGTTTTGCTGCTACTGCTGCTGCTGCTGCTCTGCGTAACTACTTACAAAAATAAAAAGTATGCACCACAAGTATTGTAGGGGTTGTCTAAGCATGCGATGCATGCCCACGTAGCGCGAGATTATTCACTCACCAATTTTGGATGCATACATACATGATGGCTTCGGTGAGAGCAGCTGAGGAACGACCCTGCGCTGTTTGCAGGAATTTGCTGCCTCAGATGTGGAAGACATTATCTATGAATGATGCTGTAGTGGACGGGAATGTGAGAATATGGGCTGAGAGACCGCTTACCGGAGTTGTACGGCACTATTTGCTGCGACACACTTTCTTACCAGGCTTAAGCGCCGAGAGCAAAGTGCACGCTCACGCCTGTCCACACTTGACCTAGGTTTCCGCCTGCAGCTCCGGAGCTCACGACTGCATGCAGGAACTTTCAAGAACATTGCCGTTAACTCAATAGCCTCTTGGCTCCCTGGCTGGCGTGGTGTTTCTCAGTGTTTCCGAGTGCTTCTATAACAGTGTACTCATCGCAGTGCGGTAGCACCGCCCAGCGACGATCGGCTCAAATTTCAGAGTCGACGGAAAAACTTAGCCATGCTTCTATCACTTTCTGCAGACATGAGTTGGCAGGAAGCTAAGGACGATGAAGGCAGAGTGTACTACTACAACACCGAAACCAACAAGACGCAGTGGGAGAAGCCCGAGGAGCTCAAACGGGACGAAGACGTGAGTCGTATATTGGCCCAGAAAGGCTGGCAGAAGTATACTACAGATGAAGGTGAAGTGTACTATTATAACGTAAAGACAGAACAATCGGTATGGGAACTGCCGGAAGAGGTGAAGCAGCTAGTTGAATCGAACGATGTGAAGGCTGCTGCGGAGCAGGAGTCGGCTGCAGGAAAGGAGAAACCGGAAGAAGTTGGCGAAGTTGCTGAGGCAGAAACCAAGGCGGCTGCTGTGACTGTGAAAAGCGCAGAAGCCAACGAGATCTTGGGCTTAGTGGAGCACTTGAAGTCGACAATTAGTCTCGTGGCTGAGCCAGAAGCTGTCGATGAGGGTACGGCCAAAGAACGTTTCCTCAGCATGCTTGAGGAGAAAAACGTCGACTCTACATGGCCGTTCAACAAGGTGATGAAAACCTTCATTGACGATGAGCGGTACTGGGGAGTGCGGGATCCATTGCTTCGGAAACAGTTGCATGAGATATACCTAATGAGAAAGACCAAGAAGGAGTTCGAGGAGAAGGAGAATTCCCGGGAAAGTTACAGGAAGACATTTTTTGAGAGCCTCAAGAAGCACAACGTCAGGTGGTATACGAGATGGAAGACATGCGTCGAGATGATGATGGAGGAGCCGTTCTTCTCGTTGATTCCTAGGAAGATGATGAAAGAGTTTTTCGTCGAGTACGTTGGAGACTTGAGGGCAGAACACGACAAGGAGATCACCGAGAGGAGAAAGAAGCAGCTGGATAAGTTGGCGGAGAACTTTGAGCCCATGATCAAGTACGAATCAAGTTTTGAAGAGGTGGCCAAGTATGTGAATTTGAAGAAGGAGTACCCGGACTTGAACAAGTTGGACCTCATCACTGTCTACGAGTCGACCATTAATAAACGGGAGGATGACTTCAATGCAAAGATGAAGGAGAACCAGAAGCTGAATTACAGATCGGACAGAAGAGCCAGGGACGGATTCATGGCGTTATTGGATAGATTACAGCGAGACGAAGGACTGAAGCTAAGTGCCGAGCTGAAGTGGCATGGACTACTATCTTATATTAAAGACAAGAAAGAGTTTGTGGAGCTATGCGGCCACAGAGGATCGTCAGCTATCGACTTCTACTGGGACATTTTGGACAGAGAGAACCAGAGGCTACGTGCCAAGAGGGACCTATGCAAGCAGGTGCTGATCACAATAGATATGAAGGTTGCCGACTTTGAAGGGGACGAGGCCAAGTTCGAAGAGAAGCTCCGGGGAAGTGGAAACAAGGAGATTGAAGAAGAATTTTCCAAGGACGACTTTAGAATGGTGTTTGTGTTGCTGAAGGACGAGGAAAACAGAAGCAAACGGAAACTGGACGCAGAAAATTCTCCATCTTCCAAAAGGGCCAGACTTACTACGCTGGGCTACGGATCCATCAAATGATCTTGCATCGCATGTAATACTTTGCTATAATATAACTGTATCTTACTATCGAGACATGAGTACGCTTATGGGGCCGCTGGAGGCGATGAGGCCGTTTGTCGATGAAATTAGAGAGCGGCGACTTACAGGTGGATTGGCTGGACCAACTGGGTCCAAAGGGCTTGCTGTGTAGAGACGACTCAGCACACTTGCGATGATGGTGAATACTGACATGTGTGAGAGAAGGCCTTTTTTTTTTCTTTCTTTTTTTCTTCTTTTTTCACCCCGGTAGTTCTGGTATCCCCAAGCCGTTTTGGCGACACTGCTTTGTCCAGGCTTCCAGTTCCGGCGCTTATAAGGTGGATTCACCAGCGAAAGAGCACACAGCATTTAAGCCTACAGCAACTGGGCGGTTGTCGCCGGTGTCTCGACCAAAATCCACCAGCAGCAAGTGCTACATTTAGAAAAAAAGAAAAACCAGGATCCATCAAACCATCTGCTGCGGCATCATCTCCAAGGTTTTGTCGGCACCTTTGACAGCTCCACCCGCTGTTCTCCGTCTTTTCACATTCTCCACCACGTCTCGCTAGCTCGTTTTCCACCGCGCAACGATGAACGACAAGCCCGATCTTGTGAGCGGCGTTTTTTTTTCCTGAATATCTGCCAGTATTCGGGTCAAGACAACCAGCATGAGCTCAAGGTAAGTGACAATTCTTCCGCCATCCAACCAGGAATATCAGCTACTAACTTGTAGCCGTTACTCGTCGCATGCACATCAGAGAGAGGGCAGAACTGCTCTCTTTTCAACTTCTCCATATCCGCCAAGGTCAGGCGTCGACCCATTCGTCAAGAGCAAAGAGTCGCTTCCGGAAGATGATTTTGTTCGGTCATCGTCGCCGTATGAACCTGCCGAAAAGAGAAAGGATTTCAATGCGTCTATGATGTCGCAGTTGGAGTCGCAGAACGAAGAAGTGATGGGAATCATGGGATCCAAGATAGCGGCGCTCAAAGGCCTCAGTGAGAAGATGGGAGAGGAGATCAGCAACTCCAAGCTCAATTTGAATCTGTTGGGAAACGACATGCAGAGCACCAGCAGCAAGATCAAGTTGAACATGCGGAGAATGGCGGTGATGGTGGAGAAGTCCGGAGTCAGCTGGAAAATATGGCTTGGGTTCTTCTTCGTGGTGTTCCTTCTCTTTTTTTGGGTTTGGCTGTGAAGTGGTGCCGGAGCAACGGACTAAGGATAGCAGTAATAGACGAGGGCCGCCGCCAGCACATTGGTGGGCCCAGAATAATGCAATGCGATCGGAGTGCAGGAGGATGCTGCTGCCGCCGCTGCCGCCGCCGCTGCCGCCGCCAGAGAGTAATCTTACGGATAATCTTACGGATAATTACGTTGTAATAATATTTATCAGAGATCATAGACACTAGCCGGTAGCAAAGGCAAGATGGACGTGCAGCATGTGATCTAGAAGGACAGCACAAGATGTGGCTTTGGTGCAATCCTGCGAACAAGCAGCTTCTCAACACCATTCCACTCATGGCTTGCAACTGTGCTCTCCATCAGCTTGCCAGTCACAAATCCTACAGTATCCATACAACTTGCAAGCACTCTAGATATCATAAAGTGTATTTACCAGTGACACAGCATAGCTTAAGGTGCCTTAATAATCGGCGACATCTCTAACCACTTTAGCAATCTGCAAAATATTTTCCTCCTCTGTCTTCTTGCCGACTACTTGAACGCAGATAGGCATACCGTCGAAGATTTCTGGGTCGTAGTCGTCATTGACTGCTCTTTCCATGTCATTTCTTGGCTGAAAATCAGGATTTTTGACGTCCACCAACTTATCCACATTGTCTATTGGCAAAATAACGGAGCAACAGTCTGTGATATTGAATGGAGCAGTATAATTATTAGTCTTTAGTCCTCCTCTCAAGAAAGATGTTGAAACACAGACAGGCGAAATGATCGCATCAATCGGGTTGCCAGAAGACGTCATTTTTGCTGTTGTTTCGTTCCAGAAGGCTAGAAACTTGGCCTTAACGGTATACACTTGGTCCGAAATGTTCCACCACTCCGTCACCTTCTGAACATCTTTATAAACGGACTCATCCATAAACTTTCTCACTGTCTCCACAACCGGTTCTTTTCCGGCATCACAGTTGCTGTTGATTTCATAGGCGGCATCAGCCCCAAATACACGGCTTAACGTCTCACATAGCTCCCTATGACATGGAATCTTAAGTGGAATCACCTCATGTCCTGCCTTTTCAAGTTTCTTGGATAATTCAGCAATAGCTCTTAATATTGGTGGATTTGGTTGGACGTATCCATCATCAGTAATAACGCCGAACACCAACTTCTTTCCCTCAGCCGTAAATGAATCTTTTCTCCAGGGAATTGGTAGCACTTTGGGGTCGACTTTCCAACTCTCCGTTTCCACAATAAGTCTTGAAACAAACTCAATGTCGTCTAGTGATCTTGATAGCGGGCCAATTACCGATGGGGCCAATACTTGGCCCGTGTATGAGTTGCTCACATCCAAATAAGGAAGTCTCCCAACTGATGGCTTGAGTCCAAAGATTCCCTGAAAGCCGGATGGAAATCTGATACTACCACCTATATCAGTGCCAAAACCCAACGGTGAGCCACCGGCCGCAATCAACGCACCTTCACCACCGGATGAACCACCACTAGATAGGTATATATTCCTAGCGTTCCAGGTGTACCCATTTAAGTTAGAATCGGTTTCTCCAGACATCATTGCAGTTGGAACTGCCGTTTTTACATAGAAGACAGCACCCATGTCAAGTAGTTTTTTTGCAATCAAAGACATTTTACTCTTTGGCTTGTTGGCAAGAGCTATGTAACCAATGGACGAAGGAATACCTGGAAGATCAACTTGATCCTTGAGGGAGATGGGAATTCCATGTAATGGGCCGACTACTTTGCCTGTACTTTTAAAGATTTCATCTAACTCCCTGGCTCTTTCATATGCTTTATCAAAGAATATTTCAATACAGCAGTTTAATATTTGGTGGGCCAAAGCTGCCCTGTGGCAGTACGCATCAGTAATCTCATAAGCAGACAATTTTCCGCTAGCAATTCTCTTACTTAGGTCGATAATTGTAGAGTTAGTTACAGCCCTCTCATTTTCTGGAAGGATGGTGTCTAGATATTTTCCAGTATCAACAAACCCAGAATTGATCATGTTAGACTTGAGACCTGGATTTCTCCATTTCTTCGGTATGCTTTCTAGAATATGTTCTTGCTTCGTAGCAGCCACTTCTTGCCATGATGCTTGGGTCATTGTGATATGTTTTGAAATTGAAATTAAACAGTTATTATACGATTCACACTAGTTGCGGAAACTGCGGTTATTCAAGTGGAGAGAACCAGTACGGATATCATATCGGTATATATGCATGACGGTCGGATAAATTTCCGTTTATCAGATGTGTATCTCGAGACGCCAGATCCGAAATCCGAAATCCTTGGCGGTAGTACAGATAACAACAGGAAGCATGATTTGCCAACTCACCGAGTCATATGACTTATATGAAATAGCCAAAGTAATATCTTGAAAATTGATCAAGAGAGCAGCAAGAAATTTACAGATATTACGGAACCGAATATTTGCAGATCACCGATACTGGCATTTCTTTTTTCGCACTGAATACCTTCAAGTCTTATCAGCGAGATCAAGCGGCAGTGGTCTCGTACCACAAAAAAAGAAATACAGAGTGGGCGGACCGACAACTATGCGAGATCAAGCTAGGACAGAAGAACAGAATTATATGTTGTAATGACTACAAGAAGTGAAAGTTGAATGAATTGTAGGCGAAATTAGTAGGTATCTGGATCGGACATCTGGATATCGAACTGTGAAACAAGTTCAAAATTAGTTTGGAGATTGTCTTACAAAGTGACGAACAACTCAATAAAAAACCATGTACCAGATTTTGTAGTCTAGGATTGAATGATGAAAACAAACCGTACAAAACCTTTTCGATAATTATACTAGAGATGCAATATCTGTCACCTTGTTAAGACATAAGGTGCATACACATTTTCTCTGGTGGAAGTCACAAGAAGTGGTGTCTTTTGGTTGTGTCGGCGGAAGCGTGACAGGAAACCGATAGTGTAAAGTAGCGAGTTTTGTTTAAGATAAACCAGCTAGTACTTTTTGAGTACAGTGACATGTAATCGTCCTGTACAAAGGGTGACCCCCAAACCAAGACTTGCTTCAGTTGTTTGAGCTTTTGGGTGATAACATTCGGTTAAGTTACCATTGCAAAGTAGTCGTCTTCATTATAGAAATGATACGGTCATGTTGTACGGGCTGCTTAAAGCCAGCACGCCAAGTCGTGGAGGCGATTGGAAGGGACGAAGTACCAAAATTCAAATTCTGTAGCATACAGAAACTAGTCGTGATAACCAGACATAAAGAATAGGATAATGGAAGGATCACACGGTACATTAGATAGAAAGACAAAAATAACAAATAGAAAAAGTACAATCAGAGTATACAGGGGAAAATATAACAAAAGAAATAGAAAGCAACACATCTAGTAGTAGTTATCTAGATTGATAAATCAGATGATGATGAAGATTAGACTCGGAGCTTAGTTTTAAGAGGATTTTTGAAAAAATGGGATGGGAGAACTAGGAGTTTGATTCCTGAGGATCAGTTTGGGCGGTAGCCAAAGGCTCTGCTGGAGGCTTGGAGGTGGAAGCGAGAGAAGCGGGAGAAGCGGGAGAAGTAGCCGAAGTAGCAGGGTCAACATTGTCAGCAGTCTCAGCAGTCTCAGCAGGGTCAACATTGTCTGCAGTCTCAGCAGTCTCAGCAGTTTCAACAGTCTCATCATTCTCAACCGTCTCAACAGTCTCAACTTCTGCACCAGCCTCCTTTGCCTCCTTCATCTCCTTTGTCTCCTTTTTCTCCCTCGTCTCCCTCGTCTCCCTCTCACCTCTTCTTCCTCTTCCTCTTCCTACTCTTCCTCCTCTCTCACCTCTTCCTCCTCTTCTTCTCTTCCCCATTCCCGGATAGTTCGTCCTCTTTTGCGCAATTGTCAACGACCTCCCTTTGAACTCAGATCCACTCAACTCAATTGCCTTGGCAACCGACTCAAGCTTCTCAAACTCCACGTACGCATACCCCTTTGGCTTTCCCGTGTATCGGTTGTACAATATGGTGATTCGATTCACGGTACCGCAATCGCTCAGAAAGTCCTTCAACTCGTTGGGCAACGTCGAGAAGTCCACATTGCCGACGTAGACGGATCTAGAATCGATTTCGGCTTGGTTGCTGGGCTGATGAGGCGCCAACCTGGGTGCTGGCTCTGCTGGAGAAGCAACAGCTTGCAAGTCTGGCTCTGGGGCTTCGGTAGCGTGATGCTGCTCTGCAGCAGCTTGCGTGACAGCTTCTGGCTGGGATTCACTCGACATCCCGGTAATACTTATCTTACGGCTTCTGCACGTGCACAATGTCCAAGGTTACAGCAGTGAAAATCGTCGTAAGATCCAACTACGCCTTATCTAAAAACGCAAAATTCTATTTTTCTTGCCCGATTTTTTTTTTTTTTTTTTTTTTTTTTTCCTGCAACGAATTCTTTTTTTCTCTTCTCGGTTTGGAATTTCCTGCTAGGCCGAACAATCCGCCAGACCACAGCGGCTGCCACCTGCTACCTGCCACCTGCCGCCTGTTACCTGCCGCTTGTCGCCTGTAGCCTGCCATTCTCTAGTGCTCAGTCCGCCTGCTGCTTGCTGCTTGCTACTTGCATTTGCTTGGTTTGCCTCATCCACGGCCACATGCCCCATGGTCAGTCATGGTCATTGGCGTGGTACCCGTGGTGGCTCTGACGGCTCCACAGCTTTTGGGCGATGAGGCCATTGTTCCCAGTGAAGCTTTTCCCCTAGACGAGCCGCCGCGCAGTCACCCTATGTTTCCGCCCTGATATGTATGCCGGGTGACGCGGGTCAGGTGTGGGGTTATCACCGAGGTGAGGGTTGCCGATGTCGTGAGGCTAAGAGGCTCGAGAGCCGGCGGTAGCAGCGCCAGCGGTGGCAGCGCCGGCGGTAGCACCTAAAATACAGGAGTAGACAGAACAGTATGCCAACAAATGCAAGCCGCCGTCGGCCGCAGGCTTTGTGGGTACAAGACATTTGCAGACTTGTGCAGCGAGTATGCACCACTGGTGCTATGGCACACGCACACAGTAGGTATCCAGCCATGACGCAACCGGGGGTAAGCAAGCAGCCATGCAGTAGAACAAGTACCTGACCGTCCTTAGATTTTCAAACAAGAAGTCGTCCCGCCATGTCAGCCACTCCATCGAACTCTCGTACTGCTACAGCTCACTACAGCTCACTTCATCATGGTCTCGCTTGGCTGCTGCCAATCTGCGCACATGCATTATCGCTGATGCTTGGAGCTCACATAGTAGGTCAGTATGCATTATTCCTGCTCTGCCGGAGCAGAAAGGTCTGATTAGCCACTAAAACCTTGGCGTGCTCTAACTTGGTGACTGCTTTTAAGTCTGCCAGAATAGCTGCCAGACGAACATCTGCCCGCCAAATGCATGTGCAGCTGTACCAACCCGAATCGCACCGCAACAACATCTTCTCTTTACAGATGGCTGTACTACTATTACATTTGATTTCACAACTCTTGGTACTCAGCCTCCTACTCTGGCGCACACATATCGTGTGCTACTGTTCAGCTTGCGACGGCTGCCACCCCCAGTAATATATTCCGCTTGCAGATGTCTTGCACGACAAAATGCAATTAGTTAGTGAGACACATTCAATTCACAGAGATTTCTTGCAACTCTCTCCTCTCCAACTAGTAGAGATTACTTCGCATAGGCCGCTAGTTCACAGGTCCGCTGGTGCTGCTACCCCCTGTGCATGTCTGCCACTCCAACTCCTAGCACAGGATCATTCCTTGACGTATCCATAGATTTCAAAGATTACAAAAAAGAGGAAAAAAAGGAATTGCAAATCTGTTCACTTGAATTACTTCCTGCCCACGAATACAACAAGTTTGTTCGTTTCGTCTTTCAACCACCCCCCCGGTATCTGCTACCAAATCTCTTATCGATAGTCGCGCCGATCGACGCAATATAAAATTTTTCAAATCTCTTTTTTTTTAATTTTTCATTTTCATATTTAACAGTCAATACGTACACTACTGCAGGATGGTTTCGGTCAGAAAGAGAAGAACTGCAAAGTCTGCTCTGGGAAAGAGCAGCAGACATGTTAAGGACAGGCACAGAAAGGTCAGAATCTTCAACAATGCCATAATTGCTAACAACTGGGATAAGAGCTTGACTATGGAGCAAAACTATGCTAAACTAGGGTTGAAGGTACGACTGGGGAAGGAAACCGGTGGTACAGAGAAACCAATTAAAGTGTTTACACCAAAGGAGTCTGTAGACGACGATTCAGACCTTGCGCAGCTAGTAATGAGTGATGACGACGAAACTTCCGATAACGAAGAAGACCAAGACGGAGATCCAAACGATCCTGCAAATATTCCAGCAGGCACAGCTAAGATAATAAGAGACAAGGAAGGTAATGTTGAGAAGGTGATATACGGTACAAAGAAAATGAAGGATGAAGAGAAGAAAAAGCCTACTACTGAGGTAGTGAAGCAGCTTGAACAGTTGGCCAAGCATAAGGTGAAGAAAGAGAGAAATCTTTCCGAGAGGGAGAAGGAATGGCTTGCTAAGCTACACGAGAAATACGGAGACGACTATGATAAGATGCAGTGGGACCAGAAACTTAATCCATTTCAGCATAGTGCTGGAACCATTAGGAAGAGGATGACGAAGTGGCAGAGCGAGCAGAAAAACTGACCAGGGATAATATAGAGAATAATCAATAGAGTAGTATCGGGGAAATGTACAGAATGGAAGGTTGTAGGCAATGTGTTGGAGACAGTGTGTTGGAATGTGATGCCGATGTGAGTTGAAGATTCGAGCCTTCAGAAGCGGCGATAGCAACAGAAATGTGCTTTATCACCAGATCATACCGCACAAAACTACAACAATTGTAGTGCAAGCAAATTCTACCATATACAACCCGCTTATTCATCCATGTGGCCTGCAGACGTAAACGAACCGGACGAATCATGCTTTATGTAGCTGCTTCATGGCGGTGCAGTTTTTCATCTCTCGAGTACTCCACACACTACCAGAAATCTATTTAGCAGAATGGTTGTCAATACAGCTGCACATCTCCAGAAATGACGCCATCAAACTCCTCAGCAAGCTCATTATCATCTCACAATCCTTTGGATATAGCAATTTCCTATAGCCATGACAGTTGGATCAAGAGGCTACGTGGAACTCCTTCTCCAGCTGAAGTCAGTGACTTCAACGCTCTGATAGTACAAGTTTCTGAAAAGGACGACAAACTTTTCAATGTATTTCGAAATCACCTTCAGAGTGACCTTGACAACTTTCAGGAAATGAGGGATCTAGAAGCTTCTTTTGAAAAGGAGTGGAACAGCGGTATAGACATGGCTAAAGCTGCAACTGATTGGTTAGATAAATGAGACATGCATATAGTGTACGATCAACTATCTAAATGGTAATAGCGCAATAAAGGAGCAGGGCTTCTTAGTTCAATACAGGATAATACGTATAATTAGAGAGTTGTAGCTTCCAGTAAAGGAGATGCTTTGGTTGACTTCGTTGCTTTTGGATTAGACACAGTTCTGTAGCAACTTAGCAGGAAATTATGTAATGCAGATACAACACTGGCTACAAATCAACCGTGACATAATGCATTTATAATAGTAAGTCAGCATCACACTAAATACACTATAATCAATACAGTCTTATGATGGGGCGTGTATGGGAAGCATAGACACTACTCTTATCATTACTACTTTCACTCCACTTGATACCGAATCTCATCCGCTCGTTTGCCAATCTATTTACATGCACGTATCTACACTAGAACCAGTGAAATCCCTTCTTCTTTGGAGCTTCCGTTCCTGTAGAAGGGAGGCCTAGTCCATATTTCTGCAAGGTTCCTTTGATATCTCCAAAAGATTCTCTGTCTCCTTGCACCACAATGGTTGGCTCGGAACCGGTGAAGATCCTCTCAGCCATCTTGATAAGATCTTCACGAGTGACTCTGTCTATCTTGTCACACATTTCCAGAACATCAACCTTCTTGCCATATACCTGCACCTGCCTTCCCATATCTTCCAACTGCACCATCTTGCTCTCCAAATTCATCATGAGAGAAGACTTCAACTGATTCTTGGCCCTGCTGACCTCTTGCTCGGAGATGGCACCCTTTCCTATGTCGTGGTCCATCAAGAGCTGGAACTCGTAACCAATCATCTCTGCCATGACCTTGTTGGCCTGTGGAATGCACGATACAGAAATTCCAAAGAGTCCGCTGTCGGAGAAGTTGTGTATAAACGACTTGCAGCTCTCCACAAAGCCGTACTGGTTAAGCACCCTCGTGTAAGCTCTGGAGTACATTCCCTTTCCCGGACCTCCGGCTGAAAACGAACCTCCTCCTCCAATCAACATCTGCAACGTTGCTAGAATGTACACGTCGTCATCGTCAATTGGAATTCCCTCAAAACCAACGTAGATGTGGTGGAACTCTTGGCCCAAGTAGGCAATGTCCTTTGGCAAGTCAAGCGACCTCTCTCCGCCCGTATAGACGGCCTTATCTTTCACTATATTTTCGGTGTTCTTGGAGGCCTTGAAGTCCTGCAAGTACTTGAGTGTTAGCTCTTCAGCCTTCTGCAGTGGAACACCACTCATGGCCACCACAAGACCTTCCGGCTTGTAGAAGAGCTCCCTGTAGCGGAGCAACCGATCCTTGTTGATCGTGTGAAGCTCTTCGGTCGGGCACAATAGAGGAGAGCCAAGGTTCTTGGAGCTGTAGGCAACCTGCTGGAAAATCTCCGGAAGAATAAGATCACTTTGCTGCCAGATCTCACCTAACTCGTACTGGGCGTTAACGATCTGCTCATCGATCTCCTCCTGCGTCAAGCAGGGCTTGCTGATGGTCTCGCTGAGCAGCTGGAACATCTTGTCCACGTCACTGTTGAACACGCTGGCCTGGTAGATCATGGATTCTCTAGACGATGCACACATGAAGTTTCCTCCGAGAACATTCAGCTTGTAGAGCATGTCCTTGGCCGAGAAGTTCTGCGTCGACTTGTAAGCCAACTTGTCCACCAAGTGCGAGCAGCCAACCAAGTTGTAGCGGTCCTCATACCTGGATCCGGCATTGATGTACATTCCGATAGCACTGAAATGGGAGGGAGTTTCGTCGACCACGAGCCGGATTCCACTGTCCAAAGTCTTAATGTGCGTTGGAGCACTGGATGTCGAGTACCGCCTTGCGGTTAGTCGAGCAAACTGAGATCTAAGCATGGCAATTGGAGGCAATAGAAGATGAAGACATGTAACGGAGCAAGAGCGCAGCTGACAGAAGCTGAAAAATTTTCGGGCATGGAAAAGCGAGGTTGGAGTGAGCACTGGATGGAAGCCAGGAAGAATGGAGAAAGATGTGCAGCTAGAACCATGGTGCAGGGAGGCAAGCAGAACAGGAAAGGGAGGAAGGAAGGCTGAAGTAGCCGAAGAAGGTGAATCAATCAAAATGAAGCAGAAAAAAAAACCTTTGAACAGAGGAGCCGAGCCAAGATCCTGGTGGTGCTGAGGATGTGATGATGCTAGATAGTACTGACTATGCAGCGAGCAGTGAAGTGTGGCAGGGAAGCCAATCCTGTGGGGGGCTCCGGGGGCCAAGAGGTCAGCAAGTCAACAGTAGTAGTTCAATACATATGTAGTGGAAGCATTTGGGGTGGCAGAATGATCGCCGATTCAGACACAGACAGGTCTGCTACCGACTGGTAGCTTAGCTGCACAGAGGGGAGAAAACGGCTGTGCAGCCAGGCTTCCGGAGTCCTGTAGAACAGCCGTTGACGGTTGACGTAATCTTGATTAGAGATCCAGATGGGTGGAGATAGCGGCAACATCGGCTGTGCAGCCTGGCGCAAGCCCGGTGCCCAGGTTGATGGTACTGCCAAGACGGCAGCGTTACTGATCGAATAGAGAACACACCGGACTGGATAGAGGAAGATAAAGCACGATTTCCGGGGTGGCAGGGAACTGGGTGGCAGGGAACTGGGTCGCCAGAGCTGTCTCATATGTAATCACCGTAGCAGGAAGTAGTTGTAGCGATGTCGACAGCACTGGCACTGATAACTCTGCGATGTTTTGGCGGCTGAGCTGAAAACCAACTGTGACAACGCAGCTGGTGCCGTGACAGCGGACAAAACAGTATAGATAGAAAGACTGCTGTGAGAGACGAGCCAAAGAGAGCAGGCTGGCCACAAACGTTTTAAAGAGAAACAGCAGCAAGCCCGGAAGCAATACCTTAAAGGCAGCTGAGTCAGCTAAAACTTTAGGCCTACTCTGTTGCCGGAGAGAAAGACCGCTACAACTTTTCTGTAAGCCTGGGGTCTATCCGTGGATGAGCATCGGTTCAATCGGTTCCATACGTCTTGCTACCATTTACGTCTTCGCCCAACACCGTTCAGGCATCGGCCCCAGGTTACTGTCTTGTAGATGAGTTTGTCTCCAGGAAGTAGAACTGGAACCAGCTCTTGGCGCCAATAAAGCGCACATTTTACTCACTCGTGTCGCTGGGCTACCATCGGACCCTCCGCCTGTACGAGCTCACATCGCTTTCGGCAGCATCGTTTACCTACATCGCTAAGCTTAGGCCTACCGACTGCTAGCAGTCATTACAGGGCGTTATCTCGCTCCAGTACAGTAAACTACAGTAAACTACAGTACAATACAATACAGTAAACTAGAGGTGCTGCTCGGAATTTCAGCCAATCACCAACAGCGTCACCGCTCCGCTCCGGATGCTCAGCACAGTTCTGCTTCCGTAATCACCAAATTTCCGTAATCTCCAACTCTCGTACGTCACATCACGTCGCACGTTACGCTGGCTACCGCGCGCGTCAAGAATGGCGAGATGGCCAAGCTCTCGAGTCTCGGCACCAGCTGGCGGATCACAGAGTCCCACCACTTTTCTGCCGCCACGACCAAGCTAGCCCCATTTTTTTGAACATTTTATTTGCCACTGTAGTTTCAAACACAAGTTTAAGTTTTAACTCCCCATTTCTGCCTGTATACACCAAATCTCCTGTCTTTATCTCCATCTTTTTTTGTTCCTAGTCTTTCTCGGTTTCTTTATTTTTAATTTTTTCCTCTTCCTACTGCGCCTAGCCACACGCTGTACACTATACCCAGTGGTACCGCGCCTGGTAGAGAGACCCACACACCACAGTATGTCGATACCGCTGAAATCGAATGTTCGGTGTATACGAGGCGAGGTAACTGCATATTTATGGATTTTTTTTTTTTTTTTTTTTTTTTTTTTTTTTTGTTTTCGTTTTCGTTTTCGCCAGGAATATTTATCTTGATCTATACTTCTTGTTCTTCTTCTTGATCTTCTTGGTTTCTGTTCCTTTTTTTACTCAACATTCTTCCATCATGGCCAAAACACTTCCGCTAATATCCAAGAAAACCTTTTCTATTCACACCACTGAAAAGTCTTGCTGGGTCAGTCTCTACAACAGAAAGATCTACGATGTCACCCAGTTTCTAAATGAACATCCTGCAGGTCCTGAGATCATTCTCGAGCACGCCGGAAAGGACATCACCAAGATCCTTCAGGATCCAAGCTCTCACGTGCACTCCGCCAGCGCATATGAGATGCTTGACGAGGACATGCTGGTCGGCTACCTTGCTACCGAAGAGGAAGAAAGAGAGCTACTTTCAAAGCATCAGGACATAGAGGTTGCTCCGGACGGAATGAAGACGGTGGACTTGACCGAATTCGGGGAGATCCCAGACGATTTGATCCACTTGAAGACCGACACCCGCCAGGACTACGCAAAGTATCATTTCTTGGACTTGGACGAGCCCCTGTTGCCGCAGGTGCTCCGTGCAAACTGGACCAAAGAGTTCTATTTGGACCAGATCCACCGGCCTAGACACTACGGCAAGGGTTCTGCCAAGATCTTTGGCAACATCCTCGAGCCGCTCAGCTTGACTCCATGGTATGTCATTCCAACCTTGTGGTTGCCTGTTAACCTGTACATCTCCTACCAGGCATGGACTCACTTGAACAAGTTTGTCTTCTTCACGTTCTGGGGAATCGGCTTGTTTGCCTGGACGCTCATCGAGTATTGCATGCACAGGTTCCTGTTCCACATCGACTACTACCTCCCTGACAACCAGTACGCCTTCACCATCCACTTCTTGATGCATGGCGTTCATCACTTTCTTCCAATGGACAGAATGAGATTGGTCATGCCCCCTGCCATGTTCTGCATCTTGTGCTTCCCATTCTACAAGTTGGTCTTCTCCCTATTGCCTCATTATATCGCATGCGCAGGCTTTGCTGGCGGCTTCTTGGGCTACATTCTCTATGACATGACCCATTATGCCATCCATCATGCTCCACTTCCAAGCTTTATGCAGCAGTTGAAGACCAGCCATTTGGGCCACCACTACAAGAACTACCAATTGGGATTCGGTGTCACCACCACTTTTTGGGATAGGGTTTTCGGCACCGTGTTACATGCTGATGATGTCTACGAACAAAAGCCTTTGTAAGCTTGAGTACATGCCACCGTTTGCATTCACCAGCTTGCTGCTGCTTTGTGTTACCTTCTAAAAGACTTGTTGATTTGTTTGCTAAATGCCATTCCCTAATGAACTTGAAGCTGTCCTAATTTATCGTATTTTTTTATATTTTTTTATTTTTGAATTCATGTGAGCCGTTCACCCATCGTTCATTTACTGATCGAATTTCTTTGTTTTATCCCTTTTATACTATCTTTTAATTTATACGCAATGTTTAATTTATAAATACAGAGTTTAATGGTTATGTTATTTCTTATGTCCAAGCTTAGACTAACAAGAAGCACTACAGCTGCTTCTACGGTATGACTAGACCTCTATAGCCATTGTCTATGCCGGACCGCCTTACAATTCTCGAAGCTTGATCATACTTTCGTTGAATGTCGCATCCAAATCTTCATCATGGTCCTCCCCACCACTCTCTTCATTCATTAGGATGTCTCCTTCAACATCGGTAGACGTGTGACTTTTGAGAATCTTCAACACAACATCATACCCCACAGAATCCTCTGGACGGCACTTGCCAATCATGCAACACCAACGCTCGTGTTCTTGGATTAAGTCAATGCCGTCGTTGCCAAATTCATCTAAAAAGCTTTTGTTGCTAGACACCAACTCGTATTCTGTCTTGGGCTTATCGGACCTGTCCTGAGCCGGATATTTGCAGGAGTCCAACTCTTCCAATTCAGCGATCTGGGATCTGCGGCATTCTTCGATTTCTCCCAAAAGTATTCGCCTGGTGCACATATCGCAACGCAACAAAGCCAAAGTCCGACTTCCAAACCGCTGTTTTTTGGGCTCCCAGCCAAGTAGCGCCATAAGCAAGATGGCTTCATCATACTTTCCCTTGGTGTATCTTCGGAGAATGGCAATCCCTCTATCATCAATTATATCTGTCTTAAAATTTCCCAAATCCAGTATGATGTCCTTGAACTGGTCCAACTTATGGATATTGGCAGAAAACGATGCCATCACGGAAATCCAGTCGGCATTTTTCAGGTAGTACTGGCTGCGGATGAGATCGAAGTCCAAGTTGCGGGTTTTCCAGATGCATCCGGCGTAGTGGTCGTTTCGGAGACGGCTACGATAGGACGCAACGAGCTTTCGGCGAAACTCCTCCTGCTCTTGCTGTTCATCCTCGGAGTCGCTTTCAAACAAGAAGTTGGTGATTCGACTGCTCAAATTGCAGGCTCTCTGCGGCTCGTTAAGCCGGACTAAAATGGTGGCGCTGCAGCCCTGACAACGAAGCTCATTCTTGCGTTTACTATGGCACTTCCAGCCCAATATGGCGCACTCCAACGGGTTCAACAGGTTGTCGTCAATGGTCCACGTCAATATATTGAAGGAGTTGATTCTGTCGATGAGAGACCGGCGGTTGAACGGATCCAGAAACAACCTGCTCTTGGTGGTGCCAAAGGACTTGAGGCGGCTGGCTAGCTTCTTGAGCTTGTAGCCCTGGTGTAGCCGGGACGTGGAAAGCTCGGCGGCTTCTGTGGGGTCTCCATGGTGAAGTGATATGTTGCTGCTGTCGGAGGAGTTGGAAAGCCGCCTCTTGGAGAGCACCGACTTTGGGGCGGTGTGGCTCTTGATGCGAGGCAACCGGTGGGAGTTGTGAAGAGAGTGGTTGGAGTAACCAGTGGATTTTGGAGATGTTGGAGGAGACTCTGGGTCTTTGCTTTCGTCATCGGAAGAGATGCATATAGACGCAAGGATGTTGAGGATGGCATTTGCAGTTGTGGACATGTTGGAATCCATGGCTGCATCCAGTACTAGACACAGCGGCACTTGTATGTAGAGAAGAAGCAGTTGAAGGCGAAGAGTAAGAGAGAGGAGAGAGGAGAAAGAGAAGAAAGAGAGAAGTATGTGCATGTCGCATGTCGCATGTCGCATGTCGCATGTGGTTAGCGGCCTCGGGAGCACTGCCCGGAGCGGCGAAACTGAAAAAGTGAAAAAAAAAAAAAAAAAATATGCAGGAAAAATTTCAGCAGCAGGCTGGTGCTGGTGCTTAGTTTTAGCTTTGGAACTTCTTTTCTCCTGGACTAGCTCTAGCAAGATGGCAGACTCATATAAGGACAGCTTTCTCAACAGCGCCATCGAGAACGACGCACTCAAGTTTGGAACTTTCACGTTGAAGTCCGGCAGGCAATCGCCTTACTTCTTTAACATGGGACAGTTCAACACCGCCAAGGCCTTGGATGACCTAGGCACCGGATATGCCCATGCCATCATCAGTTCGGGCATCGAATTTGATGTCTTGTTTGGTCCCGCTTACAAGGGAATCCCTTTGGCGGCCGTGACAGTCACCAAGTTGTACCAGTTGGGCGGCTCCAAGTACTCCAAGGTGGGCTATGCTTTCAACAGGAAAGAGAAGAAAGACCATGGAGAAGGAGGATCGATTGTGGGATCGGGGCTCAAGGGCAAGAGAATCCTCATAATTGACGACGTCATGACCGCCGGCACCGCCATCAACGAGGCATTTGGAATCATCAAGGAAGAAGGAGGAAATACCGTTGGATGCATCATCGCATTAGACCGCCAGGAGACGACCAAGGATTCCGATGTCAGTGCCACCAAGGCAGTTTCTGAGCGATACAATGTGCCTGTTCTTTCCATTGTGTGCTTTGACGACATTGAGAAGAAATTGGGTGCCGGTTTGACTTTGGAGCAGAAGAAGTCGATTGCAGCATATAGAGAGAAGTATGTTCCAAGTAATTAGAGAGGCAGCGAAGGATGAAGGAGGTGTAGGATGAAGGAGGATGAAGGAGGTGTAGGATGAAGGAGGATGAAGGAGGTGTAGGATGAAGGAGGATGAAGGAGGTGTAGGATGAAGGAGGATGAAGGAGGTGTAGGATGAAGGAGGATGAGCCGGAGAGAGCAGATGAGCCGGAGAGAGCAGATGAGCCGGAGAGAGCAGATGAGCCGGAGAGAGCACATGAGCAGAGGTGCAGCAGGTGCAGTGTAGCGGAGCAAGAAAAGAGATAAAGAGATATCGAAAACTATGCATCTGTAAGTCAGGATCAGGAACCACATCCTACGTTTGCGGCTCTGCATTTGGCGCTGTAACATACGCCATATAGCTCAGCCTCAAGCGTATTGTGACAGCTTTATCTTACAGGCGCCACAGATCCTTACAGTAACATAAATAACACCACTAGTGATAAGGATACCACCGCTGATCCTACCTCAATTACTTTTACCACCCTCATTCTCCGTCTACTGCCTCACCGCATCCTGTTCAGCACCATTCTTTATTATCATAACATACACAGTACAGTAAACCTAGCTACCTACATTCTGATCCTCTGGATCTTCTGCTTTGGCCTCTTGATCTCCTTCTTCGGAGCCGTCGGCGTCTTGATGTAGGCTCCAGCGGTTTGAGGATTCTTCATCGTAAGTGTCGAATGGAGCGGCACTATGGTGTTCATCTTAAATCCCTTCACCTTAGGAACCTCCATCGGCTTGTACGTGCCCTGAGTCAACTCCGGAGGCCCTGGAAGTTCCTTCACCTTTTCTAGAGTCGTAGGATGGCCGATGAGATAGTTGCCAACCTCTATAAGCAACTGTCTCTTACTCCGGACGATTGGGTGCGTCGGCTTCTGCTCAAACTTCAATCCCACCTTCACTCTTCCCGGATTACCGAAATCCTGCGGATGGCACTTGTCTGGCTCCAACACTGCCGGGATTTGGAGCTGTCTACAAGCATCTTGAATCGTCTTAGCAAGAGGATTGTCCACACATTTGCTTAGTGGAGCTCTTCTTCCTTCTTTGACCGACCTGTTCTTGTCGAAGTAACAAGGATACAACGTTTGCATGGCCTGGAGTTCCTTCTTTTCCTCGTCTGTGAGCTTATCTGTTGGAACAGCTCTTCTGCTAGGTCCAGTATAATTTGGAGTTTCAGGCAGCGGCACACTGCGCTCCACTAAAGGCCGACGCTCCTGAGGTTTTGGCTCAAGATCATCGATGTCCATATCAAGATCATCGATGTCTTCTGGGTCTGTGATCTCCTCTAGTAAAGGCATGGTTGGAGACTAGTTTGAATGTCGAAGTAGAGGTGATGATCAAGAAAGTGAAAAAATGATCGCGCAGATTACGTAAAGGTGAAGGTGGATGTGAAGGTGGAGCCAAAGGTGAAGATGCCGAAGAGAGAGCCTGAATGTGTGGCGGATATCATGACAGAAGAAGAGCCGGGAGGCCTAGATGGAAGTATATAGACACCAAAAAAAAGTAAGGAAAAAAAAGTAAGAAAAAAAAAAAAATACGCTTGTCTGGTAGCCTCAGAAGAGGTGTGACATCGTAGTAACCCAGAGAAGGTTCTGTCGACTATATTTGCAGGTTCTTGTGGTAGCAGATTATTTCGACACTACAGAAATCGCCATTTGCAAGAAAATATCGCTTAAAACCCCGTGAATACCACTTGGCTTGTGATCAGCACAGGCCACCGTACTCAGAGAGTCATCAAGTGTAGAGTTGCAGAGCAGTAGCTATTCTCTATACCGACAGAGATTCAATTTCTGACGGCGGTATTGCAGCACTGTACCCACTACTTCCATTGATCCCTACTTCCAATTTGAAAATCTTTATGTCTATTCTGATTATCTCAATTGGTAGTACACACTCCTGCAGGCTCTCTTCATCGTTCTCCTCTTCTCAAAAAACAATCTTGCAGTACTTCAACAACTCGGGATCCTTCCGTAGTCTGCTCAAGTCGCCATCTCTCAACGATATCTGAACAGCAACCTCTCCGCTCGGACTCTTGGGCATAAAGTATATCAATCCTTCAAAAGGATAGAATGCAGGCCTTCTGACGGCAACCGGCTTTCCTAGTCCCAAGCCAAAATCTAGGCTGTAGCTGTCCATCTTTGCCCAGGAGCTGATTTGTATATCGGCAGCGGGATCAAGCTCACCTGCAACCGAATAACTAGCATTAGAACGATGGATTCCTGTCACTAATCCCGTTATAGTTTGCTTTATCGCCTCAACACTTAGGCACTTCCGCATGTTGCCAGCTAGAATTCCCAATGGACTGCTGACTATGTCATGGACACTCATTTTGTTGAAGGTCATATTAACAAACACTCCCATCTGGTCTGGTGCTGCGCCCACTGCTGTTCTCGAGTCTACAGCTCTGCAGAACTTACATATTTTATCAGGCTGAAGTCTCCACTGCCTTGCACGTGTCAAAGACTGCCAAATTAAAGCGCAAAGACTATCGTCAGTTGAAATAAACTTCACACCAGAAATCGTCTTCGTCGCTTCAGCCTTTAGCTGCTTAAGAGATTCTCCAGAAAAGATAAGGTAGCACCACGAACTGGGCACCGGATGATACTCCAGGACATTTCTGACCAAATACCTTTCATTAGTACCTTCCGGTAAAGGTTCGGAATCGTCAAGCCACGGAAGCTTAAAACCATCCACTTTAGCTTCAGCAAGCTCGTCTGTCGAGAGCTCTTCGCCGTTACAGACTTTGGAGAGCAGCCGGCTAATAAGGTTCAAACCAGTCATGTCCATTGCTGCGTGCTCACCCTGGACAGTAAAGATGATACCTCCATGCACAACGGTAACCTGAGCAAGAAACACCGGATCATGTCCGTCTGGCTTCTCTCCTCTGGTACCGGGTATCGTCATTCTTGGGCACAAAACCGTCTCGTCAAGCAATTTACAGGGAAAAGATTGTCTTGTAAGCTCTTCAAAGGAGCTGATAACGGCATTTGGATCGTTTCTAAGATCCTTGGCTACCAACTGTGGAGAACTTCTCGATGAATTCACTATTTGTGCGACTCCCGAGCGGTCGACAACTTCGCCAGAAATCCAGGGGATTTTGGCCGATAGTTGGCTGAGTCCAGATGCTAGCTTACTAACAATACCATCGATATTGGTCTCATTGTTGTGCGAGAAGCAGAAACTAACTTGGGTGTAGATTCGGAGACTTTTCTGCTGGCCAAAGATATCTAGCGGAATACCTGCCATTGAAAATTACTATCCTATGAAGCTGAAAGAGAGAGATATGCGAAAAAGAAAGGCCAAAAAAGGAGTACTGCAGCTTCCAAAGAGAAGGTCTGGTCTCGAGATCTGGCTTCGCTATTACGTCGGAGCTCGGAAATATGATTAAGCGCGGAAGTAAAGGAAGAGAAGCAGCAGATGCAGACAGTCTGGAGGGGTTGATGCTGGAGACCAAAGAAGACCAGCTGAAGCTGGACACAACACAGAGACTCTGTATACATGACTATAGCTGGTGGTGGTGAAAAGTGCCACACTTACTGCAAGATGGAACTTGGAGACTTGAAGAAGATGCGGCTCCTTTACCCCACAAAATTATTCACTCACACTCACCAGAATCGGTTTAGCGCCGAAAGGCTGACACTGAAGCAAGCAGTTGCATGGGGCAGAAAAACACAATTAACCTTAAAGCCACGCCACCGAACCACGTCAGACCTTCTGCTTGGTCGCCTGCTCGAAGTTAGATACTAAAAAATCGTTCTTGCACGACTGACCTGGATAATTTCTGATTGCCAGGAAGACTTCACTACGATGACTTCCAGAACCGGTGAACGCAGCATCTGCCAAGCGCTTTGAAGCTCAAATGACCAAGTATACCCACAAATATATATACACAAATTTCTTTTTTAAAACGGTCGTCACCTCCTATCCACTCCACTGGCCTCTTAACCCACGGCATGTAGCTGGCTCTTAGAACTCCATCTCTACTCTGACCCTGGCAGCAGCACCGCCTTGCAACACTCGCGCTGAAGAGATCTGAGAAAGTCCGTTCATCTCTCAAGTGTAAAGATGTTTTTCCTTGTCTGCTTTATACACTATGAGTGAAGATGAGATACGAGATGAGAGACAAGATGAGACACGAGATGAGACTAGCGATTCAAAGTCTTTGAGACTGAAGCAGAGTCAGGAAATGAGGGAATATCGCCGGCTGATGAGACAGTTTGATAAGGATTTCATGGAGGACCTTGCAGTGCATCTCTACACTATTCACTTGCTTCACACCAGAGATGGGAATTACCCTGTCAAGAGCTTTTCCAACTGGCCACTCGAGGAAAACAAAGTTCCTGTTCCACAGTATACAGTGGACTACAGCAAAATCGACGAATCGGATTACACTTCTGTGTTTGAAGGAAACTCTAGAGACGCTACCAAAGTTCCTGCTGCTGACCAGTTGGAGTACTATAGGCCACCGGCTTCTCCAGTAAAGGAGATGGCGGCAGCCATGGATGCGACGTTTGAAATGGAGGTGAACAAGAGGATATTTCGGTACAACAAGCGTCACCAGAGAAAGACAAAGCAAGGAGTGAAAATCCATTACCAACCCACAGTGGATTTTGCTGTTGCCATTCCAGCAGAAATGAAGCTGGGGCTGTTTTCCAGATTGAACCAGATTTTGGACCAGCTGATAGAAATGCGGTCGGATGAAGGAAACAAAAGTACAATGGACTGGACGACGGTAGCATCTCTAGTAAAGGATGACTCTCTTAGACGCAAGCTTTATGAACTATTCAATTTGGAGATGCACCACGACTACTCGGATGGCCCAAAGTTGCCTGCGAAGAAGAGGAAGAATCATAAGCGAGAAGATGAAAACAAGGACTGGCGACAGAATCTAAGGCGAAAGATACATGAGCTCAAGATGGCTCAGAAGAGCAAGAAGGCCGAGCTTGATAGCTTTGGTAATCAGACAATGCTCGCCACTGTAGGCATATATAGCAAACGTGACCGTGAGTTGGATTCAAAGCTGAAGAAAGAGAAGTCCCCATCACAGCAGAAGCAGGTCGAGGCTGTGAATGTGGGGCCATCTAGAGAACAATTATCGAGTAATAACCGAGAGCAGGGGCAGACAAGTAATAGCACCATGGGAAGCATCGAAACAATAACCAAAAATGGTACATACAACAGTCTGGAAAACTCAGGTGGTGTGGCTGAAAACAGCCAGCAATTAGTTTATATCACCATGTCCCCAAGCCAGATGGCTAAAACTATGGAGAACCATGTCTAGCCCCAAATTTTCTGCCTACATGTTTATCGCACTTAAATTAACTCTATCGAACATTAATTTTCATCGATCTCCGGAAATACATTCGCAAATATCTCATCTAAGACCGTCAATATAAGGTGTCGGTTCAAAATTTCATTCTGCAGGGCGTGGAATATAAATCCTGCAGCAAGTCTCGAATTTTGTCGGCCAAAGATTCGGGAGCAGGTATCAACGATAAATGCCTTTACAAGAACATTTGCTTGTTGCTTAGTACGGAACATCTCTATTTGAGTTCGTTGTGGCCCACTTTCCCGAAATTTACCGTTTGGCCATAAACTATCTTGCAACAGCGTCAATAACTCGGACACATTTGATTCCTGCCTCATTTTTCCATCTATGTTTGTCCTTGCAACTTTTTCAATGGTAGACCCGAATATTTGCTGGAGAATCAAAACGATAGCTCTGCCCCGCAACCATATACTAGACTTGTTTAATTGGAAAACCGTAATGATTAGATCACAAAGAGGTTTCACAAATGGCATGCTCTGTAGCTTATTTTCTTCCAACTTAAAATCTGCGTTCAGACTAAGAACTTCCTTCTGCATTTCGTCATTTGTGGGGAGCTTATTTTCAACTTCACTGATATTCTCCGTTTTCTCTTCTTCTCCCTTCTGGTTATGGTTCTGGGATGCATTTAGCATAGACTGAAAGTACATCGCTTGATTGGAGAATCGGTTATAGAGCTTTGTGGTGATACCTGCATTACCATCTCTTCTAGGATCCCTATTGCCAGCTACTGCCTGCTTATCTAGAGTGAAAACATCGCTTGAGAGAAAGTTTCGAAATACTTTGTCACCACATACAGCTTTGATTTGCACCAAGTTCTGAAGATACGCAGAAAGTTTACTCTTACGTTCCTCAATTAGGGAATCCTGTTGAAATTTCATCACCACTTTCCTCTTTGGAAAATCCAAATTTGAAATTTCCTGGTATCTTTGCTTTAGATAGTAATTGAGCTTGTAAAATTGACTGAATCGCCTTGCTACCATCCATCCAGAAACCACAGTATTGGGATCATAAAGTGATAGTCTCTGAACTTCAATAACGTACAAAACAAATTCTTTCCCACCTTCACTGGCTGTTATGTAGGAATTTATTCCGACTTTGACTCTTCCAAAAAGACTATTATCATTTTCTTGCACAATATACTGCTGCTTCTGCAACTCTTTCAATTGCAGCTCCTTCATCAAACTGGATTTAGATTTGTTCAAAATGTTTAGTTCACCAACGTTGTTTGTCAATTCAGCCTTCTTAATTAGTGGTTCTATGATCAGCAATTGTTGCCGAAGACGCTCGATACCATCAGATAATCGATCAATTTCATCACGAAGGTTCAAATCACCAGGTGCTGCAACCCGAACTTCGGTGGTTTGATCAAAAACAATGGAAGAACTTGGAGAATCAGCTGCACTATCCGCCACGATAGAACTATCTTCATCCGGATTTGAGTCATTGTTGCTTGCTTCGTTATCATCATCAAGTATCTTAGAAGACTCTGCGCCATCCGAGCTTTCCTCAAACAAGCTGGAGCTCTCACCAGTATCAGTAGCTCCAAACAAATCCTTTTGTAGCTCTTTACTGATCAAGGCAGAGTTTCGAGGGCTATTGATACCTCTATTGGAATCTGGTGTCAATCCCGGGCTCTCAAATGGAGGAGTGGGAGAAGTAGCTCTGCGCTCTTCATAATTATTACTCTTATCATTCATAATTTTGGTAAGAGCATTTTCCACAGCTTCAAGAACGTTGTTATTTACTTCCCCATTACTCTGATCAGCAGAAGACTCTAATTCCTCATAATCTGCCAACGGATCACCGTTTGCTTCATCATCCGATAATGCAGGGCCCTCCACTTTGCTTGAAGCAGTCAGAATATGGCTTTCAGCAGATAGCAGTCGCAAAAAATAGTCACTTTGCTTGAAAGCAATGAAATCGGACTTCTCCATGCGCTCGAACACCTTCTGCTGCTGGTGAATCAAGCTTCTTCTTGCGGCCTGATAAATCATAGGATCCATTTTTTTAGAATTCAAAAACTTTGAAACCGTACTATGGCACTTCGGACTTATGTTGAGTAAAGCATCATCCAAAAACTCTTGGGATATAAGTTTTACATCCTCTACCTGGGACATATCACCTGTTGATGCTTTATCTTCTAATTCGCTATCATCATCACTGCTGCTATCCATGAACACATCTTCAAGTGGATTTTTCAGAGCGTTCACCTTTATCCAAAACTTCGGAAGCGATGCTCTTTTTCTCTCCTCCATGAACTCCATAAAGTAGGAGAGTTGGAGCGGACTCTTGAGCGTTTCTAGGAGGGAGGTATCGGTACCCTGAGGAATAGTTTTAGGTGTGAAATTTCTATCCAGCGTGTTGGATCGATCTCTAGAGACTAGCGACATCAATCTTGTATCCACAGCAGAGAGAAGGATCTGTAGCCGTTTGCTGTAGGTCTTAAGAGCATCGTCTTCAGAGATATTTAGTTCTCCAGATTCAGCACCTTTAGACAATTCCTTGAGCTGTAAGGAAAGAGTGTATCTGTAGTCTCGTAAATCGGCAATCGATTTACACTTTCCAATGTGGCGGAGGGCTTTGTCAAATCTCTTAGGAGAGGTGGTGACGGAGATCTTCATACGAGACAAGGTACCCTTAGAGTCCATTACCTCCATAGAGTGCTGATTGAGCACAGTACGGAACTTCTTGACATCATCCCGATCCTTCATGACATCTTTAAGGTACTGCACCGCTTTCTGATTGTAGAAGTCTGGGTCGGACATCATTCTGACCAGAGGAAAGAGAACGCAGTTAGTGACAATCTCCCGTAAAAGAATCATCACGGGCGGTGAGTCCACCTCTGCCTGCTCCACCAAGTACGGAAGTATCTTCTCTACCTGCTCGCTCAACCACCCCTTGGTGTCCTGCTCTGGGTTCGGACTCTTGAGACGCACAGCACGGTGTAAGTTTCCTTTGTTGAAGTTGGCCGCTATAACGGTGTCGATATCCCAGTTAGACGCCATTGAGCGGTTGATGATCGACTTCTTATTGCGCACCAGGTCGTACGCATATATGTAGTTGGCAATGTGCTCGTTTACTATGGGCACGATCTTGTACATTACCAACTCACTGTAGTCGAGCTTCTGGAGTCGGACAGCAATTTTCTTGATGATTGCAACAAACTCATTTCGCAAGTCAACGGTGAACGTCGAGTCCTGCGAGATATGCAAGTACCAGCTGAGTATGAAGTCCCTAATAATCAGTGCGACGATATTGTTCAAAGTATCGTTGATGAGGAAGTTTCCAGGGTAGATTTGGTTTTGGATCGACGGATCCGACTCTCTCGAGAGTATGGAAGTCTCTAGCTCCCAATTATCCTTCTCTGTGAATGCCATCACTTTTTTTCTTCTAATATATCTGCCCTGAGGACTCAATTTCCTAGGGTCACGAAGTGATACCGTCAACGATAACCATACTATGACAGCAGTTGGAATCAAAGCACCTAGCCATAGGTAGAGGAAACTGGAGAGAAGTCGGGCAATAATGGGCACTGAAAAAATCACCACCAAAAAGCAGACAGTCCAGTAGAGATAGGTGTTTGATCTATCTCCGACATGTTCTTCTGACATCGTTCATTGTACTTATTTGTGAAGAACGTAATGGCTGATTACCTGGTAGAGTAAGAAGGTGAAGCGCGCGGGCCCGGTGGAGAGGTCTCACCAAGAACTGACACTCGTGGATCACCGCGGTGGACGACGAGTGATGCTGGTGGATATGTGCATGACGACTTGCTGATGAGGGCAGGGTTTTTCATTTAGTAGTACTGACAGTCCATGCTGAAAAGCTTGCAAGTTGCTAGTATTGAATTACAGTTTGGAGAGGGGGGGGTGGAACGACAGTACGCAGAAAAAAGCTGGCGAGAGAAATAGTGCGGGACGAAATTGGGCGGTAAAAGAAGATGCAGCAGATATACATTGCTGCAAAGTATATCGCTGGTGGAGTGTCGTCAACCAGGCTCATATATATTGGATATCTAGAGAAATACCATTGCTGCAAAGTATATCGCTGGCGGAGTACCGTCAACCAGGCTCGTGGCCTGTCTTGCAAATCTTGCTGGCTAGCATCATGAGGACAGATTCACTTTTTAGTAACACTTCGTAATATTTCGTATCACTGCACATCTTTTTAGGAAAAAGAAGCCTGTCTCAAGGCCAAAAATTTTCACCTGGAATTGCTCGTCTACTGTCTAAACATCCGCTTATTTTCAGCAAAGTATCCTTACTATATAGTTCCTAAACTTTTCCCAGTCTCCACTGGTAACACTCTCACTCTGTCAACTCCTCATCGTCATTCCTAATGTTTCTCTCCAAAACGGCATTGGCGACTCTGCTTCTAAGCTTATTGGATACGACATTTGCTCCGGTGGCCAGCACACTGTCAGAGGTTTCAATGGAGGTAGTATCGGACTGGCCATCTGGGAGCAACGACACATGCGAAAGGTTCGGCATTTTTCCTTTGTTATCGCCTTCGGCACTGAAATCACTGAATCCGGAGAATAAAGAACTGCCACTGAGAGATCTTGCTCTTGTAGATTGAGAGCTGGATGCCGAATTCGCCCTAGATCTAGACCTAGACCTAGATGTAGACCTAGATCTGGAGGCCGATCTCGATTTTGTGGAACTGGATTCCTTCAAGTACTCCTTTTCATCCTCAACTTCTTCGCTCAACTTGTCTAGATATCGCTGGCTAAAATTAGGGAACACCTGTGGACCCAACTCGTTAATCACCTGGGTGACCTCTTTAGAGAGCTGCATTCTCTGCTCCTTAAGTTCCAGCAGCTGCGTAGATGCAGGAGAAAGAGATAGAATCAAAGGCCGAAGTGATTTGGCCACATCCATTCCAACCTCCCCCATCTTAAGTGCGGCATATGCAGCAGCAACAAAGACTGTCCAGCAGCAACAAAACAGAACCAGATCATCTAACAAGGTACCAGTGACCCGTGGTAATAGATGATAGTGGTTGATGATGCATACGCCAGCGACCGAGTAGATGAAGTAGCATATTGGTGCGAAAACAAGAGCTATAAGAACTTTCCAGGATCCAAGAACGTCCTTGGCTCTGACCTTCACCACAGAATGGGCCAAAGCCTCCTTTTGCTTCTTCTTGGAAATCTTCTTGCATGCAATGAAAACTGGGGCAAAAAGAATCGTTCCCGGAAGACTCAAGGCGGCAATGAATAGTAATGCAACACAACGTTTGACTAAAAGAGCTAAAGTTGAGATGGTATTTTGGGATGCTTGCTCGATCTGATGGTCTTTGAGGCCAAAATAGTGAAGTCTTCGGTTGTAATCAATGACAGACTGCTTAAGATGCTGTATCTTTGGATCATCCTTGAATTTTTCATATCCTAGCAACAAATTACGGTTCATCTCCACCACAACAGGAAGCGGAAGGTTGCTTTTCAAGCCGTCAGAGTACAATCTTCTGGCGGCCTGGATCACCTGAAGCGTTTGATAATCGGGGCTCTGCACTGTGACAGCACCTAAAGCCTCTTTAAGAGTATCCATGAGACTTCCCACGGTTTTCCTTGCGTTCTGCTTGTAATCTTCGGCCATTTTCTGGTCCACAATAATTGGACGACCGAACTCCAAAACTGCTCTGGAACGGAACTTATGAGGGTGAAAGTAGTTCATACCGCAAGGAACAATCGATACATTCATACCAGGGTACTTGCATATGGCTCCAAGGGCCATAATAGCCACTCCAGGCTTAAGAGGAAGCAACTGGGTCCGATCATGAGAACCGCCTTCACTGGCAATGGCAATCATGTCTCCCTCATGAAGCCGATCAAAAACACTCTCAAACAGCTTATGGTTGTCGATCCGAGGAGCACACTTCCAGTCGGTGTAGTTTTGTAGCAGTTCGACAGCGGCCTGTCTTTTCATCGGAGCAGACAGCCGGAGTTCGGTATCACTGATGACCTCTGCGATTTTGGAGTTTCCTATACTGTTTGGAAGCCCCAGCAGCGACTTCGGCTCACAGTCCCGCGTAAACTTGGTGCCCTTGCCAATTATGGTGAGTTCATCCTCTGGATAATTCTTGTACTTGATTTGGCCTGGTTTGGTCTTCAGAATATCCTGAGGTCTTTCCACCGGAATAGCGCCAGCCCACCGGCTCAAGGCACCAATTATTCTCCGTCGGTAGGACACAGCAGCTTCAATAAAGTGTGCCTGTCGACCGGTAGCATCATGCAATGCCAAGATACTGATTCCACAGTCAAGAAACTGGTTGGCATGTGGAGCTATGACGACGATGGTTGGCCCAGAAGTAGGGACATTGAAGGATCCCCGAATGGATATCTCACGAAAGAAAGTCTCGACAATGACTCTGATAAACCAGTCAAGAAACTCTAGCGATAATTCGTTTGACATAAAATATTATTGTAATGGTTTAGAAGAAAAAGCAGTCAATAGAAATCATTAAGTCATGTACCCCAGATTTTCGCGGTGATGAGCCAGGAGCACTGCCTGAATTTGTTCTGGAAGAAAAACTCGAAACTCGGCGTCACAGAGAAGTTGGAGAGACCGGGCTGTGCAAGAAGAACCGAAGCTACTTGGGTGATTAGGTGATTGAGTGATAGTTTGGAGATGACGGGATGAAGAAGATGAGGTGAAGAGAAGATGAGGTGATACCACAAGAAGGAAGTAGGTCCACAAACCACAAACCAGAAGCCGGAAAGCAGGCGTCTCCTGTAGCCATGACGTCTAAAGGCAGAGAGGCTGATGTATAGGCAGAGAGGCTGAGTTGAACTACCACGAAGAAGTCATACTGAGTGCTGATGGCTTAGCCACTTAACAGTTTATTTGTAGTGAGATGCAGACAGAATCGAAGGGGGTCAAAAATGTTTGCAGATTCAAATAAGCAAAAGATACCCGGAGGTAAGACGCTTCTCGGAGTATGCGCATTTGGTAGCACCAAAGCTGGCGCTTTGCATTGCCCTAAGCTAGCTTTATCCAAGAGCAGAAGCTTCTATACTTTTGCCTAAAGAAATGTTGGGCAAAATTGCAAGCACCAGAGCCAAGATTTTCGTGGAAGAAAATGCTGCCATGCCGGAGGATTGCATCAATAATACCATTATTAGGTCCTTGAAGTTTGTGCAGTGCATCGCGGCGGTAGCTTTGACAGCTAAGCGCACAATCTGTAATATTGCTTGAAGACTTGTTCTTAAGGATCTAATATTACGGCTTCTACCTGGATAGTTAAGGCAATTTGGCCATGACGGAGAGCCATTCCAGAATGCTTCGAAAGAACGACTGTGTCAGCCGCACCGTCTGAATCACTCGGATGCTCAACAGTTGCGCTACCACCAAACCTGTATTATTGATGGTAATCTCTTGTATCCTACCAGTAAGGCCTCCTAATTTTTTTTGAAGAACGGATTCCTTGGTAGTAGAACCGTAGACATGAAACCGCAGTATTGAATAACTAGTTGGAGCCGTTAGAGCCATCCTTCCGTCTCGTTATTTGTCAGGAACATTTCATGAAACACGATCAACAGCAAAACATAAATTTCAACCGTCAGGCCTCTAAGATTTTTTGTTTAGCAGTCATAGTTGACTACTGACAACTGGAATCTGAATACCCAAGTTCCAAAGAGTGTTGCCACCAAGCGTTGGAAATTTGCTGGCTCCCAAGCATCGGCATGTAGGCTTTTTCATTTGCCGAATTAATTTTGTGATTGATAAAGATACTTTTACTTCTGAGGGAGATTTCTCTCCCAAGTTCTCTAAAAAGGTTGGAAGTAGACTAGCGGAGTGGCCAAACTTTAGAGCGAGTCGCATCATTAGGAGTAAATCTCTACCAGGACGGCTACCACAAGGTATTCAGCACAAACAGCACAGTTTTCAGTGAAATTGATGCCATTAGGACAGAATTTGACAGGCTACACTATTGGATCCAGGCCATTCATTCACCTGCATTGTGCTGCTACTCTCACCCGGGCTGCTACCAGTTCCACAATTAGAACATCCATTATTATCGGAGTTACTACTGTCACTCTCATTATTACTGTCACTGCCACGCCTATACCTCTCAGCACCATTTTGTCGGAATTGGTAGTGAGTATTGGCAATGAGTATTGGTAATGAGTTTTGGTATTACTTTGAAAATTGACACTACTTTGGCAATTGGAACCACGTTGACCATTGGCACTACTATGACCTTGAGAACTACTTTGACCTTTGTAACCACGACCATTGGCACCACTCTGACCATTGGCACCACTTAAAATCTTAGTACCACTTTCTATTCGTACCTCTTTCTATTTGTACCTCTTTATATTTGTACCTCTTTCATTATCGGTACTTCATCTTCTCTACATTCACACTTCTTCATACTTTTCATTTTTTTTTACCATTTTACATCCCTACTACTCTCATTAATACTGCCACCATCTCTTGTAATCACCTATTTGAGTATTACTACCGCCACTTTCACCATCTCGGCTACTCGTTCCACTAACTTCCATCCCTGCTGCTAAGCCCTCATACTCCTACCCACACCCCACACTGCACAGCCCACTTCACTCCTCCTGAAAAATCTCCTCAGCAGCGATGAACCCACCACCATGTGATCTTCATCCCACTATTTCTTCTTATCCAGCATTACCTGCTTATTTCTAATCAATGAACTGCTGCTGGCTACAATGGCTTTACACCACGGATCCAAATACTACTTGCGACCGTTGCACCTACTGGCTTTCCTTTTGATTGCCCAGCTACTAGGCGTCAACTGTTATGAAGAAAACTGGCTAGTGGAAACTGCACACAATCCAAACTCGAACGAGAGCCCGGGCCAGTCGTTTGACGACGCCGAGTTCTCCGACAAATTTCCCATAGAGAACGTGTTCTCCAGACCGCTACAAGACATGAAGATCACCAACCTGCTTTTGGCCTCCGACATCGAAGGAAACTTACATGCACTCAACAGAAACACCGGCGAGTTGCTCTGGACATACGTGGGGGACAGCCCGTTGGTGTCGGTGCAGCCGGATTCGCTTTTGCAGAAAGGCAACAGTTCGTCGCTGGCGGACCGGACCTCTGCCGGATTCTCGTCGTCTGCTTTCTCGTCTCTCAACTATACCGCTCACACCGCTCGCAGCAGGCATCACTCGTCCTCGCAGGCCAACGTTGACATGACTTGGATCATCGAGCCGTTTGGCGATGGCAGCATCTTCTACTTCACCGCCGCAGAAGGTCTACAGAAGCTTCCCACCTCCATCAAGCAGTTGATCATGAAGTCTCCGTTCTCCTTGGGAGACGACTTCATTTACACGGGTTTGCGCAAATCCGGCTTGGTCAAGCTCGACGCCCAGTCCGGAGACATGATAGACATTTTCGGCTTCGACAACGCCAAATGTGGGCCAAACGATGCTGCTGACTCCTCCGACCGCAAGCAGGAGTCCATTTTAATGGGCAAAACCGTCTACCAGCTCACCATACACTCTAAAAACGATACCTCTTGGAATATCTCCTACACCTCGTGGGGACCTAACAATCTCTACAGCAGTCTAAGCGCTCAGAACTTTCAGTCCTTAGACAACCTCTACATCCAGCCTTTCCACGATAGCTCATTGCTAGCTCTAGATGCGTCCTCCAAAACTGTGAAATGGGTTGCTAACTTGCCTTACGTCACAGTGAATGTCTTTGATGTGTTCTATGACGACTCTTTGCCAGAAGGACAGAGATTTGTTGTTCTTCCTCACCCACATAATCCAGAGAATATTGTGTCTAATAAGCCTTCCGAATCCGAATCCACTTACATAGATAGAACCAAGTCGGGCTCATGGTTCGCCATGGCAGAAGAGCACTATCCTTCGCTAGTACGTTCTGCTCCTCTAGCAAAATATATTTCCAATTCTAGGTGGCGACTTCCTTCGGTGCTTTCTGACAGCAAACTCTTAGGTATCTCAATACGAGGCGTTCACGACAACTCTCTCAAAAATGGTAACCTTGATGAAGACAAACATTTGCAGGTATACGATCCGCTCAAGTTACCTTCTGTTCTTCCTTCATCTAAGAATGAGCTTGCTTCCCAAAAAAATAACGACCTGCACTACACCTACGGCGGAAAGTACACGCCAGATCGTCTTGCAATCGAAGGAGAAAGTTATGGCAATGAAGAAATTGGTTCCGCTCCGTCTTCTTGGAAACGCTTGGTTTATAGGGCTGCCGAAAATGTCGTTGTGGCCGCAATCGGAATTGCCATTCTTCTTCTCATGTCTAGACTAGGAATTATGGCGGAAACTCTCAAGGGTTTGGGCATTGTGGGATACCCAAAGAAAGCTTTAGAAAAAGAGAAGCAATTCACACAGAAAGATGAGGAAAAGAAAGAATCAGAAGGGAGTAAAGAACTTGAAGACCAAGAACAAAAAACAGATGAAAAACACGTGAAAATAGAAGATATTGCCACTCTACCAAACGGTACAACAACTTTGAAGACTACCAGAAGACGCAAGCGTGGATCACGCGGCGGTAGAAAAAATAAAAAGAAGGAGACAGTAGTTGAATCTGAAGGAAGAGAGGGCGAAGAGCAAGTCGATAGAAATGACGACACTTCTTCGATCGACGGAGCTGACGGCGAAGAGAAACGGAGGAATTCTATAAGCTTGAAACAAGCAAATTCGTCCCTGCACAGCTCAATCTCAGTCATGAGGTTGAATGATAGTCTGTCTATCTCAGATGAAGTACTAGGCTACGGATCCCATGGAACAGTCGTTTTTAAAGGTTCATTTGAACACCGGCCTGTTGCTGTCAAGCGCATGCTTTTAGACTTTTACAATATTGCCGCGCACGAAATGGCATTGCTACAAGAAAGTGACGATCATTCTAATGTCATACGATACTTTTGTTCACAGAAGAGCGATAAATTTTTATACATTGCTTTAGAGCTTTGCACAGCCTCTCTTGAAGAGATCATCCAACGTAAGGATGAAAACAGCAGCAAAATATACGCTGCTATGGACCCCGTCAACATATTGTGGCAGATAACCAACGGCATTAACCATTTGCATGCTCTGAAAATTGTCCACAGAGACATAAAGCCGCAAAACATCTTGGTTGTGGCACCTCGTAAGCTTGAGGGTAAGTATTCGGCCGTGCGCATCTTGATCTCCGATTTTGGTCTATGCAAGAAACTGGAAGCTGGCCAGTCGTCTTTCCAGGCGACAACGGCTCAGGGAACTGGCACCTTTGGTTGGAGAGCACCTGAGCTATTGCTTGAGGATTTGGATGCTGCCTCGATGACGTCTGAATCAAACGGCATGTCATATCACTCGGAAAATATTTCTTCCGGATTACCAGGTGGAAGACGGTTAACAAGGTCGATCGACATATTTTCCGCTGGATGCGTCTTTTATCACTTTTTAACGGGAGGAGGACATCCATTTGGTGATAGGTACACTAGAGAGATGAACATTATACGAGGAGACTACGATTTGAGTCTTCTCAATGGAACTCCATTCGAATATGAAGCGAAGGATCTAATTTCTTCGATGATCAGTCATGAGCCTTCTGAAAGGCCTAGCACCGTGGAGATTATGGCGCATCCGTTTTTCTGGCCAATCGAGAAGAAACTAACGTTTCTGTTGAAGGTTTCGGATAGATTGGAAGTAGAGAGACGGGAGCCACCGTCACCTATGATCATTTCACTAGAGAAGGTGGCTGATGATGTTCTGAAGGGTAAAAGCTGGCTCTCGCTGTTTGACTTGAATTTCATCGAAAATCTAGGCAAATATAGGAAGTACAATGGGGACAAATTGATGGACTTGATAAGAGCTCTAAGGAACAAGTACCATCATTTCCAGGACATGCCAGAGAGTTTGCAGACGGAGATGGGCCCTGTTCCTGAAGGATTCTATAAGTTCTTTGAGGAGAGGTTTCCAAATCTATTAATGGCGATCTACAAGTTTGTGAACGAGGAATTGCGGGACGACGAGACCTTAGAACCTTTTTTCGCAAAGACAGCAATCTAGGCCTAATGGAGGGGGATATTTGACGGGAGTTGTTTCAGAGATACTCATTTTCAAGAACGAGGATGTGCATTTCGGACAGCTTCCAATTTTGGTGTAAACTTTGATGAATAATGATAATGCAGGACAGATGTAGGCGGAGCAGTAGGAGCAGTGTGGGGTCGGTGGAGCCTGTCGATAAGCGGTCTGGTGGCTAGATCTGAGTGCTGGAATTTATAGCTAAGATGTTGCCTCAGTCCCATCACTAACTACCCAGGACAACCTTGTCGCATAGAAATAACTAGCATATTCCTTAGGCTACTGCTTAGCCAGACTACGGCGGCTAGCTGACAAAATAGTGTTCTACGTTCCACTAAGATAATGTGATGGACCCGAATTTCGGTGCTACAAAGTGGTGAGTTCTGGAAACTACGCTGCTGTCCTGATACTGCCGCCACAACTCCACAGCTGACTGCTTGTTAGCTTGCGGCACAGCGGTTTTCCACTATCAGCAAGCGTCGAGCAACCTACAAAGCAGGCACTGCCGCATTTATGCAGCCGCACAATGCAGAGTCTCTCTCATCTTTAAGTTGCTATCGATTGTGGGTTTCTCCAGCTGCTTCAGCTTTCAACCATGACATTGAGCCAGGTTGTCACCAAAGAGGAGCAGAGGCTCAAGGAAAACAGAGAAAAAACAAAATACTGGCGCAGATGGGGTACGTACATGTCGGAACGATGCTGGGGTGTGCCAAGAGAAGATTACACCGACACTGGAGATAGTTGGCAGTTCGATTTTGAGATGTCTCGAAGCAGAGCGTTCAGGTGGACTGAACAGGGCATGGCTGGTGTCTGCGATAACCATCAGTACTTCTGCATGAGCATGTGCTGCTGGAATCAGCAGGATTCCATTTTGAAAGACTCGCTATTTGGGCTTCCAGGAGGAGTGTCTGCCAAAGCTGGAAACCACGGTGAGGACGTCAAGGAGCTGTACTACTATCTAGACAACACTCCGACGCACTCATACTGTAAGTTTCTCTACAAGTATCCGATCCAAAAGTTTCCGTACGAGCAGATTTACCAAGAAAACTCCAAAAGAGACAAGCAGCAGACCGAGTTCGAGATCACCGACACCGGGGTCTTCGACGATAACAAGTACTTCGACATCTTTTTCGAGATGGCCAAGGATGCCGACGATCCCGAGGAACTGAACTTCCGGATCACCGCCTACAATCGGTCGTCGTCTGCTGCTCCGTTGCATTTGCTGCCGCAGCTGTTCTTCCGGAATACCTGGGCATGGAACTTGGAGACCGAGGAAGATCGGCCCAAGCCAAAGCTTTACAAGGAGGCAGACAACTGTATTCGCATGGAGCACTGGAAACTAGGCTCCAGGAGAGTAGTGTTTGCTCCAGCTCCGGGAATCGACGAAGACTCTCCCGATATCGAGCCTAAGCTGCTATTCTGCGACAACGACACCAACTTCAAAAAGTTGTTCTCTGTAGAGAACAAGACCAAGTACTCTAAGGATGGTTTTAATGAGTACGTTGTCAATGGCCAGCAGGATGCTGTAAACCCAGAATGCACAGGTACAAAGGCCTGCGCTTGGTTTGTTTTCGATCAGAACGGAGGAGTCCAACCTGGAGATTACGTTACGATTCGGTACAAGTTCACCAAGGACCTGAGCCCTGAGGCGCTAGAGATCGATGAGGACCTTCTTGACAGTACTATCCAGCAGCGGCTTGACGAGGCAGACGAATTCTACTGGAACGTCTCCCCTCTCCCTGTTCCTCAGCCACTTAGAAACGTCCAGAGACAGGCCTTCAGCGGATTGTTGTGGTCGAAGCAGTTTTACCACTTTATCCATGAGTACTGGTACCGTGGAGATCCGAATTCTGCTATGCCGCCAACTCTAGGCCGTGCAAATGGACGTAATAAGGAATGGAAACATCTATACAATGAAGACGTGCTTTCCATGCCCGATAACTTTGAATATCCCTTCTATTGCTCGTGGGATACAGCCTTCCATACTATCCCATTGGCAATGATCGATCCTGACTTTGCAAAGAAGCAATTGGATTTACTCACCAGAGAATGGTATATGTCACCACAGGGCCAGATTCCCGCCTATGAGTGGAACTTCTCCGATTCAAATCCACCTGTGCATGCTTGGGCAGCATATAGGGTGTATAAGATCGAGAAAAAGATGTATGGCGTAGCCGATAGACAGTTTTTAGAGCGTGTGTTCCAAAAACTCCTTATCAACTTCACTTGGTGGGTCAACCGTAAAGATGAAGATGGTAACGGCATCTTTGAGGGAGGCTTTTTGGGCTTGGATAACATCAGTTTATTCAACAGGTCTGAACCTCCCGCAAACGTCGAACTTTTGCAGTCGGATGCATCCGGTTGGATTGCTTGGTATTCCCTTACAATGATGAACATTGCTTTGGAGTTGGCAAAAGACAACAGTGTTTACGAGGATATAGCATCTAAATTCTTTGAGCACTTCCTGTTAATTGCCGATGCAATGACTTTTCTCAATAGTATCAATGATGGAGATGAAGAGCCAACCCCAGAGTCACTTTGGGATGAAACAGACAATTTCTTTTACGATAAGATTCACTGGGGAAATAATCACACGACACCAATGAAGGTGCGTTCTTTGGTTGGTTTGATTCCTCTCTTTGCCACCACCACATTGGAGCCCCAGATTTTGACTCGTTTTCCTGTCTTTACCAAAAGGTTGAAGTGGCTAGGACATAACAAGAAGTATTTGTTCGATCGTCACATTTCTTCGACTGAAATCAAGGGAGTTGGAAATAGATTGCTTCTCTCGTTGGTGAACAAAGAGAGGTTGGAGGCTATATTGGAGAAGATGTTCGATGAAAGCGAATTTCTCTCTGAATACGGATTCCGGTCTCTTTCGAAGTTCCATGAGAAGAATCCGGTTTCTATGGATATCAATGGCGAACGTTTTACTGTCAGCTATCTTCCAGGAGAATCTGACTCCGGTATGTTTGGCGGAAACTCCAACTGGAGAGGTCCAATCTGGTTCCCTACGAACTTTTTGTTGATAGAATCACTTTTGAGATTTTACTTATTTTTTGGTTCTGAAGTCAGAGTCGAAGTTCCCAAGGGTAGTGGTGACTATCTGAATCTTGGCCAGGCCGCAGAAGAGGTTCAGCAGAGGTTAGTGCATCTGTTTTTCCCAGATGATGATGGATATCGTGCATATAACGGTACTATCATCGAAGGAGATGAGAAGCACAACAAGACCGTGGAAATGTTGAATAAGGATCCTTACTTCAAAGACCTTGTTAACTTCTATGAATACTTTGATGGTGATACTGGACGTGGCTTGGGGGCTAAATGGCAATGTGGATGGACATCGCTTGTTGCTAGAATGATCCAAGATATAGGTGTCATCTGCCGTGCTCCACACACTCCGGTCCGCAGAAAGTCTTTCTACAGTGAAGATGAGATTAGTACCTATCAACCTTCTCCTCCACCATATCCATTGTTTGGAAGAAGGAAGTCAGGAAAATCTCTCATGCATATGGCTGCTAACAAGTTGGATGAAGCCAAGTTCCCAGAGTTGACAACTGTATCGTCCACCAAAACCAGCGAGTCGGAGTCGAGCAATTACGACGAACTCTTGAGACAGGTGAGAGAGGTCATGTCTAACTACAAGCTAAGCTCAGATGTCAATTTGGAGGAGGGTGAGTTTGAGATTCAGGAGTGAGACATGAATGCGTGCTATGAGTTTTTTTTCCTGTCCTTCTCCTTAGGCAACCGTTTAGTTCTTCGGTTCTACTTTTTTAACTATTTTATTGCTCTTTCATTTTCATTATTTTGCGTCTGCTCCGCTATCCGCTTATTATCCCACAATATTCGAGGCCAAAGACGGCTTATAGAGCTTGTTAAAAATTACTAAACATCCAGCCGTAGGAACACATTACACCGTGTAGGCAGACTCAACTAGTGAGGCCCTATTGCAGCCATCAGCTATCTACGTGCACTGTAGCGCTGGTACAGCGTTAGACGCTCAGTTCCCAGCTCGTTATTCATTACACCCTATTCAAGCCTAAGCCTTGGTCTAGCTAAACTTGTTGTACAAGACAAGCAATATTAAAAGAATGAGCACAGCAATTATGCCGTAGGTGATCATCTTGTTTGTGGCCAACCTCCTGGTCATGGTCTTCAACGTTCTCAACGATCTGTCGACGTATGTGTCGGCTTCACCAAGCGTATTCCTGGCATTCAAAATCTGATCTCTCTGCGACCTTAAAGTGTCAAGGATAGACGTGCCCACGGTCTCGGTTTCCACGGCGGTTCTGGTGGCATCGTTGATCATCTGCGTCGACCGGTCAATGGACGCATTTGCCTTGAGAAGCTGCTGCCGCTGCTTCTGATCGTCTGCTGTGTCTCCTCCAAACAACTGGTGACGATCTTCATCGTCCATGAGCGACTTAAGGTCACTTTTCAGCCTCTCCAGGTCCTCTCTGTAAGTTCTAATTTTAGCGTTGTACGATGATCTCTGATGGGTCGAGATCTGCTGCACTTCTAGAGACATTGACTCGATGAGTTCGTATCCATCGTCAATGGCTTGTTCGACTTCCTTCATCAAGTCGACCCTCTTATTCTGGTCCTCTAGTCCATATATCTGGTTGAGCTTCTGCTGAGCATCTGAATACGCTAGCTTGTAGTCCGACTCATAACTGTCGAATAGTTCTGACATTGTAAAAATCTGCAGAAGAAGAAAATATACTGTACGGGAATAATGTGTGTATATGCATTTCAGCAATAGATGACTGTCGCCACTTTCAGCTGCGAAAGTGTGTGTGGCGGATGCAGCCGTGAGGCTTGGGCAAAGACTGCGGTGGAGGTGGAGGTGGAGGTAGAGCAAGAGCAGGAGTTAGAGCAAGAAAAGACCAGGAGACAAGAAGGAGAAACAAGCTGACAAAAAAAAAGGTCATACTTTTGTACTGTAGAAGAGCTGATGATAGGAAGATGGTCGTGTGACGAGAGAACGTAGTGGCAGCGGCTATACGTATTGCATACTGCACCCTGAGTCGGGCTGTGCGGGCATACAAAGCTAAGGCTAAGCGTTGATGGATTCATCGTCGATGGAAGTTGTTCTGGGCATCTACAGGGCTGTCTGCTCTGGATGCTAATGTGTCCATCAAATGAGGTGATGCGGGCTGTGTACATGAGCCGACATCCGTGTTGCTGCCACCGCTACCTGCTACCACTGCTACCACTGCTGCCACTGCTGCTACCATATTCTGTAGTCAACTACCCGAAGCCATTCTGCAGAGTTGAAATCGAATGATTAAATTCTTGGCCTTTTCTTGTCTCCTGAAGTTAACAGACAACTCAAAAGCTTCATGGCTTATATCCGCAGTCGGAACCACCAGAGGGGTAGCATACCCAGTGGTTCGCAAGATTATGGTCTGACCTGAAGATATGTTTGCAACCAGAATAGTTGGGCTTCTGTTCTACTTAAAAGTTAAAAATTACACGGTAGAATTGGATGCTGCTGAATTGGGCAGAAAACACCTGGTACCAGAGACTGGCTTCAGGATGCTCACAACCGCCGACAACCGGTCCCGGGATTGGTGCTTCAGCTGTGACCTGTCTAGAAATATTCGATGAAGATAGCTCACGGCACCATCACCGAGAACGAACTGGCCTGCAGCAGCATAACATATGGTCACCGCAAACAGGGTGCCACGTGACACTATATAATCAGGGTTCCAAGCTCCGGAGTACGCCGAGTCAGGCAGCTGGCATCAGTGAAGGCATCTCTAGGTTCTAGGTTGGCCCGTGGATGAAGCATTTCAGATTGCTGTGCTCAAGCCGGCTTCTGCTAGCCAAAAGCCACTTTTTTCGCCCAGAGTCATAATATCGTATCTCGCACATACTCTTCGCACAAACGCCGACTGCGTGTGCTTGTCGCCGCCTGAATGCTTCCATCATACGCCAGGTATCTTGCTCTGCCTTCTGTTTCAACAAAAGCCTCATCTACTGCATGTCGGTCTGCCATATCTCCCGTTTTAGTTAATTCCCCTATCTCGGATATAACCATCTCCGTGCTCAGCTTTGCTCCGTCTTCTGTGTTTAGCGCCGCTAGCAGCATCTCCGCGATATCGACGGTAATAATTTAAAAAAATTCACGGTGGAAATTACAGCTGCCAAAAGCACATGGCCAATGGAAAAGACGCCAGCCAAAGGCGCACTCTACATAAGTTCTGGTTCCTTGCCGCAAATTTTGGCTTCATATGTCCTGGAAAACAAGCTGGCGCCAGCCATTTCGTACGCCTTCCCCACCTAAAATTTTCTCTTCAACATGGCCCGGTGTAGAAATTTTTCACTTATTCGGCGCGCCATTAACTAGTGGAATTTCATTTAGTTAAATGACAGTCAGTTCTTCATATCGTAGAAGTAAGAATCGCAGGAAGCATGTTCATGTTCAGACAAACGGCAAAATTGGTGTTTTCCCTTCGGAGCACATACAGACCTTGCGTCAGAGCTGTAGGCAGACTTGACAGCCGTTACAACCAGCCATCGATCAACAGATTCCATACTTCAGCGATATCCTTGCATGGACACTTGAAGGCTCCGGAACCGGGCAAAGAGCTTCATATAACGTTCATTCTCAAGAACGGCGACCAAAAGACTTTTGTATGCGCCGAGGGAGATTCTATTCTTGACATTGCACAGGCACACAACCTAGATATGGAAGGAGCATGCGGTGGATCCTGTGCTTGCTCTACATGCCATGTCATAGTGGACCCAGATTACTACGATCTTATTCCGGAGCCCGACGATGACGAGAATGATATGTTGGACTTGGCTTTCGGACTTACGGAGACATCGAGATTGGGATGCCAGGTCCATATGAGCAAGGACTTGGATGGCATAAGGGTTGCACTTCCAGCAATGACGAGAAACATGCAGAATAAGGATTTCACTTGAGAGCTGAAGGTGATGGCGAAAATGTAAGCAGAGTAGTAGAGACGGAGACGGAGACGAAGAAGAAGGTGAAGGAGAAGGTGAAGGAGAAGATGAAAGAGACGAAGAAGGTGAAGGAGACGAAGAAGGTGAAGGAGAAGATGAAAGAGACGAAGAAGATGAAGGAGACGAAGAAGGTGAAGGAGACGAAGAAGGTGAAGGAGAAGATGAAAGAGACGAAGAAGATGAAGGAGACGAAGAAGGTGAAGGAGACGAAGAAGGTGAAGGAGAAGATGAAAGAGACGAAGAAGATGAAGGAGACGAAGAAGGTGAAGGAGAAGATGTTGTCGTTGTTACGAGAGGAAAGCAGTCTGTGAATAGTATTAAGATGCCTAGATTTCTTGTATTCATATTTATTCCATTTATATAATTAATTCATGATCGCAGATTCGAGGGTGAGTGAATTGGAATCAGTAGATTGTGAGTAGTGGAAATACGACAGAATCGGCAAAGAAAGCCGTGCTTCTTGAAGCTTTGCTGGCCTAGGCGATGTAGTGTGATGCAGCATTGTACGTGACAATATAGGCAGAAACGCAGATCTTTGGATGGCACGATAAACGTACATACACCTCCGGCGATAATAGGATGATTCAGGATGACTCATGATGGCCGACAGCAACAGGCCACAATACAGAGATGGAACATATTGTGCCGTAAAAACCTACCGATGTTTTTCTCACCTACACTGAGGGTACAAAACAGAAAGCTGCAGACCACCAGGCTAGTGGCTGGTCCCTGACACCAAGACCAGCAAGCATCAACCGCCCAAAGGACTCGAACAAGAAGTACGCCAACATGTCAATCAACCTACATCTTTGAGGAGTCTGTCTGCCGACTCCACAATGCGTATTATTAGGTTCATGTTTGATTCTATAAATAGGTGAACGAATGCGCTGATTCATTCACAACTTTGTATATCCGTAACTTCATTAATCTATCGTTGCTATCGCACGCTCACTTCAGGCGACAGCGTTGTATTTGCCTAGCCAACTCTATTAATCATCTCTTGAAACGACGTCATCTCCTTCCATTTTAAGGTTGTGCTGCCTGCATATCTCACTTAGGAACTTCATTACCTTGATATTGCCAGACGATTTGTAGGCTTTTAGCAAAGAATTCAGCATAGGCTGTGTCGGGTTGATTGTATGGTTGAAAGAATTTGACAGGTTAAACTTTGTGATGAGATAGTCCAAGATCAAGCTGTCCGCAGGACCTATCGGTACATTTCGCAGTTTTGACTGGCTTATCTTGACCAACAAAAGAAGCCCAAACTCGGCTCTTCCACAACTGACAAACCCGCCGATCATATCTTGGACTAATATTTCATCCAAGTCGACCTGGATGTTGTTGAGTATCATGTGGCTGAGCCGGAGGGTGAGGTCGAAGTTACCATCGAATCTACGATAGAGGATGTGCATGGTTTCTCTATCCGGGAAGATGCCAAATTCGTTCATTTGACCAAGTATTTTTCTGACGCTTAGGCCGGGCTTCTGTAGAAGAATGTTGTAATGCAAGGACGTCAAGTTGAGCAACTGCCGATTGGCACGCATGTAATCTAGGATCTGGTCGCTTTTGGCAAGCCTCATGAGAATGCACGCCTCAAGGTAGTTGAGCTCGATTCCTTCCGCCACGGACCTGCGATAGATGGCAATCAAGTTCTGGAGCAGTGTCACGCTGGCGTCAGCGTTGTGTAACATGATGCGCTCAATGCATCGGAGGTAGTCATCCGATGCGAGAAGCGGGCACAGCGCAACCGAGTCTAGCTGAGTTTCGGCGGAGGCGGACGAAAGCTGGGGCAGATCGAAGCCTGCCGGCGCAGTGGTAGCTGCGTTGTCGCAAGATTCCTTGCGTGTCTTGACGACGCATGAGTAGCGGGTGATTCCCTGGCTCAAGATGATCTGCCGGAGGTCGTCTGGCGACCTCGGCGACGCAAACGAGCTGCCGTATGCCTGCAGCTGGCGCTTGAAGAAGCTGGAGGCTGTGCAGCTGGCCATCGGCATGGTCGACACTCTAGTCTTGAGCGACGAGTAGAGTCTTTCGGAGTAGTCTGCGTCGTTCCCGCCGAATAGCTTGCTGAACCAGCCGAGCCGCTTGTCTCGCAAAGAGCCACGGCGAATCCTCGACATCGAGTCGCCGCCAGCTCGGTCATCGCATTGTTCCGGCGGTACATTTGTCTGGTCAGACGCCTGTAGGCCCGTTTGGGGCCGTGGTTCTCGCAGCAGCAACGCCAGATCCAGCTGGCCATGATCCGGCAGCGTAAACACATGACTGTAATGCTGCCAGTCGTCGTCTGTCAGGTGATACTTGCTCATGGTGGCACGCACCACGGCGTCATTGCCATAGAGGTTGTAGCGGCCCCGGACTTTACGCAGAACCCGTTGCTTGGACCTCCACCATCGGTACACCGGCAAGCGGAAAGTAGTTATGGTCTTTGGTGTCATGTGACTGGCGTTAAAGAAGCAGCAAAAGTGGCCATGTGTGTGAAGAGAAAAGCAAGGAAGAACAAGAGGAGACCAAAAAGAAGAAAAAAATTAGAGGACAGAAAAATGAAGAATTAAAGAGAACAGAAAACTGAAAAAATAAGAGAATAAATGGAAAACAAAAAATAAAGCAAAAAATAAAAGAATATAAGGCAAAAGATAAAAGAATATAAGGCAAAAGATAAAAGACCAAAAAAAAAATTAAAAAATAAAAATAGAGAGGGAAGGGAGGGACAGAAAGAAAGATAAATAAAAAAAAAAAAAAAAAAGCGAGGGAAGAAAATGAAAGATAAAAAATTAAAAAAATAAAAAATGTGGAAAATAAAAAAATCAAAAAAAAAGTGTGGAAAACGTGCTTGCAGCAAATCGACGCCCACAGAAGCAGGCAGTGCAGTCGGTCGACTCGGGTGAGATGTGGACAAAAGAAGACTTTGCTTTACCTGTGAAACTGCCAGAAGTACAGTTTTGGCAAGACAAGCAAGCTAGCTTCTGTTGCAGGTTGGTTTGTTGACTACTGGAAGTGTGGAGCTATTTGCAGCATAATTGCGCAGCACCGACAATATAGAGACGGAGATTTTGCGGCAGACAAACCTCCAGCTAGAATTATATATATATAGAAGACCCGTAGTACAGTAAAATCCAAAGCGCAAGCAGGCTGTAAGCAGTGGCAAGCAGTGGCAAGTGGCAGCCAATTGGCAGACAGCTTTCAGCACAAGAGAGAGGGCCCACAAGCACAAGTCGGACCAGCTACTTGGACAAAGCACTGGCCAATAGGATAATTGCAGAGTGTCATACGGCACAAAGTGGCATCTAGACCAAACACAGCAGCACGGCTAGCGATTTGGAACTTGGAAACAGGGGCCAACAGACGGACTGCCGAAAACTGCCTGGTATTTAGTGGCATCGAAACTACTGCATTACCTGGTCAGAAGACGGAAAAGCCAAGACTTACATTCATTTAGAGCGTCAGCCAGCACCCCAGCAGCATAGCATAGGATCAGGGTTTTAGTGCACGGCGTAATCTGAGAATTGGCAGTGCATATAGTTGTAGTGAATAGCAGGGAGCAACGTGCTTGACAAGCAGTTCGGCATCATACGACATTAGGAGCTCTGCATTCAGGGACGCTTGGCATTCCATCATCGAGCCATTTCAGAAATCGTTTCAGCCAGTGCACAGGTGAACTTCGTCAAAAAACACTTACAGCTATAGTTGTGCTACGGTTAGGTTGCAGCCACAGCGATTGATCATTTCCGTTTAAACTTGGCATCATAGAACATCAATAAGTTTCTGAAATCACAGACTGTTATTGGAATCCAAACTCCACTACTATCATTGACAATCACCGGTATAACACAGTTCTTCCGGTATTAATAACCCACCCCCCATTGGTATCAACTATCTTTGGGTTCAACAAGTGTCAGTGATAATCTAGTCGGTAGACATCCAGAACAGTTTTCTTGGGAGATAAACTTCACTTTCCTTCAACTTCATATCAAATTTTAATTCAGCAATGCTGCTGCCCAAAGTTTATCATATATTTCATGTTCTCCGGTCATTATTGTTCCATAAATTTCCAGTTTTCAAAGGCAGAAGGGTATCCACCTGGAAATTCCTGGCTCTAATAAGTATTGTGTTTGTCATCACTGTTTTGGTTACCTTTACAGGCGGCAGACACTCTATGGAAGAACTGAGCAGGCTCAGTTTTGAGGAGCAGTTCGAAAAGAGTAATTTGCTCAAATATCCAATGAGGGAGCGGCCTATTAACACGACAATTGACCCTGTATTTGAGTCTGGATGCAGAGACGTGTTTAAGGAGGCAGCCAAACCTAGAGCAAACGCTGCGTTTGTCGTCCTTGCTAGAAATTCAGATTTGAGTGGTGTGGTATACTCTATGCAGTCTCTAGAGCGTCACTTCAATCAGTGGTTCAACTATCCATGGATTTTCCTCAATGATGAAAGATTCACACCTGAATTCAAGAGAACTGTCCGAGAAATAGCTACCGGAATGGTGAAGTTCGGAGTAGTTCCTGAAAGACGGTGGAAGATGAAGGAAGAGAAATCAAACCCGATCCTATTCAACGAGGCTCTAGAAAACCAAGGAGACCGTGGCATAATGTACGGTAGTGCTGCCTCTTACCATAGAATGTGTCGATACTATTCGGGAAATTTCTACAATCATCCTTTTGTTCGCAGATTGGACTGGTACTGGAGAGTAGAGCCTGATGTTGACTTTTACTGCGACATCACCTATGATCCTTTTGTGGAGATGGAGGCCCATGGAAAGAAATATGGATATACGGTGGCTATAAAGGAATTGATTGACACTGTTCCAAACTTGTTTCGCTACACACAGTCATATATTAGGGAAAATCGGATCCAGGTTCCTGACACCTGGCAGCTTCTCACAAAGAACTACCAGTTCTACAAAGGTAAACACAGCAACTACTATAGTTCCGCAAAAGATAAGGACCAGCTCTTCAGCATGGTTGAGAAGACGGTTCCAGCGCATGTGGCAAAGGAGCAATTGGACAAAGGTGAAATGCCAGATAAGAAATCCTTGAAGCAACTGCTCTCAATGTCCGATCATTCGCAGAAAGCGCTTCCAAATGTTATGCATGGGGAAGAATACAACTTGTGCCATTTTTGGACCAACTTCGAAATTGCCAGAAGGGATTTATTTGCTTCTGAGCAATATCAACAGTTTTATGAATACTTAGAGCAGTCCAAGGGCTTTTTCATGGAAAGATGGGGAGATGCGCCAATTCATTCGTTGGCACTTGGAATGTTCCTAAACTTGACCGATATCCACTACTTCAGAGACATCGGGTACATTCATTCAACCATAGGGCACTGTCCATCCAATTCTCCAAATCAGTTGCCATACAGGCCTAGCAAGCGCTACACGCATAGGATGAACGACAAAGATGAAAGGTACTGGGCAGCATACGACAAACCAATTTCTGATGCCAGTGTTGGCACAGGATGTCGTTGCAAATGTCCATCGGATCATAGAGAAATAGAAAACTCTCTTAATTCATGTACTTCAAATTGGGCCAGGTTGGTGTCAGATAATCGGCCTACCGAAGAGTACTTAGACTTGGATGAAATTGAAAGTCAGGCCTCTCATTGGTACATGGAGTGGTTAGAGAACCACAAGGATGAAACCGATTGGAAGCTGACCGAGAAGCAGAGGAAATATTTGGAAAGCATTACTAGAGAGTGAGAGTGAGATGAAATAATGTGCAATAATGGCAATAATTGTAATTAATTATTAAAGCGGCCGATGTAAGAACCAGTAATAGAATGCTTGAGTACAAACCGGCTTCAGCAAATTCACTATAAGAGGAGGTTTGAATAGCAAGTGATCTCAAAGTATTGATTTATGATACAACTACTACTTAGTGATACTTATGGGTGAAGGAAGGAAAGCTCGTGTGCAGAGAGTACGTGGAAAAACCGAACTAAGCGGCAGAAACCCGGAGGAGAAATGGAAGAAGCGTTGCGTACCTGCGGCAATGCTCTGGGACTAATTTTCAGAGATGTAAAGTATAATTTCAGGAACCGAGGTGTAAGAGGTGAGACCAAATAGCTGAATGGAAACCGGGAAAAGAAAATACTACAGGGTTAAGAGCTGTCCAAATCGGGACAAGTGCTTTGTAAGCCGGGTAGTACGAGCATAGTACATAGGAAAGGGTGCTTAAAAGAGCAGAGCGATATACGACAATATTGAGCAAGTAGCTGCCAAGAGTATGCAACATGATTGTGCAAGATCAGTAGAGAGAAAAAAAAATGTATGAGTAAGTGAATGATGTAAGAGGAAGGATGTTGCGGTTGATTCCCGCAACAAAAACCGAGGACCGCCGAAATACACCGTAAAGTCAAGCTAGCAGTAGAAGAACAGTAAGCAAAAATCAAACATACACAATGGAACAATCCGGAAAATTATTTAATGAATGTGGTAATGAAGAAGGAAAAATGGAACAATAAGTCGCAGTGGTGGCCAATAAGTGTGCGTGTGGATAACGAAAGGACGTTTGCATTGACGAGGTAGCGCGGGGAAAAGAAACGTGCAAAAGAAATTTCGACAGCCGTGCTGAAAGAGGAGTCCTGATAAAAATGCTGTGAACGGAGTCCTGAGAGATAGCTGGTGTGCAGTTGAAATTTTGCCTATCCTAGGTTCCACGGCTAAATACTCGGATGTACTACAGCATATATACGGTAAGTTGATACACAATGCTGGGAAGAGACTGCATGTGATGGTATAGTTTTAGGCTGCTCCAGAACAGGTAGTACCTAAGAGCTATTTAGTATTACGGCGATGGCGGATGCGAGGTCCGATGCGCAATCGCTTCGCGTCATATGCACCGATCTCGTAGCAGGCTTTCTTTTTTACCGCAATCAGCCGGTGCAGGAAGCGAGGTAGGATCAGGAAGCGGACAGCGGAGAAGCATGTTTTACGATCCTGCAGATTCCTGCCTGCTGGTGAAGCAAACGAAACGTAGGCAGAAGAGGCAGAAGGAATGAAACATGTTCGATCTTCAAAATGGCCATTATCTGTATTCCCAGCCCCCCAGCCCCAGCCGGCCCCTTTGATTATGGGCCGTGACTATGGGCCTGTACTGAGAACATAGAGACCTGGTTCTCTCGACAGTCCCAGTCAAAGAAGAGCAGAGGAAAGCTGTAAAAGAAAACTGCAATAGAAACCTCCTCTCCCTACCCCCAAGCGCTAAAAATAAAAAATACCACAGCTGCTCTTGGTCCGCACTACCCCCCAAAGAAACAAAAGAAACGGTTCCGTTTGCATTCAGCGTTACCGCATTCGGTATATGTGATGGGGAAAGGATTCGAGATGAGCGAAACTAAAGGGGTGTCAGCAAGGCAACTTTAGGCTCAGCTCTGATAAACAAAAAAAAAAAAAAAATATTTATTGGTGACGTTTTCTGGATAGTCTTTTTGACTTTTCCATAAAGCTTTGTTGTTGTTCCCAAACTAGAAAATAGACTTTGTACCTTTGCAGAGTAGAATGGATTCAGGAAGGAGATTCTAGACACAGATATAGGAGCTTCGCAACACACCCACCAGTACAGGCAAAAGTATACATACAATTCAACACACTACAAAGACACAAACTTATCAGTAACATTTGACTCAATATATTTCGCTGTTTTACGTTCACATCAACACCACAGCTATATTGACGCTAAAGCCGCTGAGCAGATCCGGAAACTTTTTTTCCCACCCATTTTTTCCCCTTTTCTCTCCCTTTTGTTGCCAGTCACTTAGGCAGGTAGAGTTTTTGGCAGTGCAGTTGAGTGCAGTGCAGTGTAGTGCAGAACGGTGTAGCCAGCAGGTTCGATTGGACCCGGACAGCACACCCCACAAGCTTACGTTATTGCAGGCCGGAATTTCACCCGAAAAGGTATAAAGACGGGACTTTGTTTTGTAAGCGGGAAACTGAGGACTTCAAGTCGGAGGGGACATTTTATCGGACTTCGAAAAGTATAGGAAGCTAATTATATATTTGAAAGCGGTCGGTCGACGTTTTAAGATCCGCTTTTCAACTGTGTTTCCATATTCATCTCGTTTAAAATAACCCCAGCATTCGTTTATTGCCGCCGTTCCTTGTTCAGCCACACCTGTTATAGCTTTATTTCGGTGCCCAGGCACTTGATTCAAGATTTTGCAGCCAATAACCACGATGGGTTCTCAGCTGACGCTGGAGAACGACCAACACACGCAGCAGCCACTTTATTACAACTTTGGAACTGCTTCTAGCCCCGAATGTCCTCGCAGCTACAACTATCAGAGCCAAAGTATCAAGTCTAGGCCTACCTATGGCCAGGACGACGCCGAAGACAACCTGGCCGCCTACCAGGACGTGAGCACGTCCGATTACATGGAGTCTGTGCTGTCACGATCCGTTCAGATGGCAGGGTCTATGGCGGCTCCAAACGCTGCCTCTGGCTCCAACTTTCTGTACGATCGCAACCAAGTATCGAATTTCCAGACGCAGACAAATACCCCCATGAGAAGCAACAGCCTGAGCGCACCGTCGTATCAGACCACCGCTGCTCCCGCCATGTCGATGACGCCCATAGCGTTTTCTGACTACATGATGCAATATGGGCTCAACATGAACTTTGCATCGTCCGGAGAGACACCTTCCGCCAATACCAGTCTTCCTACAAGGATGCTCCCCAAGATTCCTACCGCAGTCGGCCATCGGCCCAGAACTGAAGGAAAGAAGACGATTTTCAGCTGCCGCTACTGCAACAAAACGTATACTCGCCAGAACCGGCTGAACAAGCATGTCTTGACGCAGCACAGGGGTCATAAGTTTGTGTACAGATGCCAGTACTGTTCGAAAACATACACTTCCAAAGAAAACTTGAACCGCCACACCAACTTGCACACTAACAAATATAGATGCAAACACTGTGGAGCAGTGTACGACAGGGCCGAGCGTTACGAGAGACACATTCTTAACTGCAGGCAGAGAAGTATCAACTAGTTTCTGACTCCGGCACTCACTTAGGTCCTCGTATCTTTTCTGGAATTTGAGCGCTGATTGCGATGTCGCCAAGGGTTTCCAGGACGCTCTTTGTTCTGGTCCAATCCACTTAGGTGAAAAATTGCCTTATCTCGTTTTCTTTAATTCTTCTTTTCTCCTCTTTTATCTCACTTTTATTGCAGCTTTCATGTTTAACATTTACGATGAATTAATTGGTACGCGGAATGAAGCCGTTATGGCTGTAGCTCGGGGCAGTGTTGGTATTTGCTGCTTCTTCGATGTGCTGATGGATGTACGATGATTATGTAGGTAGGCATCGCCAGTTTTTTTTTCCGTTTTTTTTTTTTTTTTGTTTTTCTTTTACCATATCTGTCTCTGGAGACCTCAATCTACTACTTCCCTACTTTGCTCCATTCCATAAAGCTACATCTGCAAACGCTGAGCCACCTACAGTTCACCTTCTCCTGTTGTGTCTGTGACAGCCAGCAAGATAACAGCCAGCAAGATATACGCTATGCTATAATCATCATCATGTCCAGTGCAGCTATGTAGGAGAACACGAATCTACCTTCTCTCCACTTTCTATACTACTCTTTGGAAACCACACGACCAATTGAATTACCTTTCTTTTCTGCTTTTGTTTCTATTTTTCGCTGGTCTTCCATTTCTTCCACTTCTTCTGTCTTGTTTTAATTCTTCTTGTCTTTTCACATTTCACAGTTTTCAATTTCACTTCACTGTTGGATGTGTAGCAAGATCTCGATTATATGCATTACCAGTAGCAGCACCGGTTGTCGATCTACTTTCTTTCCACTTTCTTCTCTATCCGGTTCCGGTCCCTTGGGCACACCCCGATTTCGTGTTAGGTCAACTATTACTTTTTCTGCATGCAGAGGCCGACACCGCAAGCCGTACCTCTGATGCGACTTTACATCTGCACAGTAGACTTTATTGGAATGAACAATGCCTCATGCCGCCTTGCGCCTTTAGGTCTGCCTATATGCATGCTTAGTCCACCAAAAATGTACACCCCAGTGGCGACAGCGTGCACAATACATTACGTATTTTCCCGTTTAGGTTCAGGTGCGGAGTTTTGCCAAAAGCGGACAATCTAATTCAGTCTTAGTCGCATCGCAGGAATTTCACGCCAGGGGTTAGTTCAAAAACTTTTTTTTTCTCGTCCTTCCTTTTCGCTGTCCATTTATTTTGTCGCTCCTCTGCTGCTTCGTCCGCTGCACACACGCTATCTCAGTGATGTCATCAGCCCGAGCACATATGGGAAAAGCCGACATTTTTTACGTAAATCACCAATTCCCTTTTGGGCGATGGAAAATAAACCATGCACTTCATCGCCGTGAGGTAGGAATACCACGCAAATAGCAAACCGGTTCAAGCTATCTGGGCCACTGCTACACGGCAAACGTACTTTGCTTTCAAGTATAGTCAACTTAGTCATCTACTACGCTTCACGCTTCTACCCCCCCCCCCCTCCACTGATGCGTCCTGTAATTTGACCGAAATAAGTAAGCCTGATTCATGGGAATGGTCGCACCCAACGAATATGCGGATGGTTCGAGGTCTTGACAGCTGTGCTTTGTTGGGACGCACATGCTGCATGTCATAGCGAATAAGCAATACAAGATAGATTGACAGACACCTGCAACACCTCGCCACCATCTTCTAATGCTGTTTCTGTCCTACATCATCTTTAGCACCTGTGCAGCCATTTAGACCGGGCCGATACCAGCTGACCGTTAGTCGAAAACTGCAGGCCGTAAAGCCGGAAAAACTAGCCGGCATTATCCACCCTGCAGCTGGCCTGTCTCTGATGCGATCAAATAAGCTTGTTCACATCACACCAGTTACTCTTTTGTGGGCTTAGCTACATCAAAACAGTTCAGTTGTAGCAACCATACGGCAGCAGCTGTCTGAATCGGTGTAGACCATGCTGCCAACCGCTTCAACACACCAAGAATGCGAATCCGGTTTCCGTCCTCTATTCTGTTTGGCGCTGCAACTTGAAATAGGCGCCTGTGACGCTGTGCATGGCTTCACTGTTGTATTTACCCCTGTATCTACTTCTACTTTTGCTTGTACTGACATCATAATCATCATCATAATCATCATCATAATCATCATGATGACTACTTCGCTAGCGTCCTTTCTCTCTTGCTACAACGACGCTGAGTCATCCGGTATCAGGGCTCTTCCCAACTCGCTTAACAGTATTGGCTTAAATGAGTGACCAAGAAAATGCACCCCTAACTAAACCAGTTCAGAAAATAGCACAGAAGCGCAAAAGCGCGAATGCGCAACTGTGCAAAAATCGCAACGTAGCGATGGCACAAGGGCATACGAGCACGAAACAAAAGAAACACACCTTTTATGCGAGGGTATTTTATATCATTTCTTCTCTTACATTTGTCTCCGCCGCAGATCACGAATCCCTGCTCTGTTAAAACCCTTGGGCAAGGTTGGCGTAAGAAGGGAAAGGAACTTGTAGAAGAAAAAGCAAAACAGAAACGAGTGGAAGGCAGTTGCGTGGGATCCCTCGCAAATAATCTATGCGGTTCTATCCCAGCTTGGAAAGTTTCAAATCATGGGCCAGCAACACTGCAATTAATTTCCCAGTGTGGCGAATACTGATGAGAGTCGGCCGGCTCGCCCGGAAACTGGATTCTAGGCCAAAGCGCCAACTTTTTTTTTTTTTTAATAATTTTTTATTTTTTTAGCTTGACTCTCGAACAATTGCAGAGTGCGTTGTGTGGCAGATGCAAACGGAAATGATGTGCAAAAGAAACATCTACTATGGAACATTTTTTCCATTTTGGCTGTTCTGGGCTGGCGAAGGGTCACACAAGCTTGCTGTGAGACGCAATTGGTAATTGTCCTTGCAGACAGCCGCTGGGTTAAATAATGCATGACACTACATTCTCTTTGTTCCATTTTACAAGGTAGGAAAAGCACATCTCGAATAATCTTCCCTCTGTATCTCTCTGTTTATGCATGTGTGGGAACTCCTTCATACTATTTGGACAGCAATCCGTTCTAGACTATGATTTGACCGTGATTGGGATTATAAATGTAATTGTCCATCGACACTCTCCGCGGCTATTGCAGGACTAGAGGTTCCTGCTCACCTTCTCGTCAATTATGCGCGCAACAGAATTGAGTGCTACTGCATCGTCAGCTGACGGAATATTTTTGGCTGTGTGGCACTGTGTTTGTCAAGCACTTGAAACTGGTGGTGGCATATACCTCCACAGCCAATGGGATTGGCAAGTAAACGCAAAACGGTTGCGTCATGCAAGATATCACAACTGCACCTCCAATAAATGACAGCGCCGTAAAAGGCGGGGAAAGGTCTGGAGTGGCGGTTGGGCATGGCTGGTTCCCTTGTGCCTTAATTAGATGCATCTATCAGCATTCAGGAGTGGGCCCTTTTTTACCAAACGACTAAAAATAGTTTCTTTGGAGCCGCAGATAGACACTTGGGATTGTTATGTAATCTGTGCATTTCTTATTCAACTTCTGGCTTTATTACGTAATGTTGTCATTAGTTACGTAACTTTAGCACCTTTGCATTAACCTGACGGAAATTGAAGAAGGCCAGAAGACCAGTATTTACCACTTTTTTTTATCACAAATCTAGCCTCAATTAACATTGTGATGAACTGACTGTAGTAAGTCAGAGGGAAGAACAATCACGTAACTCTGCAACTCTGCTCTTTTTTTTTTTGATAGCAACCATGTGAAATACTCGTTCCGTATATCGTAGTTGTAGGCAGTAGTGCATATAGTGGTGGTTAATGTATTTCACCATATTGAAGCCTGTTTCACTACACTTCACGCTTGGCATTCGGCAAGACTTTTTCAGAGCTATGCCCAGCAAGGTGCAAGAATGGAATTTCTATTTTGCTCTAATGTGAGCGGCTAATGGTGATGTTCGGCGGCTGCTCGGAGAGTTATTGGAAACAGCAGTAAGGTCCGAAGATATTCTGACTGGCTTTGTGTGTGAGTGCCAGCTTCTGCTATGTGTTTGTTGACTCACAACTGGCTAGCAAGGTGTAACCGTGTCATGGTATCAACATAGGAATCGGTGAAAGCACCTTTATTGTGGGAAGTCTTTTCTGACACTTAGTCACAATCCGGTGTGAAACACCCGGCCATTCGGTAATGGTAGTGAGTCTCTCTGTATGTGAGCCCATGACTCTCGTTTGGGGGCCAAAGCCTGCATCGTTTGCTCTGATGTTTCTGGTCTGGAAACCATGGTAAACCGGATCCTCTGGCTCTGCTTTCTGGTAAAGCTAGTATGCAGTTATCACATTAAGCGCCAACTCGATTCTGTGATCCAGGATTTGGTAGCACAAGGAGCAAGAGCGCCGTGTGGTCCCCCGGCCCTCCTTGTAGTAATTGTGGCTGGTTTAGGCTTTAAGCATTGGCAGCTAGCCACCAAAAGAATAGAGGCCGATGGTGATCAGATTTGTGGAGTAGAGATGCAGGGTTGATGTCCCAGTGTGCTTCTTGCAGGTAGAGCACTCGCTTAGGTTGGCTGTTGCCGGCAAGTGATGCAGGGAAGTGTTGGGCAATGCTGGGCAATGCTTGCTCGAGAAGTATCCATGTACCGTCGGATATATGCATTACAGAGGCTCACGGCGTAGAGATCAGTAGAGCCAAGCATCAAGCCATGCGTCGGCCGCTTGGTTTCTCCGCGCTTAATCAAGCTGCAGCACCCTGGCGCTGCTTTCTGTACGCAAAGAAGGTTTCCAGGCTGGTCCTGTTGATACAACTACAAGTATCCCGGCTGGTGTGGCCATGTTCTACAGGCTGCAGTGGTTCTGTGCTGGCGCTTTACTTGGCACCAGCACAAAAACGGAAGTTACCAGGCTCACTAGCGCATCACTTTCTCGACCTCATACACTTGTCCGCGCTTAATTTATCCATGCTGCTTGGCCGCCCAGCACACTCACAGTGCTACTATTGGGCCTGGAATCTGGCTTTCGGCACAAGTCTGACCTTCCAAATGTTGGAACTCCCTAAAATAAGCAGATATACTGTCTTAGGTGGTCCCAGCAGCCTTGCCAACGGCTCACAATCTTCTTCGTGCTCATGCTAAGCTCCAGCACCGCGCCAGTAGTGTTAGCGCAATTGAACTGGGCGCTTTACTGAGCCGTGCATGAGCATCCAATTTGGCCAGAACAGCTCTTGAACTATTTTGTTCTAGAACTGTCTGACTCATCATTAAAGCTGTTGATCGGTGCTTCTTTTTAAGCTTGCAACGGAAGACGCAAAAAAAAGTGAAGCTTCGCTTGCTGGAATGAGTGAAGCAGGCAGATCATATTCCGCCGGAAACTTGGCTACCAGAAACAACATGGAAAATCGGCGTCTACAGTCCACCACCAGAGCCCAGCTTCAGCCAGTAGTGTTGCGTGGTAGATCTCTCTACGGCAATGTTGACGCTACTTCGAATCCCTGGAGACGTAGCCGTGGTGTTCAACAGCACTGCAACCGAAGTCTGGATTATGCTGCCAGAACTGGTGATGCTGCCAGAACCGGTGATGCTGCTAGGAACTATGATTCTTTTGTAAACGACGATGCTGCTAGAAACAGTGATGCTTCCAGAACCAGTGAGGTTTTTGGAAACCATAATTCTTTTAGAAACCATGATGCCGCTCGAAACAACGATGCCGTCAGGCATACTGCAAATAGTGTTTACGGATGCGATATCTCCGTTCCGTACTATGTTGGCTCGTCTGATGCCGTAGATGTGTCAGTGAAGGCCGGCGGAGACAATCAGAAAAGCTTCTGCATTTCTGCCGAGACATCATATCTAGCAGCTCGAAACCAGGCTGGTGTGAGGGTCAGAAGTTATGCTGAGCAAAGTACTGTGAGTGATACCTCCCGGGCCGCTCTGCATAGACTACAACCACCGGCCAATGGCTCTACTGCTGGTGCAGAAGACGGAAATATCCGTATCAGCGGTATCAGACCTGTTAGCTCTAAAATGTCTGACGTCGGTATCGCTGCTGGAGAACAGTACCGCAGCAGGGCTGCGTATAGAGTGCCTGCGATTCCTGATGTTATCTCCACCATCGATGGCCGTACTTTAATACCTCATGGAAAAGGTACCCCTAGTAACACCCAGTATATGCTTCAGGACCCTGCAGTTGGTTTGGATTCGACAGAAAATAACTTTCTGTCTATTCAAGTTAGTCGCTCTGCTCACGAAAATGGCAGCATCACTGTTGAACAATCTCGTGGAAGAAGACTACCCCCTCCTGATCTTGGACAGCTCTATCAAGACACTTTCAGGGGCACTGGTAGTCATGCATATTATGACAAAGAAATGTTTGATCATGCTCAGAGAACAAATGGCATCCATCAAAGTGACAAAGCTAACAATGAAGACATTGATGCAAACGCTGTATTTACTGCCACACCTTGCGTCACCAAGCGACCTTATGGCTTTGACTTGCCTGATACTGCAGATAAGGTACTTTGTGATGAATTCTATAATAGAGGACCCCAAAGCGACGCCTTCCCGAGTGAAGATGGCCAGGAAAAGAGTTATTATGACCAATATAATGACAAGAATTCCTTTGTTCCTGCTTCTGCAACTCCTCTTAATTCCCATGTACAAAATCCAAGCTCTTTCGACATACAGCCTCAACAAAAGCCATCTGTTCCCAAAATAGACATAAAATCAACATACGGAGTTCCTTTGGCATCTACATTATCCAATTATTTGGGAAGGGAAACCGCCCAGGACCCGTCATTTGCAGCCAAGTCTAGTACTTCGCAGTCGACCTTTCTTCAATTGAACGCAGCTCCCCGTTCAAGGCCTAGATCCAGGTCTCAGCCTCCTGCTCGGTCTGATGTCCATGATATCGAATCTGCAAAATCTTCCCTGTCGCCATCTCGATATTCCCATTCAAGATCTCACTCTGCATCACGAGCAACAGAATTCTCGTCTCCAGCTAATTTGCCGTCTCCATCTCTATCTACGTCGCCTGTTTCGTCACAGACCTTTGAATTTCCAGATAACAGCACAATCAGGAGAAAAATTCAAAACCTGGAGGCCTGCGAAGATCCCGAAATACGGCTAGAGTTTGCTAAATGGATGGTGGAAGTCGCTATTCATTGTGTGAAAGTAGACCTCAGAATCCGCTATGCTGAAGAAGCAATGCAGCAGCTTAGGAAAGTAGCAAACACCGGAATTCCTGAGGCTCAGGTGTTGATGGGTAAATGCCTTGAGTCTGGATTATTCAACAGGGGTCCTCCCAACTGGAAGAAAGCTTTGTATTATTATGAGCGAGCAAGTTAGAATAGAAATACTGCAGGTGCCTACAGAGCATCTATCCTCTACCGGAAGGGGAATGGAGTCAGGGCAAACCCAAATAGAGCAAGATCATACTTAAAAATTGCTGCAGTCAATAATCATCCTCTTGCAATGGAGGAGTATGGTTACTTCATGTTCCATGGACTTTTGGGATTCCCAAAAGATGAAAGCAGCAAAAAAATGGATTATGACTGGATGGAAAGGGCAGCTAGTATTGCTACAGTGGAAAGCTCTGACTCTTTATATCAATTGGCTCTTATCTGTGTTTCTGGATATAAAGATGTTGTGATCAAGGATTTCAACTATGCCAGGAGATTGTTCTTAAAGGCTTCAACTTTAGGTCATAAGAAATCTGCAAGTTGGTAGCTCATCATGGTGATCCTAGTGGCCTTGTGGAACTATGCACATTCCACTGTGAACAGAAGAACTATAATGATGCATTTGAATGCGCTAAAAGAGCAGCAGATTTAGGAAGTGAAAAGGCTATGCTTGTTCTCTTCCGATTCTATCAGATAGGGATTGGTTGCAGACAGGATTCAGAGCTTGCAGAGTATTGGAAGCGTACGGCCGAACGGGCTACCCAGCGCTAGCAAGAATGCAAAGCAAATGTAGACACACAAGAAATAAAATAAGAGAATATATCCTTCCAGAGCTGAAAATTGTGTCTGCATTTTTCCACCGGTGCCAAGGCCAAGGCGAGAACAGAGAAAAAGTTAGTGTTAAACAACTTTCCCGACGTTACAGCTCCAAGTGACAATGTCTAAATCGGATATCTGCTCGTCCAGTGAAATCAAGGACCTCGTGAGAAAGGATTTTGTTTTCCTACAGTACTAGGATGATTTGATGTCAGGGTATATGGATTATGCCAGTTTTTATACGATAAATAATTACACTACACCTGCAGGGGTATTTTTAAGTTACAAAAAAATTACATTAAAAAAAAAAAAAAAAAAAAATTTAGTGTGGATGCAGATGCATGCATACATTTTAGATTCTACACATAATTTGGGAGATAGTTAAAGAAAGATCAGGGGTCAATTTTGTAGGATGGAAAATTTACTTTCAATGAACACTGATTCAGTATCAAGGTGGAAATTTAGCAAAGAATTGATTGTAGAAAGTCTTCTGAAACTAGTCGGCAGTCTTTTAAACCGCTCGTTCCGCCGAGGCTGTTAGGGAGAAGTAGATATTAGGCATCTTAAAAAAATGCATTGGTGTACAGATTATACTGTTTATGAGCTACTCATCCGGCGGGCCATCACTGTTCATCCGATGGACGGTTAAGACCTCCTGAGTATCCTGCCTTACTCAACGTTCAGTCGTATACTTCTGTTGGAGTCTAAGCTTTCCGGACTCCGGTTTCTGAAAATTTGCATTGTCACCATAAAGTAGCTTGTTTTCCTGCTTGCAGTGGGCCAAGAAAGTTGCCCAAAAGTTATAGCATTAGGTCTAGACAAACTGGCAGCCCAATCAGGAAAGTGGAATGCAAGTGAGAGTGGAAGTTGCTTACCCGATAGGGGTCATTGAGGAAGAAAATTCAAGTTGGTAGCAGCGGTTAGTTGGGGTTAGAGTTAAGGTCTTGTAGCAAGAGTTAAGCAGTGAGCGAGAGTTTGGTTCATTAAACATGAATATGCTCGGAGCGTTCTGCATGTCGATATATAAGTAGGATACATTTAAAACTAGGGTAGTCGCAGACAGAACGGACTGAGTCGAGCAGGTGTGTTTCCATGTGATTTTTTATTGAATGGTTTATCGTAAGATTGAGGTGCCGGCTTTAGGCTCTGCGATGATACTGCTGAGATGGTGTCTGAAGTGGGGACAGATTTCTAGACTAGAGACTACGAGATTATTGATTATCGGATTGCCGATATACTTCAACAAATTGAAGTATTGTAACGACCTAAGAAGAAGCGTTTGAGTGCTTGTTGAGTATTCCTACGTTGCGTTTCATGTTGGCGTCCGCAAACTGCCAAAAGAGCCGGACTTGCGGATTTGATTTAGGCTTTACGAGACATGCCTATGCCGTCGTTACGGAGACTATCCAAAGCTTTCCGTAGCTAATTGCTACATTTGGCAGTTTAATAAGATTCGGCAATCAAAGGAAATTGGCCTTTTGAGGGTTTTAAATAAATTATACGCTCAAGAAATAGCGACTGCCTCCATTCCTCAAAGGTCGGTCGTCCACGAGTTGCCGTAAAGGGTAATCTTCACAGTACAAATGCGGATCTCAGAATTAGTTTAGGATCTCACGGAAGTCTCAGCGGCCTGGCTGTGCCTAGTTGGGCGTCAGTTCCGCTATTGCCAAAGATAACGACCGACCTGCATGCTATGATTGGGCACAGGGAGATGCAAAGCTGAGAAAGTACCAAATCCATTCGGGAGACAGAATGAAGGGCCACCAGTCAGCAGCCGGTTATTGTAACGATAAAAAAAAGGCTTAGAATGAGAACGGCTCATCGAAGAAGCCAGACGATTGGATGAGTGTATGCCGAAATTCCGAGAAAGGGGCCGCTCCACAATTTATTGCTCTGGTGGAGGGAAAGAATGAAAATAGCTTGATGTTCCAATATGGTATGCAGGTGGAGGCATTCTTTACCTCAAGCCTCTACATGTTGGTCTTAGGGTCTTGCATTTGCTAGTTAAAGGTGATTTTACAATATCCCGGTATGTAGGTACTTGTAGAGTCTGTTGGATCACCCCCCGCTCACGGTGTTGTTGGAAATAGTGAACCATTTTCTGGCTGCCTATCTGAGTGCACGGCAATAGTCTTCAAGGATAGCTTCAAGGGTAGCAGATGGTAGTTCGCGAGAGCGCAAAATACTCGGGAGAAATCACTATCCGGATCGGGCAGGAGATTTGGCGGATAATTTTAGAAGGTGACATCGGACTTTATAGGTTATTCGGAAAGCTTACCTAATCCCTTGTGGTTCCTGGCGGTGATTGGATGATTTAAATGCTGATACACACTACGCATCGATAGCACCTTGAAAAATCGGACAGTCGGTGATACAGCTGCTAGAATATTTCCAGACTGCATAAATTTTTGCCGAACCTACGTGGGGGGAAAAATCGAACTCTCTATGGCTTCCGTAGCAATTGGTCGGAAGATGCCTCGTATATTTCCTGTTTGAGTATATTAGCTTGCTCCAGTTTGTTTCTTTTCTTTGGTGCAATGCAATATTTGGTATTTTATCATTGGGTCCACAAAGGTTTAATCAGTAAATGCAGGGAATTTTTAGTGGTCTAACCCTTGGATCCCTGTAAACCCGTCATTTTCTTTTTTGTTTCGGGTTTATTCCTTATCTTAAATCATGACCTGTATACGGACTGCTTCTCATCGCTCTATGTTTTCCGAACCACTTTGCAAAGCTCCGTAGATGCTTGCTGCCCAAATCTCCCTTTCTAGTGAATATAAATAGAGCTAATTGGGTCTTGATTTTACCTATAATTCCTCTACCTCTAGTCAATTAGCTGCAGAAATGATCTCTTCATTGGCCCTATTTACTACTTTGCTCTCCTTGAGTGCAGGTCTTCCTATCCTTAAGGAAAGAGAAGAAAGCTCTTACAATTCTTCTCTACCTAACGTCAAAATTTTCGGCACCGGTGGTACCATTGCTTCCAAGGGTTCTACTGGTGCTACCACTGCAGGTTACAGTGTTGGACTTACTGTTAATGATTTGATCGATGCTGTTCCAGAATTGGAGGAGGTTGCTAACTTGGCATACCACCAGATCTCTAACATCGGTTCCAACTCTCTTAACTATACTCATTTGATACCATTGCATCATAACATTAGTGAGGCTTTGACCGGAAATTACTCTGGTGCTGTTGTCACCCACGGTACAGATACCATGGAGGAAACCGCCTTTTTCTTGGATCTGACTTTGAATACCGAGAAGCCTGTTGTTCTGGTTGGTGCAATGAGACCAGCCACTGCTACCAGTGCTGATGGACCAATGAACTTGTACCAGGCGGTTAAGGTTGCCGGAGATGATGAATCCATGGGCCGTGGCTCCTTGATTGTCTTGAATGATCGTATTGCTTCCGGATTTTGGACTACTAAGCAAGATGCCAACACTTTGGATACTTTCCGTGCTTTTGAGCAAGGTTACCTCGGTATCGTCATCGATGATGATGTTGAGTACTATTACCCACCTGTCAGGCCAGAGGGTCATCGGTTCTTTGACATTAGTAATGTTACTGATGCTAGCGAGATCCCAGAGGTCATCATTTTGTACAGTTACCAAGGCTTGAACCCAGACTTGATTACATATGCCATCGAGGAGTTGGGAGCTAAGGGTATTGTTTTGGCTGGTTCTGGTGCAGGTTCCTGGACGAACTCAGGTGACATTATCAACAAGGAGATGGTTGAGAAATATAATATTCCAATTGTCTACTCTCACCGTACTATGGATGGTTCCGTCCCAGAGGCCGACGCTCCAGATTTTGGTATTGCTTCGGGTTTCTTGAACCCACAAAAGGCTAGGATCTTGTTGCAGTTGTGTTTGTACAGCGGTTATGATTTGGACCAAATCAAGACTTCCTTCAATTCAGTTTACGGAGGCTAGGTTTGATTGAGGGAAACAATCGTTTTCAGAAGGATACCCTTGGAATTTTATACTTAGAACGAATTATTTTATTTCTATAACGTGAACATTTTTTATTATATTTTGGGAGGAAGTAGAATATGAGTAGAAAAGAGTTTGGAGATGGATAAAATAAAATAGCAGCATATAACGATGTGTTTTCCTACAAGGGTCAGAAGTTGGCTATATGAATATCCGAAAATCAAAACAAAATATATTACACCGAGTATTAGATTATTTTAGCAAATCCAAGAACTAATAAAATCTTTTCTGTTACAAGTTTATTTTTGTTCCTATCATTTATCCCATAGATTTGCAAGTTGCAAGTGGATATGACGGGGGAAATAATAGCCATATAAAACATTAATAACGTCGTAACATGACTAAACAAGGTATCGCGAGTGTAATGTCGATATTTCCTCCAGAAGCGCCTAGACTCATTATATACAAAGGGTACGACAATTTAGTAATGATATATAATCAACTTGCCGAAATAGTATAAATATATATGGAAAAAAAAAAAAAACATTCTGATCATCCCATTTGCCAGCAAAATAGATGTTGCATGTGTGAGATAATGTTTGTTCATTGAAGAGGTATACACTACAGATGGAGAATACTACTCCTAAAACATATTACCTACTAAACAACTTAGATTGGCATACACTACAATCGTATTTGCCGGTTGTATAAGGAAAGACTCCGCAGGTGTCAACGGAAAATTTGAAATGAGGGAATGAATTGGGTAATCGGCAATATAGTAGAACTGCCCAGCAAAAAGACCTTAACTACTCAATTGAATTACGGGTAAATGCAAAAAAAAAGGAAAATCTTGAATTAAAAGCATTTGTAGCGTAAAGTCAAAATTCGGAATTTGAGGTCTCCGGAGAATAGGTACTTTTGCTTGGCTAAGTCAGTTCACTACTTGAGTAGATTCTCCACAGAACATTCAACAAAATTGCACATAGAACACAGCGGTATATTAACTAACGAAAATTCACCGTTAAACTGGTGTTCAGTGGAAAGTTTGAGCAGTACTTCTGATAACATCAGCAGAACAGAAAACCACTTGAAGGATGGTGCGAGTATTTTGATCATACTGTTGAGAAGTATGTAGATCAAGTGATCAGTAGTAACCATAGTATATAAAAAAAACCACATATAAACCAAATAACTCCAATTAACAATTGGTAACAAAATGCCATGTTTACAGATTTGCATTCTACGGTTGCCACCGTTTTACCCCATGGCGTAGGTTCTCACATCACAGCAAGGGAAGTATTATTATATATGGGTTTGATGCGCCGATACTGCTGTTCATGTCTGGCACTAGGAGCTGGTCTCACAAATAGTGTGAGATGAACGATGTGGTGGAGACAATGCAGGCCTCAATTACTTTCCCTAGACGAACAAGCAAGCAGAAAAGCTGCCAAATGATATGGTCATATATCGGTGCCAGTACCCCAAGACAAGCTTATCAAAAAAAAGGGTCTGTGTCCTGTTTTCTGCTGCTGTACTTTGTGCTTTGGTCCTACCTATTTTACTGGGGACGTCAATTCGCTTGCGAGTACTTATTTTTGTTGGCTGCTTAAGTTACACAGTTCATTTTACTAGTACATGACGTCAAAGCCGGATGCCAGCAGAACAGCAATTTATACTGCTTTGATGCATTTCCGAAGTATTTTTCAAGATTTTCTCTAGGCTGCCCGGGCGTTACAAGAGATCCAGTTTTCTTACACGCAATTCAGTCTGCCTACCCCCAATCTCCTTTGCCTAGCCATAATCCAGTTTGATGTCTACTCCCTTCTAACATTTCTCCCACTTTTCCAAGCCCTACTCACTTTCTTCTTCCTGTTCTTGCAGAACCCCAAATCTCGCCGCACATAAAATCATTTTCTGTCGACGCTCTCATATACAAAAAGGACCAGTTCTCCAGCTCCGCAAATCCAAATCCATTTTTCTTCCCTGAAATCTGCTCCACGGCTTTTTCTTGTATTTTCGGCGAGCGACTTTTCGCGTCTCTTCACTTGCTCACTTCTTTACTTGTCCACTTGTTCGTTCACTCACACTAACGTTCCCTTATTCGCACTGCACCCACTTGCTCACACTCACTTCTTCACACTCCCACTCCACTAACTACTTACTCTCTTCTCGGCGCACGCACCCCTGCACCGGCTTCTGGCTGCTAACGCGCCTCCTTGCATTTCCTTTTACAGCTTAATTGCAGAAGCCAATTTTCACCACTGGTGTGTGATAGCTTCAGCAGCTAAGCCAACGCTTCTTCGTTTCTTGGTTTGCCTTTTTTTTTGCCGTTGTTTCCACGTCTTGTTGTTGCCCTGTTTCTCCGCAGCAATACCTGTCTATCGCCCGTCGAATTTGGCTCCACCTATATCCCTGCTCTCTGCCGACAATACTGCATTTTCCACCTCCACACACCACCACTTAAACCATCCGAAAACTCGGCTGTTTCTCCATTTGAGACTCTCCAGAACAAGATACCACATCACTGCACTAGTTGTCTGAACGCCGTAACCGTTTCAACCGGGAAAGAAGCCTCAGCACAGCAGTCACAGACATCCCAATAGCACACGCTTTGTTACACGGCTCGGAATCTCACAATCACTTTGCACCCGACAACTCAGGCGCCCAGTCCCAGTCCGAACCAATCAACATTCTTTGCAGAACCCCATAGCCGGAAACTAGACTACAAACAACCGGAACCCGAATTCTTGACGCTGCCAAGCATAACACGCAAGCAGACAAGTAAGTTACAGACCTAGTGGCCCGGTTTTCACCGACAGGATAAACCAGGTTTCCACAAGCACCGCAGACCCACTGCCCTAATCCACATACGGCCAATCCAAGCCAGCTGATAGTGGCCGATAGTCGAACCGCTCGTTGAGCCGCTCGTTGAGTCTTTAATCGACTGTTAGTTGAGCCTTTCGTTGAAAAACCATTTGACCCGTCACTTGTACTGGTACTCATACTCGTACCATCGTATCATCACGTCCAGTCTTGGCTTCCTAAACACACACATGCAACCCATGACCTACCAGCCCAACAGCTATGGGCGTCCGGCCATGTTTCCTAACACAATAGATGATTATGACGACCATGACAGTACCATAGAAAGAGCCGGCCTCCGGCAGACTAATCTGAGTGAAAGAATGGGCAAGGAAATGAATAAGAAACACCGCACTCGAGCGCAGATGTACTTTCAGAACTCGTCCTCTAGTACTTTTAGTCTCACACACTCCAACGGATCTTCTTCCTCGGTGACTCGGCTTCCCAGTGGCACACACACACGAACCTCTGTCTCCAGTCTTCCGAGACAAAGTGCCATCCAGACAACTCCAAACGGTTACACCCAAGCCAACGGTCAAGCATATCGCAACACCGGATACACTCAACAGAATCTAAACTACCAGCACGCCAATGGCTACGGCAACCACCCCGCAAATGGATATAATCAGCAGCACAACACCAACACAGGATACCAGCCAACTAATCCAGCCTTCCCACAGCAGGTCCCTTCTACACAACAGATTCCTGTTCCACCACACCAGCCACAGCCTCCTCAGCATTTCTACGATCCAAACCTCTGCTTTTACAACTCTCCGCCCAACCAACCCCGCCACCATGTTGCTCAGCATAGATATGTCACTCCCCCAGAGGCCAGGTACCGCAACAGCTCCACTCCACCTCAGACCATGCCCTCGTCTCCTGGTTATGGGTACATCAGTTCTCCAGGCATTCGTCGCCCTCTGTCTCCGGACAGAGGTCCAACCAGTAAGAAGAATAGACTATCTATTAACTCGCTGATCGGACTTCCAGAGCATCAGGATGACTCTGATTCGGGGCGGGTTTCTTCAAACATTGGAGATGCTTTAGACATTGACGATGACGATGAGCTTGAAGAGCAAGGGGATGATGGAACTATACAAGATGAAGACTTTAAGACCATCTTCCGGGAAAATAAGATTCTTAAACAGAAACTGCAGCAGATGGGCCAGCCTTCAGAAGGTGGAAATGCCAACCAAGACAAGCTCCAGAACCTAGAATCAGAAATTAAGCTTCTAAGGCAGCAGAATGACGACATAAACAGGCAGAACCAGGCATACTTTGAGGATATGACAGAGCTTAAACGGAAACTCGCTAAAATAGAGGACGATAACGAGAATCTTCTTGATTACATTAACTCGATGGTGTCTAGCCTTCCTTTATATGTCACAACCAAGAGCTCTTTCAAGGAGCTTGTTACCAAAAATACTGTTCCTGACGCTGTGCGGTCAAATTTCAAGAAGACTCTCAAAACATTCGATGACAACAGCCAGTCTTCTACCTCTGCATTAACCCCAAGAGATACCTTCGACTACTTCAGGGGGGAAGTCAAGTCTTTGAGCGCTAAAGTTGCCAAATTGGAGGAAGAAAAAACTTGGCTTCAACAGCTAATGAAGAAAAGATTACAAGGTGAAAGAAGTGCCATCAAGAAATATCATATTTATGGTCCTTCTGCAGAAGGGAAAGATGGTCCGAATGGTCCTCAGACCAGATCTTCTCTCTCCTTAAATGTTATAGACGTTGTTGAACCTAATTTGAGCACGAAAAGGGAGGATGATTTGGACTAGAGATTTATACATGTATTATAGAGGCGATCATAATGTGTAAGGCAAAAGTAGAAAAAATAACAGTAATATTGCTGAAATGTGAAACATCAAGGTTGTTGCATATATCACGATCTTCATTTATCATATACGTTTACCGCAGAAATCACTTTAATAAAATGCAGGCATCATGAGTGGATTTTTACATTCCAATATCAAAACTGCTGAAGCCGCAACAATTACCAGGCTACGGTTTCCCCAAAGGTACCTACACTGATATCGTAACTCTCAAAATTACTCTACCCACACTCGGCTACCATGATAATTTCTTTATTTTGTGTCCTATTTATTTTTCACATATATCACAAAATTTTAATCCTCTCGTTTGACAGATTCCTTTGCTCTGTTGAACTTAGACTTGGCTTTAGAACTGCTTTCTTCCGCTTGTTGCTTAGCTTTGCTCATAGTCTCATCCGCCGCTTGCTTTGTTTTACCTATACTCTCTTCTGCAGTAGTCTTTGCTTTTGCCCAGCTTTCATTGGCAGCCTGCTTTGTCTTGTTCCACTGCTTATCTGCTGCCTTCTTTGCTTCATTCATCTCAGCATCGGCCTTTCCTACAGTGTCATTGAACACCCTACCAACCTTCTTAATGGTAGACTGTGCTTTCTCTTTGAAAGTAGAGTAGAAACATGCTCTTCTAACTAATAATATGTTTTGACGAAACATTCTTGCAATTTCAGCCCTGAATCATTATCTCACAAAGTTGTGAAATTAGCAGCAATTTATACCTCCTCATAGAAATAATAGCAATTATTAATTTTGCCAACCATGCGGGGTGGTAGCAAGGGTGTGCGAGACATGCAGCTTCTCGCACACAAACAACCTTATAATGTCGACATCCCAAGAGCAACTGCTAAAATTACCTCATAAGCGGCTTATAGTTGCTTTGGAACCTTGCCACGCCGCACCATCTTTCGATATATTATCAAGGTGAGCATTTACTAAATGCAAGATGAAAAACATAGAAACGCTTTCACAGCAAGTTAAGCAAGGCAGGTGTCCACTTAATCTTTAATTTTCACTCAGAATGTATTGATAAGAAGTGAGCTACCGTTGCATTGAAAATAATTTGGTGGAACTGCAAATCAAACGTCCAAATACTGACAAAAGTTACATTTGGAAATGATTTAATTCTTCGCAGCAGCAAAGAAAATGAAACAAAGAACAATGTAAATACTGAATACTATAAAGAACCTCTTGTGAAATTAAAATGAGCACAGGAATTAATCCATCACTGTGATGTATCTTGAGCCTCTTGAATCTTCTTTAATGTGCCGCCAGCAGCAGGGACATGCTTGAACGAATCCAACTTGGCAGTTGGAGTAATTCCCCATTTTTCGTCGCTATCATCAACCCTTCCAAAACCACCACCGCCAGGTGTTAGGATCTTGATGATGTCACCCTTTCTGATCTCAATTTCAGCAAGTGAAGGAAGTTGAATCCATTGTAGAACACCATTACCTCTGTTTCTAGCTAGGTAATTTTCTCCCTTCTTTCCATCTTCTCCCCCATAGATTCCCCAAGGAGAGATCACTCTCCTTTGTGTCACTAAAGAAACATGCACAGGTGCATTGAAGAGAATCTCTCTGATAAGACCATTTCCTCCATTCCATTTACCACAGCCACCACTGCCAGGGCGAACGCAGAACTGAATGACCATACAAGGATATCGACTCTCCAAAACTTCCGGGTCTGTGATCTTGGTGTTGGTCATATTAGTCTGGGTACCGGAGAATCCATTAAATCCATAGCGAACACCATTCTTCTCGATCACACCAGCACAATTTCCCTGTCCAATGGTTTCTGTATAACCGAAACCCTTGATAAGCTCTCCCTTCTCATTGACTCCACCAGTTCCAAAGTTCAAACCATTCATACATCCACCAGTAGCAGAAGTGACGGCGAAAGCCCGGAACAAGCAATCAGTGATACGCTGGGAGGTCATACCGTTTCCGGCACAAACCGCAGCAAAAGGACTTGGATTGATAAGACTGTTTTTTGGGATAATCAAGGTGCAAGGATCGAGACAACCCTGATTCAATGGGATATCCATGTTGACCAAACAACGCAAGACATAGATGACGGCAGAGAAAGTGATTGACTTTGGAGCGTTCAAATTACTGTAGGATTCCAAGGATGTACCGGTAAAGTCAAAGACAGCAGAACCATTATTTTCGTCAATCGAAATTGTCACCTTAACCTTTGTTCCGTCGTCAAGATAGTCTTCAGCTTGAAGTGGTAGCCGCTCTCTGTTTTTGGCAGCAAAAGACTTCAAGTAGTCACGCACCGCCATCTCGGCCGTGCGTTTGACGTTCTTCATGTAGAAAAGAACAGTCTTGCTTCCATATTCATCAAACAATGCCTTAAGTTGACCGATACCTCTCTGGTTCGAAGCTATTTGGGCTTTAAGGTCGGCAACATTATCCTCGATGTTTCTGGTGCCAGATACACCATGGGATTTGGGGACCGTGACGAAGTGCTTCTTCAAGCCCTCGTAGTCGAATTTTCCGCCAGACACAATCTTCCAGGTCTTGATATTGACACCTTCTTCATAGATCTCTCTGGCGTAGGAAGACGACGAGCCCGGAGAAATACCTCCGATTTCCGAATGGTGTGCCCTGGTGGCCACCACAAACTGGATTTTCCCCTCGTAGAACACAGGCGAGATCACCGTGATATCAGGAAGGTGCGTGCCGCCCACGCTGGGTGAGTTCGTGCAGAGAACATCTCCCTCGTGGAGGTTACCGCGCCAGTACTCGAGCTGGTACTGGATGGCCGCGGACATCGATCCCAAGTGCACCGGGACGTTGGGTGCGTTGGCCGTCAAGTTACCTTGGTCGTCAAACAATGCACACGAGTAATCCAAACGCTCCTTGATGTTGGCACTAACGGCAATTTTTTGCAATGTCCGGGACATGTCCTGGGCAATGGACATGAATCGGTTGGCGAAGATCGACAACTGGATAGGGTCGACGTAGTCAGCGCCAACAGCAGACTGCTCTTCTCCATTGACATCCAGCACAACCCAGCGGTCGAGCACAGTGGCCGTGGAGCCCGGCGGAACAAGGATGGTCTGCGTTTTGTCGAGGATCAACGCCGGGCCCTTTACCTGCGACCCGGTAGGAACCTTGTGGAGGAGAAACACCAGGGAGTCGCGCACGCCGGTCTCGAAGTAGATCGGCGTGGCCTGCTCGGAAAGCTCAGGGTCCACCGGCCGCTTGGCTGCTTCGTCATACTCGTCGTATGGCGAGCGCTCAGGCGTCGTGGTGCCGGCACTTCCGGTGGCTCTTACACGGATGTCGGTCACCATGACAGCTTTGTTGGGGTCGTTGAAAGCAAATTCACGCTCGTGCACCTCGTAGAACCGCGTGAGGAAGTCATTGTTGTCCGGCTGCTTGACCATGATCCGGTTGTCGGACCCACTGTAGCCCATGTGGAAGTACACGGCGTACGACACAGTGGAGTCGTCCACGCCCTGTGCTTCGAGCTGCTCCCGGGCAGCGGCCTTGAGCTTTTCGCACGCAGCCAGCAGCTTGTCCCGTGCGTCCTCGCTGTACACTTCGGCGCACGGCGCCTGCTGCTCATTGACGATGTCTGCAAGCGAGATACCGTAAGCGGACAAGATTGATGAATACTTGTGGATAAACACCTGCTTTATCTTGAGTAGACGGGCAATAGCAGCCGCATGCTGTCCACCAGCACCACCAAACGATGCCAGAGAATGCTTCTTGACATCGAGACCCTTGGACTCTGTCAACTCCCGGATAGGCTTGGCCATCTGGAAGTCGGCGACCTTAAGGAAGCCCAGCGCGATCTCGAGAGCCGTTTTCGGCGTTCCAGCGTTCTCTGCATTAATCCGCTTAGCCAACTGGTCGAATTTATCCCGCGCGATGTCGTAGTCGAGCGGCTGATCTTCGTTAGGACCAAAGATCTTTGGGAAGTAAGCTGGAAGCAATCTGCCAGTTACCAAGTTTGCATCTGTGATGGTTAGTGGACCGCCTTTGCGGTAGCAGGCTGGTCCGGGATGTGCGGAGGCAGACTCTGGACCCACCAGGAAAACTCCGTTACGGTAGCTGAGGATGGAGCCACCACCTGCTGCCACCGTATTAACGTCCAACTGCGGTGCAGCAATCTTGATTCCTGCAGTAAGTGCTTCAAATGAAAACTCGAATTCCCCCGAGTAACGGGACACATCGGTGGAGGTACCACCCATATCGAATCCAATTACAGGCACATTTCTGGTTGGATCGAAACAGGTCTTGGCAACACCGACAACACCACCCGCAGGACCCGAAAGAAGAGACCGCAATCCAGTGAAGTTTTTCCAAGAGCAAAGACCTCCATCAGACTGCATAAATTCCACTCTTGTGTGCTTTTCAAAGCCAGGCTGGAAACCACCCAAGAAATTGCTGATATACTCTTTGATGATTGGTGTTAGATAGGCGTCAACAGCGGCAGATTGGCCTCTAGAAAGAAACTTGATAACTGGCAAGATCTCATGAGACATTGAGACGTTTGTGAATCCCAGTTCCTTCGCTATTTTTCCGGCCTCTTTTTCGTGCCTCTGGAAGTTATACCCATGGATGAATGCAATGGCCACTGAGTCAATACCTTCTTGCTTAAGCTTGGTTAAGTCGGTGACCAACTTCTCCTTATCGAGAGGCTTCACAATCTCAAACACTTCCTTGGTTTTTCCAAGGACATATTTTTTACCATCCACTAGCTCAGAAGCATCGTAACCAGTAGGATCAGCTGTAAAAGCAGGTAATGTAACCCTCTCATCAACTTCAACGACCTTCTCATAGACAACACCTGGCTTGACAATGTTGAGAGCAAAAAGCTCAGGTCTAGATTGATCTCCAATTTTTAAGATATCCTTAAAGCCCTTTGTGACCACAAGTGCACATCTGGCTCCCTTTCTTTCTAAAAGAGCATTGGTTGCGACAGTGGTACCCAACCGGATGGAAGAAATTGGAGAGGTATCTAATAGTTGACCTCTAGGAATTTGCTTTCCTGTCACTTTCTCTAAAACCCGACGAATGCCCTCGATGTTGGCATCCTTATAATTTGCTGGGTCAACAGAAAGGAGTTTGAAGGTTTCCTCATGATCACAAGTTTTGAAGAAGACATCCGTGAATGTTCCACCTCTATCGATAGCAATGGAGACGTTGCTTGCCACAGTCATTTCGATTGTAAGAAAGTACTCTTTTTAATTAAAGCTGGATATTTTGTATCTGCGGTTCTGTTGAGAAATTGTGCTCAAAATGTTTGGTTTATATCTACTCCAAGCAAGGGTATCGTGTTATGTAAGCAAATGAAATCTATTCTAACCAGAGAATCGATCGGCGTCTGCTTCGTAAGCTCTCTATATGTATTCACAGAACAGTAGAATGCAGTTGCTTTCTATTCGAAAAGAAATTATAAACTCAATCCAACGCTATTATAACACCTTAGCAAGCATCTTCTAGAAAAAATGTTCCCCCCGGCTGCTTAAAAACGTCTCATTCATGGCCAAACCTCAAATGCTTTCTCGAGCTAGCTGCCATCAGAAATTTTCCCGCTTCCGTCTGTCCTGCCGGGCCGGATACACCTGCACCAATGGCCCCATCGTTCGCTGCAGCTCGACTAGAGCTTCCATACCAAATAGTCAGGAGATAAGTCACCGATAACTAGTGACACCAGACAAAATTCCGACCTGCAAAATTGTGATGCTCGTTTCAACCTGCCGCGCAGGAGCGCAACGGTCAGGCCGTGCACCTGCAGAAAACAAAAATAAAAAAAAAAAAAAAAGAGCTAACTAACTATTGACCCCACAAGCAGTAGTGGCGGAGAACATGTAGTTTGCATGATGTTTCTATTGTTAGTTATTAATTGGCGTCACACTGCTTGATGGTTGAACTTTTATTCCCCCCCGACCGAAGTGCCCAACATCAAACCAATAACACAAATTCAACTACAATGATAAGCGCACAGATGTTCGATTCCGAGAGCTCATAGCGCGGGCTACTGCAGGAAGTGACTCCAGTGAAGTGTGTTGATTTCCCTTTTAGGCCTGAGCTATCTTCACTTCCCGATAGCGGTGTGAGGTGGAAACGTACAACCAACTCCTTATCACTGGATGTGGGGTTGCGGCAAAACGGTAAACGGATCCCTAGTACAATAACGATACGGTCACAAAGAAATTTACTTGCACGGCCAGTGATAAAAAAAAAGCCTTTATGCAGACTACTGTCCCCCACCAAAAAAAAAACTCCATACTGATCTCTCTCGCTTTATAAATAAGTGTCTTTGCTCTCATATTCAACCACCTACTAATCTATTTCCCTCCCCTCACCATTACTGCTAATACACACCACAGCTGTTCTCATGTCTTCTCAACTTTCATCCAAGAAGAGTGCGGATATAACTGTTCACTGCGAAGACTCTGGGGAAAAGCTAAAGCCTACCTCTACCGAAGCGGACAAAGCCGCTCAATATCTTAAGGCATTTGAAGGCAAGTATGAACCCTTGACACCAGATGAAGAGAAACATGCTATCCGTAAGATGGACTGGACCCTTTTACCGATGCTTTTCTTCACTGCTACTCTGGGTGCTGTCGATAAGGTTGCTTTAGGAACGGCTGCTATTTTTGGCCTCAGAGATGACAACCATTTGGTTGGTCAACAGTATTCTTGGTTGGGATCCATTTTGTTCATCGGCTCTTTGGTCGGTATGTGGCCTGTTTCGTACCTCGTTCAACGTTTTAGAACAGGAAAAGTTATTGCAACTTGCTCTTTGTTTTGGTCCATCTTAACTTTTATGCACTGTGCTTGCCACAACTTTGCTGGCCTTGCTTCCATTCGTTTTCTAATGGGTTTGGTTGAGTGTGCTATTGTTCCAGGATGCTCACTTATCATTTCTGTCTTCTACTTGAAGACAGAGTCTCCACACAGAACTGCTATTGTTTTTGCTTTCATGTCTTCCGTTATCAACGGTGCTCTATCTGCTCTTGCCTCGACTTTTGGTGATGAGATTCCAACTTGGAAGTATATCTTCATATTAATCGGTTCTGTGTCCTTCGTCTGGTCATGCTTTGTACTCTGGGCTCTTCCAGACTCTCCAATAAACTACAGGTTCCTTAACGAGAGAGAGCGTTATTACATGACAAAGAGGGTGGCCCAAAATGCCACCGGTGTTGAAAACAACAGCTGGAAGTGGGACCAGGTTAAGGAAGCCTTCCTAGATGTTCGTATCTATCTAGTCATGCTCTTCAACTTTGGTATTAACATTCCTAACGGGGGCCTTTCCACATTTTCTAGTATTATCATCCAGAACCTTGGTTTCACATCTGTCCAATCTTCCTTGATGGGCATTCCAACTGGTGTTATTGCTACCATCAGTACCGTGTTCTTCACTTGGTTAGGTGCTCGTTGGAAGAATAGACGTTGTCTTGTGGCCATTATTTCCTTGATCGTTCCTCTTGTTGGTGCCATCATCCTTTATGCCGTCGATAGAAGCAAGGTCGGCCCTCAACTTTTGGGTTTATACATGATGTACTTCTACTTTGCTTCATACGTTGTTTTGATCTCTTGTGTTCAAGCAAACACTGCCGGTAACTCTAAAAAGGCAGTCACTTACGGATTTAACTACTTGGGCTACTGTGGTGGTGCTATTACAGGAACTCAGACTTTCAGAAGTAACCAGGCTCCTAAGTATACTGGCGGTTTCATTTCCATGCTTGTCGCTTATTGCGTTTGTATTGTTATATCTGGATTATACTGGTTCATCTGCGTTGTCATGAACAAAAAGAAAAGCCAAGCTTTGGAGTTAGATGACGAGGGAGACAATGTTTTAGTTGAAGGCATTGAAGAAGAGAAGGTTATGGATTTGACAGATTGGCAACAAAAACACTTCAGATACATTACCTGAAGCCTTTAATTTTACGGGCAGATTTCCTACCTAAGTAGGCCGGGCCTACTAATTGATACGTGTCTTCATTGCCGTCTTAGTTACTGCTTTATTATTCTTAGTCCGTTCGAGGGCTTATATAGGTTTTCGAATGAATTCACTTTTAATCACAAAACGTAGGCATCGGCATATATTGTAGTGCTGAAACTGTTATAGTAGAATATGCTATCTGCTGATTTGTCTTACTATGTATAAGTTATACTGCCATCCGACTTGCATCTGCTTTCGCCTATTTTTTATCTAGTCTCACTAAAATTTGAAGTTTGTATCTCGTATTATTCTAGAAAATTGGACTTTGAAGCTTTACAGTTCAATAAAATGCCATGCTATGAGGGTTGCAAAGAAAATTAGACAATAGAAGATCAGGACGAAATTTAGAGTTAATATCACCGCAAGAAAACCAGTCGGCTGAACGTTTCCTCCTGGCTTCTCAAACAATTAAAGCTTATTTTTTTTTCTTTATAGACCAGAATTACTAATGCTCAGCCTTTATCATTCTATTCTGCACACAACTCGCCCCAAATTACCTCTAGAACTTAATATCATAAATAATATAAAAGTACCCAACTACCGAACCCATTTAGGCAAGACTTAAAAAGTTTGCCTTACCTCTAACCATATCTTTCCACCTAAAAGAGCCATATCCTAGATCCCTCTCCTTCCAAACGGTGGTGACAACCCATCTAGCAGTTTTGACACTAGCTATTTCCCTATTCTTCTGCATTTTCATCAGAGAATTTAGTACAAACCACCGCTCATCTTCCTCCTTAGCACATAAAATTCCTAGAACAAAAAGAGGCCATAGAATAGAAGGGTAAATATCAGGTAGTTGAGAGACAAGCTCGATTATTCTCTTCGAAACCACTTTGGCCTTTTTCCAGTTAGTGCGGTATCTTTTGCTCATTTTTCCACCATCAAAGTAGGATTTCTCCAGATCTATACGGGTGAACAAATATACTAGAGTAGCCAGCCTCTTGATTTCAGCTATTGTCTCAACATTTCTTCTAAATTCTCCACTGTTTTCATCACAAAGTCTGACTTTCTGATGTAAGTTTTCAATTTCTCTCTCAAGATAGTCTCTCTGAAAGAATACAAGTTTTTCTAACTCGGCACTTCTTTCTGGTGGCTCCAATTCTGTATCTTGATAGCAGTCACCAAGGGTCGATATTCGATGAATGAGAGAGACCAAGTAAGGGCTACAACCCACAAAGGTGTCAATGTAGATGTCAGCATCGTTGACGAAACTCTCCAAACAGAGATTTTCAGAAATAGGCTCTACATGGGTATTTCCAGTAGCACTAGAATTATGCTCACATATTGCTGTCTCTTGTTTTTTGCTGCTAACCCAAACAGTCTCACCCATTACCTCGTGGACCACAAAGTACTTGACAAAGAACCTTCCCATTGGGGACAAATTTCCATTAACCGCAAAGTTTTCAATAAATTGCTTTGCGTGAGAGTGATAAAGAAGCCAAGATGATCCATCTCCACAATTGGAAGAAATTTCCTTGAAACAAAGCATTAAAAGGGTAGCAAGAGCAGCATCCCAGTCTGCACTATTACTCAATTGCTTTTCCCTAATTAACCTGGGTAGTTTTTCAACCACATAATCCGAATATTCCTTGGTAATAGCACCATAATCCTGATTTCCAAGAAGATATAGCTGCATAGCGCTAGTAGCAACAATAGAATCGAGAACAATTTCCGATTTCATGGCTAACGGCACTATTAAATAGAGGTAGGGATTAACATCTGGATCATCACGGGGAGATTTCAGATATGATGGAGACAAAAAACCACTGATATTCTCTCCTCTGGGAAAGCACACACATAAAGGACAAATGGATTTTATAAAGTACTGGAGAAGGTCCCATTTCTGATTGCTGAAGTGGTAAAAATTCCTAGAACAAGATATTAAATCAGCTTCTGGCGGTAAGGACAAATCCAAAGGAGAAAAGTTAGGAGAAGAAGTATACGAGAAGCCTGAGTGTCCTACAGAATGTTGATCGGTGCCTTCTTCTTGCGACTTGAAAGCATGAGATGAAACCAGAGCCGAGGTAAAAGGAGACGCACAATTCTCCAAGTCGGCAGACATACCAGCTAACTTCTCAAGAAATGATTGTATATCGACGGTGGGTGACAATGTGACTGAGGAGCATGCAGATATGCTTTCAGAATTCTTGTTTGCGGGCTGAGCGTTTCTGAAGGGTATATTTTTGAGCGATGGCGTATCATCTCTGAAAGAAGTATTCTCTGCTGGAAAATCTTTACTTTGGTCAGAATCATTGAGTGATAATGTGTTGTCCTTGAAATTAAACATATTGGCTAAGGGTGCCATGCTCTCAGGGTTAGCAGGCTTGTTGAACATCCTTTCAAAGAACGACTGAACATCGAAGGATAAGTCATCAGCTAAATTAAGAGCGGAATTTGATGGCGTTAAGTTCCGCGGAGTGCGTATTAAGTTGAAGTAGTCTTCGATTAAGAAAGGCTGCAATTGGTTAGATAATATTCCACCACTATCCGAACTCATTTCGGTGGTATTCAGGCTTCTCGAGTCCGACCGGCCTTCCACTTGTCCTTCCACTTGTCCATCCACTTGTCCATCCACTAAATATCCCTTCCTGAGGTCATCTACTTTGAAGTTCAAAAATAGACAAGGTAAGTTAAGGATACTGCACCTTGTGACACTATTCTGTGCAGCTAGCTGCGTAAGAGTGAGCACTTTTTGGCGGTCTAACTTCTGCCGCATACTTTCTAGAGTCTTTTCGTCTAGATAGTCGGCATTCGATTCAACCTCTGCCTTCAGTTGCCTCTGCCTTTTGATTTTGAGGTACTGGTTCGACCGTCCAAAGCAGATACCCTGGTTCAGCGCCTCTTCCTCCCACTTAAGAACCATTTTGTATACACATTTGAGATGCTGTTTCTGACAGTTAAGGCACATGGGATGAACCTCGTCACACTTCACTCTCCGCTTGCGGCACATCAAGCATCCCTTGCGGCTTCTCTTTTCATTTACCGGCTTTTTTTGATGTTGAAGTTTGCTTATGCATGACTTGCTACTTTTTCCGTGAGAGCACATTGCGTTGCTCTTTTTGTCGTGCATGTGCATTCTGTGAGGTCAAAACTGCATCCACAGCGTCGCCGATATATTGTCCCTTATAAATGGACAATTTTTGTAAATCCCGCTGCTGGTCTCTAACCCAAATACTGTCACAATATTATCACCTTAATTGAGCTGCTTTCTGCAGTCTATAATATCAAATATTAAGGCTTCACGCTGCTAGAGAATTGGGGATAATGAATGATTAAAGAGCAGAAACAAAGAGACAACTAAATATGACAGCAGCAGAGAGGTTCTGATGTGAGAATGAGGATAAAGCAATCTGATGAATTCTGATAAAGTAGAGCTAATACAGTCAGCGAGAAATGCAAGAGAACGTTATCTCGTCTCACGGTCAATGTTGCATGAAAACTAAGCGAGTGGGGTGGAGGTGGGTGGAGGATGAGGAGGGGAGTTTGAAAGAGGGGAAGCAAAACATGCCAGCTTTAGTCTGAGTAGAATTTAAAGAAATAGATCCAATTGGCACTACGATCGGTAGTAGGGAAGAATGAAATTACATTAGAGGTGTGAGAGCAACGGCGTGGCGGTCCAAACAGTGCTGCCAAAATGTTGATTTTGCTTCTGCGTCAGCGCTATGAGGGGATTTTTTATTTTTTTTTTTTTTTTTTTTTTCTTCTCATGCTACGTGATTGGATTGCAACCGGTAAAAAGCACGAGAAACTCCTACTACAATAAGAGACATCGCCATTAACTCTCTCTCTCTCTCTCTCTGCAGATCTGAAAGCTGGAAGAAAATAATACGAACGACAACTTCTTTTGGTTTTTGGAAATTCATTTCTCGCAATCACCGGCCTGCTACGCTACCAATTATTCAAACTCATAAATTCACTCATAAATTATTCACAGTAACACATAAGTAATGCTACATAACTTCTAAAGATGACTAAACTTGCCATTAGTCCAGCTGGTGACATCCTTAAGATCCTTGATCCTGTTGGTACCACCCATTCTTCCTTGTAAAGCGTAGACATCTCTAGTCAAACCGGCACCAGCTCTCCATTGCCAATGTTGACGCATTTCCTCTGGAAGTCCTGCATCTCCCTTCATCACCACCGCGGCAATGTACTTTCCGACAATTGGCATGTATTTAAAGCCTTTTCCAGAGTCACCTGTACCAAGCACAAGTCCTGGATGTTCTGGGTGCTCGCAAATCAAAAAGTCTCTTGTAGGAGTATCCGTGCACCAACAGATTCTAGAAACATTGAAGTCACGTTCTGCAAGACCGGGTAAAGTGTCTCTCAATAAGGATCTCATGTCTTGTTCGGCTTCTTTAGGAATTCTGTCAAGGTACTTTGGAATGGAAACCTTCTCTGCATTCTTCGAGGTCAAGTTTATGTAGCCAGGGAACTCATTGCAGAACTTAAGGTCTCCAAATTCATCAGGCTCAAAGAAGAACCCTTTGTCTAGGCACAAAACAACCGGACAGCCCTTTAAAGCTTTGACCTCTTGAGGAGTAAGCTTAATGTGGCCGACTGTCCAACACTTGGCAAGAAGCTGGCCCTTATAGTCTAAAAACTTCACCGAATTTGCTCCAGCAGTGATCACAACTCTATCTGCAAACACACTGTCTCCAGAGAATGTTCTGGCACCAACACATCTGCCAGTATCATCAAAAAGCAAGCTATCTGCTGCATCAGTAATAAACTTGGCTCCTAGTCTTGCACATTCCGTTGCGGCTCTGTTAAGTGCAAGAGCAGCATATGTCCATCCACAACCTTCTGACTGCAAGTATCCTTTCCATCCATCAAATCTGGATGAACTTGCAGGCACCAAGGAACCGAGTATCTGGGAACACAAATGTTGAGCGAAGTCCTCTGGCTTATCTAGTCTTTCAACCTTAAACTTTCCGTCGGCCTTCAATCTGGCAAATCTTGATAATGCATCTTTGGATCCTTGCTCGGTGCAGCCTGCATACATGATACCGCTTTCATGGAAAGCTGGCTTGAAGATTGGATCACTTTTCCACAACTTTAAACTCTCCTGAGCCAAGTCCGAGTAGAATTTATCTGGAACAACACACTGGAAAACCTTGTTGACATCATTTCCTGCAGAAAGCGGGGATGGAATCTTGTACGGGTCAAGGACGGTGACATCTTTACAGCCACTTCTTAAAAGCTGAAGAGCAGTGGAAAGACCAAATGTTCCTCCACCAATAATAAGCACAGACTGTTCTGACATTATGACGAACTTGAAATTAAATTAAAAGAATAAATCTGCAAATGAGCTGTAGATCAAACTACCAAATCTCCGAAAGCCTACTGAATGAGCAAAGCTTTATAAACCTAACGAAACTTGATATACTGTAAAGCTCTCACACCACTAGTAAAAGATCAAAAAAAGTTTCAAGGAAAAAAAGCATCTGACAATAACAAGACACAATTAATCTACTGCAGACTGATCGACAACTATCTGCCGATCTGGAGCAAAGCCACACAGCATCTAGTTTAGACCTTCCATTTTCTCGGCCATGGTTAGCGGCGTAAACCGCTGCCAAGGCTTATTGCCGATTTCAGTTCTACTCCACATAGCATAGCAAATGATTGTTCCGTTTTTGAAAGTGCTGGTGCCACAAACAACAACTGTGAATTCAAGAAAGTATTATTATCTATGGTCTGAGTACTATCTCTTGGTTATCGCATTGATCACCAAAATAGGAAATCGGCCATGTGTGTGAAATTGCGCTCCTCGCCAGAAGGCAGGTCGAAACGACCAAACCTAAATATAGTTATTCATGAGCTTGGAGTTCACACTCATCGCAGTGGTAAACGGGAACACGGAGACCTGAATAACGCCGGAAACATCCCTGTTATAGATATAGTAGTCAACTAAGGATATTAAAGATTGTAAAATTTGTCTTCGCCTAAGTTCTAGTGTAGCGCAAACTTAAAGTTCTCCTATCGAACAATATTCCTTAGAAGGAAGTCCTATCGTGGTTACATAAACACAGAATGGTGAAGTTAATGGCATTAAATAATGGCAGAAAAATTCCACAGATCGGATTCGGTTGCTGGAAAGTGCCAAAAGATGTCTGTCCACAGCAGGTGTACGATGCAATAAAAGCCGGCTACCGTCTGTTTGACGGTGCCATGGACTATGGCAATGAGAAAGAGGTTGGCCAGGGAATCAGACGTGCACTCGAAGAAGGAATTGTAAAGAGAGAAGACCTTGTAGTGGTGTCCAAGATATGGAACAGCTACCACAGTCCTCAGAATATCCGACTTGCCTCTAGAAAGATTTTGAACGATCTTGGACTCGACTACGTAGACGTTCTCTACATGCATTTTCCGATTGCTCAGAAGTATGTTCCAATCGATGAGAAGTATCCCCCTGGATTCTACTGTGGTCAAGAAGGTTGGGCTTTTGAGGATGTTCCTTTGGCTAAAACTTGGCAGGCAATGGAGGATTTGGTCTACGATGGTAAGGTAAAATCTATAGGCGTCTCCAACTGGTCCGGGGCTCTTCTTCAAGATCTTCTCCGTGGATGTAGAATCAGACCACAGCTATTCCAGATAGAGCGCCATCCGTACCTCGTCCAAAAAAGACTTGTGCAATATGTGCAGAGCCAGGGAATTCAAGTGGTCGCATATTCTTCTTTTGGTCCCCAATCTTTTATTGAAATTGACAATCCACAGGCCAAGTCGTGCCAATCTCTCTTGAAGCATCCCTTGATCATGGAAATTGCTAAGAGTCATGGTGTGACCACAGCTCAGGTGCTCCTCAGATGGTCAACCCAGAATGGTATTTGCGTAATTCCTAAGTCGTCGAAGCCAGAGAGACTATTACAGAATTTGGAATCGGACAGCTTTGATTTAACCAAGGAGGAGATCGATAGGATTGATTCTCTAGACAAAAACATCAGATTCAACGACCCATGGACATGGTCAGATGACATGAAATCGAAGATTCCAATTTTCTTGTAAGTATTCCACAAATAGAAACGTAGTAAGTGAAACTGTAGCTCAGAGTAGTAGTTTGACATATACTTTACACCCTTTATACTCTTATTTGGGACAACCACATGCATTCTTGCCATATAAAAGTTTTCGAAGTCACCAATAGTTTCAGCTATTAATTTTCGGCGGTAACTGACAAAAGTACTATATCATCAGGTAATCAGGAGCTTAACTACAATAAATCATCTCATGACTATTACTACTGATGAATAGAAAAGATTAAACATGAACATTTGTTGGAATTGCAGCTCCTAGAGTCCCACGGAGCTGACCCCAGGAAAATATCGCCGTGTAAAGGACTTAGTGAGCCGGCGCTCAGTCCAATTTACTAATACAACCACGTCACCAACATAAACAATTACTGCATGAAAATAGGTCCACAAACTTAGTCAAGGGTGGTACAAAATTCTTCTAGGAAAAGATACCACCCTTGTAGCTTATATCTGTCAGCATCACTGCTTCCTCCAGGAGTCCTAAATACAGCTTCAAATCTTCACCAACTTTTCGGCAGTTTTTCAGCACTGCCCGAATTGACCTAGTGCAAATTTGTGGATCGTAACAGTTAATAGTTTCTTCTCCACCATTCCTCTTTACTTTCTAATGATCAAGATATTGAACTATCTAAAGCCTAATGTGCGATATATCTCAACAGGTACCATATTCAATTCCTCATATGGGCATATGGTAGCGTCAGATTTGGAGAAGCTCACTACCACAGATCTGCTGATCAAGTTGGGATATATAAGGCAGCCTAGAGCAGGCCTTACTCAATGGTTGCCTCTAGGTCTTGCCACTCTTCGGAACCTTGAGGCTTTGATCCGGAAAGAACTCGATGCTGGTGGCTTGACAGAGGTTTCTTTGCCCAGTATTTCCCACCAATCTGTCTGGAAGAAAACTGGAAGATGGGATAATACAGAGTTGTACAAGCTTGGCGATTGCTGCTTGGCGCCTACTGCCGAAGAAGAGATGACAGAGTTGGTGAAGGAATATGCAACGTCGCACAAGAAACTGCCCTTCATCGTGTACCAGATGACTAGGAAGTACAGAGACGAGAAGAGACCTCGAGGTGGATTGCTCAGAGGAAGAGAGTTCATCATGAAAGACGCCTACAGCTTCGACGCCACCAAGGAGGATGCTTTAAAAAGCTTTGAGAAGATGAACGAGATCTACTGGAAGATATTCACGGCGCTCAAGATTCCGTTTGTCAAGGCCACTGCCGATACCGGAACCATTGGCGGCGACCTCTCGTACGAGTGGCATTTCTTAAGTGACAAGGGTGAAGACACACTCTATACGTGCGATGAGTGTCATCTCTCGGGAAATATTGAGAGAATCGAACCAAAGATTGACGAGGATTACATTGCAGAAGAGGCTGAGGTCACCTATCTACTCACAAAGCAGGGCGATTTAGTCGCCATGTACTACCCTAAAGGTCGTCACCTCAACGTGAAGTTTGTGGAGAGGGAAGACCTTGTGGATTTAGACACCTCCATCACCGACCAGAAGAAAGTCCTAGAGGTTTTTCAGGAGGAAGAGAGGCAGATGCAGTTCCGCAACATAGTCAGGATCATGGACTGTGCTGTGAAGCCACAGACACAGCTTCCAGACCCAGCGGTTCCTTTCAGCAAGCCTAGAACCACTACGTTTGAGAACTTTCAAATAACATCTGCCCAGGAAGGTGACCTATGTTCCAGCTGCGGCAAGGGCCATCTTCATAAAAGCACTGGAATTGAGGTCGGACACACCTTCTACCTCGGCACCAAGTACTCAGAACCACTAAATGCCAAATTCACTCAAAAGGATAACAGCAAAGAATTCTATGAAATGGGATGCTATGGAATCGGTGTTTCCCGGTTGATTGGAGCTATGGCTGAGATTCTTAGGGACAACAAGGGTCTCAGATGGCCTGCCGTTATTGCTCCTCTACAAGCCACCGTGGTTATGAACGAAAAGGTCAGGTTGGATCTGGAAAAGCATGGTGATGTCAGCGAAAAGGTTAACGGATTCCTGAACCAGTTGAAGTCGTTTGCAGAGTTCGAGGTAGACAGAAGCAATTTGACGCTAGGAATGAAGGCCAGACGGTCGGAAATGCTTGGAATCCCACTCCGAGTGATCATTGGAAAGTCCTATCCTAAGATTGAAATCGAGACCAGGGGTCCAGCTTTCTCCAACAACACCGATAAGTTGTATGAACAGAAAAAGAACGAGTGGGGATGGGAGGCTGTCGAGCGCAGAGGTACGTTGAAGCACATTGTAGATATAGAGCACGGTGCAGAAGTTGCACGGTATTTACTAGAGGACCTTTAGAAACATGTAAATAGGATGTCCAGATACTCAGAAGTAGAATAGAGATGCGGGTGGTATAGGAGCTGCGATTTATACAGAGATAGTCGGAGTTCTTTGTATGCAGCAACCCAAGTCTGCCTAGCTGTATGGATTTGAATGTTATGGGTGAGCTTATGAAAGCGGCGTTTCCGCTTTGAACAACTGTATGAGTTGATGAAAATTGGGTCTCGTCAACAGACGCTCATCCGATATTTGACCACACGATGACGAGAACCAGTTGTACGTCTGCTTCCATCCATTATTTCGCTTGAATGTGCATTGCAGGCCCCTCCCAACGGTTTTGACGTAATCACATAACATAAGTTGGTTAGTTATTCTCTACAACACCTAGCCGTAGTTCGTCGTACCCGTTTCTTCTTCTTTTCGCTTGATCAAGCTGTCTTGAGCACCAAATGCTACGGCCCTCCACGACTCCTTCTCTAGTCCAATTACACAGCCCTACACCATTCAGCTAATCTATTATTATAATAAAGCTATACTCATACTCCTCTTTATTATTTCGACTTCTCCGCCATTTGCATCTCTCTTTAGATCACCCTACCAGTAAGCTTGGAAATGACATGCAAAATCACCACCGAAAAGATGAAGGCCACGGCAAAGACAAGAACAACCAATGGGTCAACCTTGAAGCCCTGTGCCTCGTCCGTGTAGATTTTAAGCATCGTAGAAGACGAGCCACCGGCACCGGCAGAACGAGCTGAGTTTGGCTGATTCTGCTGTTGCTGCTTCAACTTGTTTTCTTGTGTGGCCTTTCTTTTGGCCAAGGTCTTAGCACCACCTGGAACTGCTGAAGATGACTACACGTTAGAAATACTCTCTAAGAACCTCCAAATATGCCATACATACCATTACTGCTGAATGAAAAGAGAAACAAGTAACCGAGCAAGAGAATTTCACTTCAACACATCTCGACACATGTCACTATCGCGACTATCGACCAGGTGGAAGTGTGTGCATGGGTGAAGAAAACAGCACGGGAAAAGAATCAAATTACTTTGGCCACAGTAGGCGTTACAGAAAAAAGAGAAGCGTATGAAGAGACGCTGCTGTTGTGGTAAGGTGATAGATATTGGATGGATTATTTGGTGGAATGTTGTGGAGAGCAGTAGTAAATGTGCTCATATATGTCTGGGGCAGAGAATGAAGAGCAGCGTCCACGGGGACGCGCGGTGGGAGAGCACCTGGTAGGTGGTGTAAGTGGGCGCCTGGTGACGGGTGAGATCAGTGAAACGCCCAGTAGATTTCGCCGGGGGCGCGGTAGGACCACCCTCGTTCTCCCCAGTAGATACCTGCCCGGCAGAAGTGTGGTTTGGCACAGAGACTACGAATTACAGAGACTCCTACCAATAATGAAGTCAAAGTAGCAAATTCAGAGTTCATCATGAAGCAGAACACGATAAAGCCGTAAAAAAAAAGCATCAAATAACGGGAAACAGACGATGAGAAGTGGCCACAGACGATGAAAAGTGGCATTAACAGTAGCTCGAAGATTCAGCAACCCTGCTAGTGCGGTATTACAGTAGCATAGCGCCCAAGCTTAGAATTCAGTTGGATGTCTCCCTACTTTGTATATAGACTACCACCCTGCTGTCTACGGCGACCATACTGTTCTATGCATGTTATGTGCCAGTTTTCAAGATGCATTCGGGTGTCTAAAGTCGGATTGACAAGACTCGAAATAAACTTACTGACGCAGTTTTCTGCAACCTCTAGATACAATATACAAGGAACAATACAGAAACTATCTATCAGATGTGCTCCCTCAAGTGGCACCATGGATCTATCTTCACGAAGCTTCCTCCCAGAGCACGGATCTCCGGCACATCTACAAATTTCCTAACTCACCCATGAGCCGCAAGATGGCTCGCAGCTTCTGCGCACATGACCTCTTTACATATCTTGTGACAATGAATTGCGACATACCAAGGGGTGGATTTTGCCGTAAAAGTAAGTTGAGTAGGTATTAATTGGGTCTAGATTTACAATGACAAGCAACATGCTGCCATCGGATCATGTCTTTGTAGTCCTGCGTCCGTCTTCTCTTTTGGTGCATCCCAGAAAAATGCTTCTTGTTATAATGTCTGCTGTAGGTAACCTGAGAAGCGTGCATCCCAGTCAGTTATACATGCAGATTTCTCTCTCATGGTAGAAAAGAGTGTGCCAATTTTTGCTTCAAGTTGTAAACCGGATGACTGTAATCTGGTACGGGTTTACGTAAATGGATTGCGAGTTGTAGTGACCTTACGATGCCTAAAGAAACTAAGCAATATGTAGCTGGAATTTAGAAGCACGATCAGCCCGAGACGTAGCTGGAAAACTGTTCGACAAGTATACTGTGCTTCAGGACCTATCAGCTGAAACGATTACCTGGCAGCATAAATGTCGTGCTGGAGACTGTGAAGGTGGAAGCTGAGGATAAATAAGGGGATGAAGCATAGGTTGTGGTGCTTGTATGAAGATTCGACGAGCATAGTCGTCACCTCTAGCAGGTACAGCGGAGCTGATTAGTCAAAGCTGAGATAGTCATGGCTGGCTATTTAGTTTTCCATGTTAGGGAACCATGAATGTTATAAACATAGCAGAACTTCTTCATTTATGCTACTAGTGTGGTGGAATATAACCAGACGCACAATATGAATTACAAAAGCTGGGGACACAAGAGACTAACTAGTCTTTGTAAAGAGGACAATGTACGGATATGCCAGTGTGCAGGTGTGCTGTGCTAGCATGCCAATGCCAATGCCTATACTTTTACGCTGACACTCCGATACGTCAACACTACGTCTCCTACTGGATTTTAAATATTAAGTCAGCATCATTTCCTCAGCATCATCTACTCACCATCTACTCACCATCTACTCACCATCTACTCACCATCTACTCACCCTCTTTCACCCACGTTCTCCACTACCGCCGTTATTCTACATCTCCTGCCTCCTCTCTCCTTTGTTACCTCCTCTCTCTTCTCTTAGCCGGCTTGCTCACCACTCTTCACCCACAACTCTTCACCTACCACTCACCACCCACCACTCACCACTCACCACTCACCACTCACCACCCATCACTCACCACCCACCACTCACCACTCATCGCACTTCCACCACGCATCTCCCCCTACCACACTGCTCGGTAGCTCACCGCGCCTCTTCTCATTTTTTTTCTATTTTTTTTTGACTCTCTCCTCTCTGCTAGCGTCAACCAGCTCTTTTCTTGCTCCTACTTTTTCCTCCCTTGCACCCAACTTTTCCAAGAGTTTTCGGGCAGAGTTTTCTCCCTCTACATCATACTTCACACCATAGCACAGTTGCCTTGTCTCCTACATTGACATCTTCTGCTTTCCGCTACTCTTCGTTCCAAGTGTCTGCCACTCTTTCTTCCGCAATTACCCTTAACCTGCCTTTGGACGTATTACGTTTTGTTTTCCCACAATGGCTCCCACTCACAGCCAACAAAAGGACGCTTCACCCACGCCTCCGTTGACCCATGACGCCGACGAGTTCCACCGTGTGTCGCCCGACTTGGCGTCTGAGTCGTCTCCCGTGCAGAGGCGGCCTTCTCTCTCGTCTCTCTCCACCGTGTCGGGATATGCCTCTTCTTACGGCGTCGGAGGCGACCACGCCACTGCCAGCACCAACGTTTCCATGGCCGCCATCCATCCAAACACCACCGGCAACTCTCTCATCAGTTCCAGAGTTTCGCAGTCTCGTCACCTGGGCTCTGCCACTCCAATTTCCATGACAGCATCTCCTTCTGGTAACCGCCTACAGCAGCCCGACCAGTCCGACAAACCACAGCAGCAGCAGCAGCAGCTTTCGCAGACACCACAATCTCAACAGCCTCAGCAGCAAATTCAGTTTCACCAGCAGCAGCAGCAGCAGCAACAACAACCACAACAGCAGCAATCCCAGCAACTGCAATCCTCATCTCAGCAGTCTCGCCAGCCTTTCAACCCTAGCTGGTTGCCTCAACAGACAAACCCCTTACTCAATGTAACGCCGTGGATCGAGCAGCAGGCCCAGATTTCCCCTAATATCAACCTGCAGAACATCTCTCTGTCTCTGTCGGGAAACGACAACCCAACTAACTTGAGCCTGCTAGCCGCTGCAAGGGCCATGCCGATGAACCAGTCTTCCACAGTGACCTCTATCAACGGTAGCATGATGACGCTCAGCGAGAAGCAAGCTCCTCAGCCTCAGCCAGTGGGTTTCACCCAGTCTTACCAGCAGCAGCTGAGACAATCGCAGTATGTCGATGCGCCTTCACGTTCGACTCGTTCTCCACTAGGACCACATAACGGCAACCGTGGAACCAGTTCCAATGGAAACGGCAACAACAACAATAGCAACAACAACAACAACAACAACAACAGCAGCAGCACTAACAATGGTGGTGGTAATGGTAACGGTGCTGCCCAGCACAACTCCCGTAGCTACAGCTACGGCCATAAAGACCGTGACCAGGCCCGCTCCGAGTCATCTAACAGAGCTGACGATGATGATGAGATCATTCCAACTGCTATCGTCATCAAAAATATTCCATTTGCTATTAAAAAGGAGCAATTGCTGGACGTGATGGCCAAGCTCAACCTTCCACTTCCATATGCATTTAATTACCATTTTGATAACGGCGTTTTCAGGGGTTTGGCTTTTGCCAATTTCAATACCGTAGAAGAGACTGCTTTGGTGGTCAGTGTCCTCAATGGCCGTGAAGTCGGCGGACGTAAATTGCGGGTCGAGTACAAGAAGATGCTTCCTCCACAGGAACGAGAGCGTATTGAGCGTGAGAAGCGTGAGAGACGAGGTCAGCTTGAAGAGCAGCATCGCTCCGCCTCAGCCACTTCTCTAGCTTCTCTGTATTCGATTGCTTCTGCTCCTCCTTCGACCAACATTGCTGGAGCTCAGTATGCTCAACAATCATCAACCCAGAGAGCCATGCCAGAGAGACTGTACGCCTCGCTTCCGCCTGCCCATCAGCTTGCTATTCCACCTCCGAACGTTGACTTCAACAGCCCAGAAGTACTAGAAATATACACCAAGCTTGTTGTCTTCCGAGAAGAATACAAATTAAGCAATGGCGCTTTGGAGCTTGCCTTTTCCTTGGCTTCATTGACAGCCAACCAGAGACGTACTATCTCAAACCTGTGCCTATTTTTGAACTTAGTGGAGAGCGTTGAAGGGGGATTCCTCGTGATACGTAGAGCCGATTCGATGAAGGGACTGTACACTGGCAATGGAAACCAGGCCACTTTTGCCAATCAAAATGCTTTTGCATCTGCCAATCAGCCCGGCTTCCCTCCTTCTTTGATACGCTCGCATTCGCACAGTTTGCTTAACTCTGCCAACGGACTTTCCCTCAATGCCAATAGATATAGGCAGCAGTCTCCCAGAACAGTATCTCAGAGCAACCAATTTAACATTGGTGGGCAGGGACCTCAGATCATAAATCAGGCATCGCTGGCTGCTGCAATGACTGGCCCATCGCAAGGAGCATTTTCTCTCAGTCAGTCACTAGGTACTCAGGCCGGATTACATCATTCTTCTTCTGCAGCATCATTAAACATGCTTAGGTCCAGTGGATTGACTGCTCCTTCAACTCCTAACCCGTCAAGGGGAAACAATAACTTTGGATATCCTAATATTCAGCCAGGATTTAATAATCCGCAACTAACGGGAGGCTCCAATATAAGTAGCACAGCAAGGGGAATGGAGGATTTGTTTGTTGGAATTGAAAACCTGCGGTTTGATCAATGAGGAAATTGCTAGAGTTGGCCACAGGCATTGCTTGAGTTAGAGTGTAAGTTGATCGTCAATGCCAAGATAGAAGACGATATTTCCATTTATGACAGTTATGACAATAGATTGCAATGATATATGAGGATGATAGATAACGCTATAATGTGTTTGGTAGCTTGCGACTGTGTTTCAGAAGTGCATTGCAAGGATAATTTATTGATGTTTATTTCTCACGATGCTAGATTATTTAGCAAACATACATTATTCTTATGATAGCTTATTATGTTATGATAGCGTATTTCAAGCTACTCTTTGGAAGAAACAGACCCATTTATGTCGCAAGACATACTCTAGTGATTAATCTAGAGAGCAATTAAAGCAGTAGGAGTGTAGATAGAGGTGTAAAAGGCTCGCTTACCATGCTACAATACAAACACAGATGTGAATGGAAGGTTATAGAGGTAGATAAATGTAATCGTCGTTCAATCTATTGATTGATTTTATCACTGTACTTAGACAAACGAAGTTTTACAACTGGGTAGAGATAATTTTGCTTCAAGAGCAAATCAAAAAGCAAAGGCAGCTCAAGTAGATGTCGTGGTAACGGCCTACACTTGTATCTTTACATTCAAAGGTGTGTATAAATCGAAAGCGAGTATAAGAATCCAAAGTAAAGTCAGAGGCGTGCTCTGCCAAGGCGATGGAGGGGTTAAATAGTGTAGTGTTGTAGAAAAGATGGATATATGCGGATAATGTTTCCATCGTACTAAATTGGAGGCAGAAAGGTTAGCATCAGGACCGGCTTGTTGTGGAACATTCTTTTCCCTGCAGCAGATATGAATACGTCAGAGTGTGTACCTAAACCGGAAATCAGCTCTGTTAACATGACAACAAGATGTATGTATTTTAAGCTGATCCTAGAGTCTGAAGAATTGCTAAAATTGGACTACTACTTCGGTTTGACACAGATACTACTGGGCAGCTGTGTCGAAGCTGTTGGGGGGCTTGGAAGCGTGCTGTTCCGATTATTCCGTCTGAAAAAGCCTTTGGCATATTCAATTCAAAGAGATCCTTCGAAAGTTTTGTGGCGGGTCTGGCTCGTGCTTCTTTCCCTGGACAGAGCACCACGCTAGCTGCCAGCGCTAGCGCTTACTGACAGTTGCGATAGGGCCGACCGACACATGCCAGAACGATGTCATTGGGCTCTGTCATTGGGCTCTGAGAATTGTTAGAAGACGAGTATCCAGAACTACAAGCATACTACTTAGGTCTACAGGCTGATGCCAAGCTTGCCACAGCCGATTTTCCGGCAGCGGCACCTGCCACCGCTGAAGGCCAGGAAGCATGATAAGCCGGCGCTCACATCGCAGATTCTTGACCGTAATCACCAAGAACACGGTCCATACAGTCCTACAAGCCCTCTAAAAAGCTCTGTGTTTAGTCACACGTTCCAGTGGCACACATACATGCTCATCCTCGCCGTCCAAACGCCTGTGTTAAACTATCATCATCTGCCATTCCCAATTTAACCAGCACATAAAGTTAGTTACCCATGCTCCGTTCCCCACACCACACCAGCGCGCTCCACGTTTCAACTTTTCAACTTTCCAACTTTTCAGCTTTTAGCTTTGCACCTTCTTACCTGTCTTGCTGCTTTTTCCTTTTTTTTTTCTGCTTGCTGCATCATGACAAATCTAAAGCATAGAAAGCAAGCGGCCATTGTCGACGTGTCTAAAGTAAAGGCTGCCGGCAAGCCCGCAGAAAAGTCAATTGCCGAATCATCCAAGGATCATTCCACATGCTTACAGCGCATCTTATTCAAGTACGTCGAGCCAATCGTCGGCGCCAGCATTCTCACAGTGGTTGCCTTCCTTCTTCGATACTACAGATTGGACGCCAACAAAAATGTCGTCTGGGATGAGGCGCATTTTGCCAAGTTCGGCTCGTTCTACCTTCGTCATGAGTTCTATCACGATGTGCATCCGCCTCTCGGAAAGATGCTCTGTGGCTTGAGTGAATACTTGACGGGATTCAATAACACCGACTTCATGTTCGAAAGCGGCAAGAGATACCCGGATGATATTGATTTCCGCCATATGAGGTTGTTTCAGGTCTTCTTCAGCACCCTTATTGTGCCTGTGTGCTATGCCACGTGCAAGCAGCTCGGCTACACTTTGTGGACCACCTACTTGGTGTCGATCATGTGCTGCGTAGAGCCTTCATTTATTGTCTTGGGAAAGTTCGTCTTGTTGGACTCGATGTTGATCTTCTTCATCGCCACCACCTTCTTCTGCCTTGCCAAAATTCACTCTCTCAGAAACCGTGAGTTCTCTTCTGCATGGTTCTTCTGGATGACGATGACAGGACTCTCCATCGGCTGTGTGTCTTCGGTCAAGTGGGTTGGCCTGTTTGTCACCTCCTTAGTGGGCTTATACACGGTGCTAACGCTTTGGCTCAAATTCTGGGACTCAGCTACGTTCAAGACCAAGACCTACGTCAAGTCTTGGCTCTCCAGAATTGCTACCCTTATTGTGACACCAGTTCTTGTCTACATGCTATGTTTCTGGATCCATTTTGCATTGCTATACAAGCCGGGTACTGGAAGTGGATCCATGCCTACTTTGTTTCAGGTCAATCTCGGGCAGTCCGACATCGGAGACCAACCCAGATTCGTCACCTTGGGCTCTCGTATCACCATAAGGTCTCAAGGTCCATCTCCTAACCTTCTACATTCCCACATCCAACTATATCCGGAGGCCTCTTATCAGCACCAGATTACCACCTACGGCTATAAGGATTCCAACAATAACTGGGAGATTAAACCTGCTCGTCGAGAGTTTAAGTATGGCAAATACATCAAGAACAACGACCTTCTTCGTTTCCAGCATGTCAACACTAAGAGTAATCTTCACTCTCACAATATTCCGGCCCATGTCTCCAAACAAGATAGAGAAGTTGGTGGATATGGTAATGATGAGATCGGTGATACCAAGGATGATTGGGTTTTGGAAATCATCGACCAAGAAAAGTCGTCCAATAACACCTACTCTAAATTGAATGAACGTGATTCTCTATTCTATGACTACGTTCATCCTGTTTCCACAACATTCCGTCTTCGCCATAAAGATTTAGGATGCTATTTGGCTACCACGGGTAACGCCTATCCCGCCTGGGGATTCAAGCAGGGAGAGGTGGTATGCAAGTCTTCCCCAGATTCGAATTCATTCTTTGGTAGACACGATAGTTCAACCCTTTGGAACATTGAAACCGTGGAGAATGATATTATTCCTGTCGATTCCGACTACAGTTATCCAAAGAGTAGCTTTTTGTCCAATTTTATCAAGATACAGTTCTCCATGATGGCCACAAATAACGGCTTGATCCCAGACGATGATAAGTATGATGACATTGCCTCTTCCTGGTGGGAGTGGCCACTTCTCCGCCGTGGAATCCGTATGACTGCCTGGAACAACTCTAGCACCAAGTACTATATGTTTTCCAGTCCGTTTTCTACGGCACTCACTTCCATCTGCTCGATTATATTCTGTATTATCATGTTTAGATTGGTTGTTCTTTGGAGAAGACAGCAGCTAGTCATTGATGATAGCACTGCATGGTACATTCTTATGAACGGAGTTTCTCCATTCTTGGGATGGATTTTCCATTATTTGCCTTTCATCGTTATGGGTAGAATTACATACTATCATCATTACATGCCAGCACTCTACTTTGCGATGTTCACCACCGGCTTTGTCGTCGAGTACTTGACTGCTGGCTTCAACAGATATGCCAGATCTGCCGTCTACCTTGTCCTTCTTTCCAGTCTTCTCTTTTTCTTCAACTTGTTCTCTCCTTTGTGCCTTGGAATGGATGGAAACACAAGCTCGTGGAATTATTTGAATTGGTTCAAGAGCTGGAGAATTGGCGGAGGTTATGTTCCATTGAAGTTCACATTGAGACAGTTCCTCAAAAGTACCCGATTTTCTTCATGGTTTGGACTTTGAATGGTTGTAGAAACGGAAGTGAATCTGCAAGATATAGTTACATAGAAATGAATGATATGAAATGGAAATGTACAATGTAGATAATCTGGCCACCTCTCTTCTTGGCCACCTTACTGTTCAGCCACCTCTCTCACTGATGCTACTGTTACTATTCTGGCTGCCCCCTGTGATGCTGTTTACTCTAGTAACCCACCTCAATTCACCCTACTGTTTCGTTTGCTGCGGTTTAACTGACCCTCCTCGTGTTCTCCACCGCTCTGCTCCACGGTGCTGCCTCACCGCGCTTCCGTTTCTACCGCGCTTCTGTCTCTACCGCGCTACCACGCTCTCTCCACGCTTCGCCCGGTAGCACCTTGCAAAACTCCGCGAGACACTCGACGCGTCTGAAATATTTGTATTCTTCCTGTTTACTTGGTAATTCTTTAGTCATATTTTAATCTAGACGTTAATCCAGACGCGTTGCATCAGTAGACTCGTTTTCTTGTTTATTTGTTTCTTCAAAGCATTTCCTACTTCATCTGAAGTCACAGACCGCTTCTATAGCAACAGTTAAAGTTGCTATTACCACATCCATCCTAACTATAGTCTACTGTTTTGCTTCACCAGCATTGCAAGCTTATCAGCACAATCAACACACAGATCAAAGTAACGTTTGCAAGCACCGTAAAGAGCCGAGGAACCAATACAGGTAGTGAATTATCACGATAACACGATAGCACGATAAATCACAAACTTGCAGTGCAAAATCACCGAAAACCATTGCCAATTAGTCAGGAAATATAACTTCCTAAAAGTATTATTCTGCCTTTGCTAGTTGCAATTTCAGTTGCTATTTCAGTTGCTTAGAATCTCTGCATTCACTTAACATAACGCTCACAGCTATTGAAGCCCTCCCTGATCCACAATTGTCCTTTGAGCTCCGTCCAACTAGCAGAACTCCAAAGGCATTTTTTCAGGTACTCGTTGTCTCCTAATCCCGCTAGCTATATTGCTCATTAACTCACACTCCACCTAACACCTCATTTCCACATCACAATGTTCTATTCCGGTCAGCTTCTATCTAAGGAAGGTCCTTTATCCTATGCTTGGCTAGCTGCAAACCTTGAGAAGAAGCTTACAAAGCAGCAGTTACTGAATGTTTCAATCACGGATTCGGCCAAAGCAGTTGAAGACTCCTCTAACGCGTTGGTAGTGTCCGGATCCCAGGCACAGGTAGAACCCATGGCCTTACGTCTATCCAGTCAGTTGCTATACGGCATAGTCCGTATCTACTCTAGAAAAGCAAAATACTTGTATGAGGACGTCACAGATGCGTTACTCAAGCTCAAAGCCTCTTTGAGTACTTCCAAATCCGTCATTCTTCCAGTAGAATCGACCATTATTCCTTCCATTCAAGCAGTTACCTTGAGGGATACTGTTACTGAAACCGATTTGCTCTATAGGGAGCCAGTCTCCTTTGATGATTTGTTTAGTTCTAAGCCTTCGACACAACGAGAGTCTGCCATGAGCGATTCCATAAGGGATTCCATGGCAAACCAGTCAGTCGAAGTCGCTAGGCAAAGAGAACAGGAGGCAGACGAGTTGGATGGTATGGATGACGGCTTGGACTTGGATCTTAACTTTGATTTGGAAGGTGAAACACCACAGGAGAATCCCGAAGCGCAGGTATCGAACGTTGAAATTGGAAGGGCCGTAGATGAGCCAAATGCTTCTGCTATACAGGAGGAAACCAGCTTGGATCTTGGGGATTTCCAGGAACCAGTTCTAGAGCTGGATAATGACGAGGCTGATTCCAGTAATATTCACCAGCCAGAAACTCCTCATGGGGAAATGGAAAGCACCGTTCGAATTGCCACTCCAGAAATGTCCAAGAGAACTAGAAGACAGCTAAATTTCCAAAAAGTCGACGTTGTCCGTACATCTCGTAAGCGCCTTAAATACGATTCTAGCATCGAAATTCCTGCAGATGTTTTACGGGAAAATCAGCAGAGGTTCCCTCAAATTCCTTCACCACCTTCAAATTCAGCTCCCTCGAAAGAGCAAATAAATAATTATGTCCAGGAGGCAGTTCCTCGTATTTTAGACTTTATGAATGTTGATTGGACAGCTTTGAAGAGGAGGAGAATCGAACCCCAAGGGCAGTCAACTCCGGCACCGGCCGATGTTCCAGAATTAACATCAGATCTTCCGGTTCCGTCTTCACCAATGGACGATTTTGAAATTGATCTTGGCGGTGATGTAGACCAAGACTATGTGGAGGAGAGTGTGCCGCAAACACCAGAACCAACTGCTTTTGTAGAGGAGAGAAACAAAACTACGATCGAAGTTGCTACAGAGTTGAGGCAAAAGTTGGTTGATGATAATAGTATTAACGAAAAATCGGTGACACTCGATACTCTGCTAGATGACGATTACAAGGATTCAACCAATCCTCGAAAAGCAGCTACCAAAGTGTTTTTCGAGCTATTGACATTAGCAAGCGATGACTGTGTCAACTTGAAGCAAGATCGCTTATTTGGTCAAATAAATGTATCTGGAAAGCCAGCCCTTCTCTCCAGTTTTCTATAAGAGTATACACTAGGCATGATATTCGATTGATAGCTTGTATGATGCACTTTATGTGTGAAAATTGTAACTGTTGTAACTGAAATATGCTAGGCCACAAGAATAAAATGCCTCTTCAACATGATAAATGCTTCCAAAATTTATTCGAATGCAGCGAGATAAAGCTTTCCATCCAATCCACCGCAAGCGACAGCATCTCCGTTGCTACTCCAACTTGCTACTGCAAGTTTATCTTCACCACCAAAGCGAATCATTGCAATTGGAGACTCGCTGCGGTCTGGCGTCCAAAATTGTAATGTAGAGTCAAAGTTTGTAGTGACAAACTCGCTCGAAGCATCGGAGCCTGAATGAAATCGGAACTGTGCATCAGAAACTAGACCTGCGATCGGTAGCTTCTTGGTATCCAGCGATTCCACATTGATTTGAGTCAACCAGTGATCTATTGTTCCAACAAGAACATAACCCTTGGAGTAGTCTAGCGAAGTAATTGGCAACATGGGATTAGATGCCTCCGCAAGTGCTGTAACATCCTCTAGCTGGGAAAGCTTCGTCATATATATTTCACCGGTGACAAGTCCGAATATTATTACATTCGAGTCCAGAAAGCACGCAGTAATATGAAACTTGGAGCTTCCGTGGATCCTTAGAGAGTTTTCAGTGATTACAGATATGAAATCCTGCGAAAAGGCTGAAATTCGTCCATTTGTTGCGACAGAAATGATGGAGTTTGATGTTTCATGAATTGCGATGACGGGAAAAGCTGAAAGCTCGGCATTTTCAAAAGAGGTAGATGCAATGGGGAATCTGGACGGCGAGTCGAACGACCAGAGATACAGTTTCCCGTTTTTGCTTCCTCCCACCACCCTATTGGACTTGCTGTGGAGGAACTTGGCAACAGTGATTTCAGTGTGACATCGAAGAATGAACTCGTGTTTTTTTGTTTTACGGTTCCAGATGATGATCTTACCTAGAGGACCCCTGCCGAAGGCGGAGTACACCGCCAACACAAGCTCCGGATAAAATGGAGACCAATCGATGAAAGTGATCGTCTGACCAGCAGTCACTACTTGCGGATCATAGAGGTAGAATGCTTCAGACGCAAATTTTTCTGGCTTTTGAAGAATCTGTTCCTTCGAAAGAGCAGAGCTATCGGCTGTGTCTAGAGGTCTGGCGTAGGCACTGGCAGATTCGGTGTTAATGGCATATTGCGGTAGTGTCTTCACGGGGACGTACTTATGCAAGATTTCCTCCTCACAGCTTATAGCCTGCTTCTCCTGGCGTTCTGAAATCTCCTTAATTCGGGAGTCAAACTCCTGCTGCATCTTATGTCGCAATTCCTGCTCAATGGACTTCCGTAGACGATTCTCAAGCTGCTTCAGCTGCATCTCGTGATCTGTCTGATCTGATTCCGCCATCTGCATCTCTGCATCCACCGCTTTCGTGTACATAGGAGCTGAAGACCTATCGGTAGCATCTTCTGCTTCACTATCGGGCCGGATCACGGTCTTTTTTACCGAAGTTTCATGCTGTTTCTGAGTGTCATCGACTGCACCAGTCTCCTGATCTGCTTCATGATCCAGTTTCAGGTCTTCCCGGAGTCTGAGCCCTAGCCTTTTCTCCTGCTCTAGCCTCTGTCGTTTTAGGGCCTCTAGCTTTGCTCTCTTGAGCTCTAGGATCGCCTTTCTGTCCATGTCAATATATATAGATAAACAGAGGAAGAAGATACATGATGCGATGCGAGTCGATCGGCGCGTCTGCAATGATATGGTGAAGAGCTGAAGAGGTTGGAGATCAGGCAGAAGTGAGCGGTGAAGCAATAAGATAAGGCAGTAAAGAGGTTGTGACTAGTTTAAGGTCTGTTGAGGCCTTTAACATTCTAACATTATAGGTGAAACCGCCTACAAAAGAAAAAAGAGTCTGGGTTTCTGTTTTCCCCGGAAGTACAAGGTGAGGAAGTAAGAGTGAGAGGTAAGAGATCTGGATAGGTGCACAAGCCCGCCACAGAAACGCTTGCAAACAAACACCCTAGATTATTGGTTTGTTTAGGCGTCAAAGAGTATAGCTATGGAGTAAGATCTATGGCGAAAACACGTATGCAAACTTTTGGATCTGTCAGTCATTTTCTGGTCTAGTGCTAGCTAGCTAGCTAACTAGCGCCGGCGTGGTCGCACTGCACTACGCTACGTCGCTTTCTGCTCATTCCATCGTTTCATTTGTCATGTGCACTCTATAATCAGCTTCATCTTGTCACTTGCATTTTCCCTTCATTTATCTTTACTAATCGTCACGGCTATGCAGTGTTGTGTCCTACTTCTACGGCCCTCCTAACTAGTCCAGCTGTTGCACCACTTGCTTTTCCTGTTACCACACTTTTCCCGGTACACATGCCCCGGTAGCGCACACGGCTACTCTATCGCACTTCACCACGCGACACAAGTGCTGGTTCTCCATCCACCAGGAGCAGCAGTATTCAAGCCAATAATGGAGTTCGACGATATTTTGGCCGATTTCGAGAGATCAGTCAGAACTCCGCATCAGAAACAAGAGTTCGAGAGGGCGGAAGATCTCCGCAAGTTGACTCAGGCATGGATAAACGAGCGTAGCATACCTGAGCTTCAACCATATGAAGGTGAATTGTTGGATAGAATTCTGGCTAGAGTTCGCAAGCAGATCGAGTTCATCGAACTGAACTCGATCGAGATCCAGAAGAATGAGAAGGAAATCAAGTTGTTGTTGGTGGTCATTGAAAACGAGTTGGACAGAGTGCAATTTGTGATTCGGTCATATATCCGTACTCGGCTCTCCAAGATAGACAAATACTCTATCTACATTCGGTCTAACGAGCAAGAGTTGGCCAAGTTGTCGCCAAACGAAACTGCCTACATGGAAAAGCATCTTGAGCTCTTGATGGAGCTTTATAACTCTCAGTTCTTGAAGAACATGCCTACTGGACTCCAGGCGTTGGATGAAGTGGCAGGAGATATTTCCATGGTTGACCAGCCCGACAACGATCGGCCAGTGTTTATAAAGTGTGAGACAAACAAAGCTATCAGTATAGACGGCGAACAAATCGAGTTGACCAATAGCAGCATTTACATCATGAGATACAGCGCTGTCAAGGACTTATTCAAGAACAACGAGGTTGTGGTGATATGAACATATGAACAGCAACAGAAGGTGACGTCAACGCTGCTAGGGCGCCTGGTGGTTTGTACCTAGAAGCAGGCAGATGGCCAGGCTTCTTTGTTGGTAGAAAAGCATGTTGAGGCATGAGTAATCTTCTGTCTGTGTCGTTTGCACAATATCTTACCAGGAGGCTGGTTCTGGGTTATTGTACTGAACTTGATAATATGCGACAGTGGCAAACATAGCTTGATGTTCGATCCAAACACGATGCGCTACAGCTCAAGTAGCCCTCGCATAAACTCTAGGTCTGAAAGTCTCATTTATAACTTGCTGGATGTGATGTCATACTACAATTAGTGCTGCCATTCTGTGTTTTTTTTTGGGGGCCATCTGGTGTTCTTTGAACCCTACGGCTAGGTCAAATTAACAAATGCGTTGGTCTACTACATCATGGTAAATCTAATTTCTTTGCTTTTCTAAAGAAGGAGCAATCGAACGAAGTGAGAATGTGAGTGGAGAGTGAGTGGAGAGTAATTAACAAGAGTAGAAACAAGGAAGAAACAATGAAAGTAATTAAGAGAAGAAACAAGGAATGGTTCCTTGTGAGCCAGCTCAGTGGAGACTTAATATGATTAGTTATCTCATTTTCAACAGCAATTCTGGGATCCTGCTTGATGCTTGCAGCCATGAGTTTTGTTCATGTGTATTTCTTTGCGATATGCCTCGGGCTTGCACTTAGTGAGGTTGTGTATATCATCGGTTAAGTACGGCCCAACACTCCGGATTATGTAACAAGCTGCATTAATTAAGTACCATGTAGATTAAGGAGGAGCGTATGGGTAACTGCGAAAGACGATATCAGCCAGCGTAGTAATCTATATTCGGACAACACATGGCCACCCCCTACTTTTGCTACAATGCAAGAACTAAAAATATTATTACTCCTCTTCTGGCACCGAATCAAACTGCTCAAGCAGGCTCTCAAATTCGGTAGCGACATTCTTGTGGTAGTTCACCTGGATCTTGCAGAAGATCTTCAAGAGATCCACGGTTTCAACAGGCTTTATCAGATTCTTCATGACCTCGGCGGCAACGGCAATGGCATTGACGAACTCATCTTCCGCTGTATCGACCTTCGAGCTTAGCGATTCAGGAACTTCGACGGTGTCGTCACCCTTCTGAATGGCCTTGACCTCGGCCCTCAAAGTGTCAAAGTTCAACCGGCATGTCTCCACCTGCTTTCTGAGCTTGGACACCTTGACAAAGTCTTCCTTCAATATGCTGCGGATCTTGTTGTTGAACTCGCTGATCATTAGCTTATCCTGCTCCAACCTCTCGTCTCCAACCTTGTACTCGGTTTCACTGATCTTTTGTAACACGTCAGCCAATTTTGTGTCGAAGTCTTCGTCACCTGAAGGATTGTCTAGAAAAGCCTGTCCCGACTTCTTGAACGACTTCGACAACTGGTGAGCAAATGTCTTTGGGTACTTGTCGCCAGAAGACGAAACTAGAACAGCCTCGGCTTCAGTGGTGCTTGTAGCCTGGGCCAACCCGGAGATCTTCTCGTTGAGCAGCTTGGAGTAGTCGTTGAACGATTCCCGGATGTTGGGAGGGTAATCATAGCTCTCGATCTCGTACTGCTGAGTGATGATTAAAACGTTGGTGTAGAACGCTTTGAGGTTGTGCACTTGCTTCTCCAACTTGATGTACTCCGAAGGATACTCGCTGATGTCACCGATGTTGCCAAATTTCTCCTGCAACGAACGCGTGGTTCTCTTTAAAATTGGCTTCAAGTTCGACACCTCCTTCTCCAAGTTACTTAAGTTCGATTGCAACGACGATGAGATCGTGCCTGCACTTGGTAGATTACTCTGCAAAGTCGACGTCAAGTCCTTTGTTTTCTGTTGTAGAGACTTCTGCAACGATTGGAAGTTGAAATTAAACGACATGGTGGCTCAATGGAATCTGGTACAAATGTGAGGAGATGCAAAGAGAAAGTGGACAATTTGTGGATACCACTTTTTACTACTTCTGTGGCAGCCAAAAGCGGGCGTGGCTGATGGGGCCCAAGATGCTGTGGCTAGTGTGGCGGAGGCGTGCACTTGAGATGATAGGCGTAGTGGCCGCCAGGGCCTGGCTGTGTGACAGTGCCTGACATGAAAGCGCATCGACAGCAAACAAGGTCACTGGACAAAGGTCATATACTGTGCATATTGTAGATACCTGTCTTCCGCAGCCAGGCGGAATCATCCGCAGCTACTCGGCTGTTGTCGGAGAGGAAAGTTTCCAGATGTATTTGATGAAGCAGCAGCGGTAACAGGGGGTGGCGGTGGTGGCAGCCGTAGTGGCGCCATAACTGTGGCCAAAATAAAAGTATTGCATGTTTTTTCTTGTAGGTCAATTGTTCGTATTTATCTGTGTGTTGTCGGAGATTTCAGAAGCACAGGCTGAGTTGAGGTACTGGCGCTTAAATTAGCGCCGAGGGTGAAGGACAGAATGAGAAGGGAGGCGGTAAGAAAGTGCACCCAGGCTTTTCGGCGACCAGTTAGTTATCCTTGATGCGTGTGCTCCAGCGTCCTATGTGAGCTGTGCATCTCTGTGCCTGGCACTTCTGCTGCTACTTTCCGATGAAACAGGAAAGCTGATGTGACATTTTTTTTTTCTCGACAGAAAGCAGCCTGGGCAGTCAGCACCAAAGCATTTGACGTATTTCCTGAAGTAATCAGTCTTTACCGAACACTGAAGGCCATGGCAAAGGATCGCCATACACCCAAGCCTGCTGCGTGCTGGTGTTCATGCTGACTCCATCAAGCCTACTCGACACGGCTACGAGTCTACTCAGCATTCTATTAGCGGCGAAATTAATATAACAAAACTATAGAAAAGTTTTATGGCGAATTTTTGGTGGCTCTGCTGCCCACTGGTGCCGTAGCGACTGAATTGCGGTGCTCTGGTGAAAGGTGTTCACCATAAGTCTGTGGAACGTGTCTGTTGTAAATAGAAGCATCCGTGAACGACGGCAGATCGCCCTCGTGATAGGAAGCGGGCGGAGAAATTGGAGGAGGAGGATCAATAGGTGGATTTGCGTAGCTCTCTACGTCGGCAATTTCATCGATGGCAGGCGGCTGGCTAGGAAGAAGAGCCTCTTCCCGCAATTTCAGCATTTCCTTCTCATCGACTGCAGACATCGCCTGGGAAACGAGCTGCAGAGAAGGAGGAGATGGTATTGTACGTATTGGTGACGATAGAGAGTACTCTGGAAGTGAAGGGGTAATAGACTCTGATTCTGTGGTGACAGCGGCATTCTGAGTCGTGCTGGGGTGGAAGGACGCAGTGGAGCCGTCAGGTGTATCTTCGGTGGAAGCATCCTCCGAAAACGAGCGCTGGGGCGCAATGGAGGTTCTGTGACGGATACGGCGCAACTTGGGGAAGATGCGACGCTCGGTTCCCACGACTATCTCGGAAGTCAGGGTGAGCACATTCCTCATCTGCTTGAGGCGGTCGACGTTGTAGATATTGTCGTTGTAGTCTAGCTTGATGATCTCGTCGTCGACGATCTGGTTCTTGGGGGCGCTTTGGGCACGGGAGGAGTTGGACATATTAATGAGGACTTCGATATAGTACTGGAAGGAGATGAGGTTGGTAACGATGGTAGGAAAGCTGTCTGCAGGAACCTTCAAAGAGGTGGAGACCTCGTAAGGCGGCCTGGCCGGGTCGACGATGAGCGGCACGATCGACTGCGACAGGTCCTTCCGAAAGGACTGAAGCTCGTACTCCTCGCCCATGTCAAGGGTGCAGATGCGGATGAGAGTGATGATTATTCCGTTGACGTTGGCGAGCTTCTTGTAGTGCTTGATCCAGAGCTTGACGGCGACAGTTTCTCCCTTGAGGTAGCCCATGGACGGCACGACGACCTTGATCTTGATCTCGTCGTTGTCGGGAGGAGGCCCCGAGAGCTCGAGCGAGTCGGTGGAGTTGATGGACGAGCTGGAGCTGATGGTCTGGCGGAGACTGCGCTTATTGGCCTTGAAGCAGAGCAACTTTGGCTGGGCGTCAGGCAAGAGCGCCACGTTGATGGGCTTGACGATGGACAAGAGCTTCTCGCAGGACATGACGCCGTTCAAGGAGTCGGGCCGGTCGGCGGTCCTGTCGCAGTCGCAGAGGTCGGACTTGAGAGTGTACTTGATCTCTCCCTTCTCGAAGCAGATGCTGGTGTGGATGTTCTTCTTGGGCAACTTGACGATGAAGGGGAAGCGGTGTTCGCCCTTGGTGAGCGCCGTCTCGTTGTTGTGGCGGCTGCCGTAGAGCACGATGCTGTGGTTGAACAAGTGCTGTTTTTTGTCGGAGTGGAGCGGCGACGACGAGTTGACCTTGATGACGCCAATCAACGACAACTTGATCACGATGTCGCACACGTTTTTCTCGATGATCAGCACGATTTGGCCGCCCACCTCGTCGCCTGGCCGGTACACCTTGTGCGGATGGTCCAAGATGATGTAGAACTCTTTCACGGAGGTTTTGGTACTGGAGAGGATTCGGGGCCTGCCGAGCGGCAATATCTGGTGGACTGCCCGGCGCATGTTTTCTCGTTTCATTTTTTGTTGCAGGAACAAGCTGTGGACAGCAGACAGCAGAGAGTCAAGCAGCAACTGGCGCACAGAAGAAGAAAGAAAGACCAAGAGATTCGAGATTTGGTGGAAAGCCTGGTAGGCCCGCGCCTGCCTGTCACTTGTGCCTGGTGGGCGCAGCTATTTATACGGCGCCGTGGGGGGAGTGATGCGAGTGATGCGACCTGGTAGCGGCACGACTCTTGGCGGGCGACGGGGGACGGCAGCAGCGCTGCAGAGGAGAGAAGAAGCCGAGAGAACCCAAGCTGCAAGGGAATGCAGAACGGTCTGTCTCGGCCACCTGCTATAGCTACCTGCCAGCTACCTGATATAGCTACCGAGGCTGCTCATGTGCCCACCTCGGCCAACTGCCCTCCAGAGCCATAGCCCAGGCCTGCTCTCGGTGTCCGGGCTCTGCCGTCGTCTCTGCCAGCATCTACCCATATACACAGCCTGCAGCAGTTGCGCCCAACCATGGCTCCACGGTGTCTTTGTGCTCCTCTCCTGGCATGCATCTCTGGCTCCTTTGCGTCCTTGACTCCGTCGGAAATCCCGCTGGACTGGCTTTTCTGCTGCGCTACTGTTACTATCGTGCTGCTATTTTAGGCACGGCACCATCAGCGCATTGCTTGGCTAGCACAGCCGGCACTACCGCTGGCTGCCGTTGGCTGCCGTTGGCTTCCGCTGTCCGCCTCCAGTCTGCCTCCTTCACCTCACACACGCCGGAGTCGTACCTCTCTGCCTCTCTGGCTCTGCTCAGACCTCCTCTCTTGCTTGATTGTTCTTTCGCCTCTGCTTCATTCTCTGCTGGCCATGGCTCCTGCACTTCATACACCGAAGTTGTGTCGACCAGCCTCCACACACACGCACATCTCCAAATCTCTTGGCTTTTTCTGCTCTCTGCACCACACAATTGCCTAATACGTCCATGTCTTTCCAACAACGGAAAATTGCAGCATCTTTTTTTTTTTTTTTTTCTTTTTTGGTTGCCGACATCCTGTCTTGGCACCGTGTCCAGTTGGAGCTGGAACGTCTGTTTCGGACCAATGTCGTAATAATGACATTCTTTTTTTAAGTCCGTCTTGGTCGTCCAAAATTTTCACCTTGTGTCCGCCAATTACAATCAAGATCGCCATGCTTTTATTCGCAGCTCTTCTCGTGTCCTCTGTAGTATGGATATCAGCAACTGCATGGACTCTGACTGTTTGTGCCAGCCAGTCACAAGACATCTGATGTCGCCGCAGCTGCCAGACTCGGCCCACCACCTCGGTGTACTATCTAGAATTCGCTCCTCCCCATCCGTTCCGAGGATCATAATCGACGCTCTACATGAGTATACCTGGGGCGGTCTGACGTCACCTTTAACTACCTCTGGAGCTATTTTCGGTGTCTACGGCAATGGCTGACTGAAACACTATCCCACTACAAAACGTTTACTTCCGAACTCCAATGTTTCCGTCATCCACTGTCAGCCACACCGGAACGCTGTGTGATCACGATTCTGTTTTACCGGTGGCTTGGCGACCCGGTCTTCCTCAGTTCACTGTTTACGTTACCACGCCGGGATTCTTCTAAACGATGCACCACTACTAGATTCTCGGGCAGTGTGCCTGTTCGAAATTGTACTCCGACATGGCTGCCCAGGAGCTTGGGAGGACTAGAGTCCAGGATGCCGACGTTACGGTTACGGTTACGGCTGCACAATAGATCATGCTAAAAAGACAACCTAAGTGCTTGTTTGTACCTCTTAAATTTATTGTGGAAATATTTGTGAAAAACAGCAAGCCAATCTACAAGATTCAATCCTTTAGAGAGAAGATTTGCTCGAATCTAGAGCCATGTTAGGAGCCCTATCAGCTTTGGTATATATATATATATATGACCATGACTCAGCGAAGACTCACGGTGAATTCATTCAGAACACAGGCCAAGAGGTACTTGTGCCACATAGGCTATTCATCTGCGACTTCCAGGATGTCGTCCATGTAATAGCACTCAAGAAAGCTTCGTTCTCGGTTATCCCGAACTCTGCTTTGGCGACATGCCGTGGAAGAGAATATAGGCTATGCGCACTGCCATGTTTTTCACGTATGCGGCCCTGTTTTTCGCTCTTGGCATCACCAAGTCTGTGCGGCTACTTGTGCTACCACTGCAATAGTGTTTTCAAGTAATACAGCCAGCACATGAGAAGGGTACCAAAGCTCGTTTGGCCATACCAGCACCAGCTTATCAATACAGGAGCTACAAGAGAATTAAAATATTAAGATGGACTCAACACCTTATTAATCTTTACTTATCTCATTTTCGTATCATTAAATTTCCGGCCATGGCACCGTACTTATTTGTCCTTTTCAAAAAGATGTGGAAGTGGGTAAGGACGAACAACCAGATAGGAGTTCTGCTTAGTGGCGACACCGGCATATGCGTTATACCAGGCGATGAACGCTGTGATAACACCTAGAATACCTCCGGCCTTGGTGCAGTTGCTGGACTTGGCTAACTCACCCAATGTAAGCATTAGGAAGGTGGCACCCAAGACGAAGAAAAGCGAGAAGAAGGCGACAGTGGACTTGATTGTCACTAGACACAAACCGTAAGTGAAGATACACCAGGCCAAGAGATAGAAGCCGATAGCGTTCTTTAGCTCAGTTTCGTCCTCGTATGCTGAGGCAACGTTGAACCAAGGAATGGAGATTGCGGCATAACTCATCCAGAAGCCACCATAGGAGGAAAGTGCTAGACCACCGAAGGTGTTTTCGACGGCAAGCTCCCACATACCGGCCAAAAGCTGAATCAAGCCGCCATAGAAGGCAGCCAAGCCGATGACGATGTTGGCGTGTGAGACGCCCATGGCTCCGGCGTTAATCAAAGAAAGCACAAAGGTGGTCAAGGCGAAGGCGCTCAAACCTAAAGGAGAAGGGTTGGCAAACTTGTGTTCAGGAATAGGGGCCCATCCTGGATTCAAGGTACCACCGAAAGCACCCAGTAAGTCGGACTTGTTGAACTTCTTGTTACCCAACCAGATGAAGGTGCCGTCGCTGGAGTGCTTGACTTCAGAGATAGGGTGGTTGGACGAGCTGTTTTCCAAGTGCTCGTCATCGGTAACTTGCTTTTCAATATCGTTGTAGTTGGACATGTTACGTTACTAGGAGGCAGAAGGCAGGATGCTTTGTAGCTGTTGCTAGTGTGCTAGTGTGCTAGTTGTTTTGGGGTGCTGGTGTGCTGGTTTGCTAGTGGGTGCAGAATGTGTGCCGAGTGTGTCTAAAACTTGTGCAGAACCTGTGCAGAACTTGGGCAGAACCTGTACTTTGTGTGCTTTGTGTGCAATGAATCTTGTACATTGCTGATTGTGACAGCGGCAGACCCCTGGCTATTTATACAGACGATCCCAGAGCCCAACGCACACTGGTCAGAACCCTTGTTTCATTGTCCTGTAAGAGGGGCACGTAACCTGGATGCGGTAGTGCGAGAAATGTGGAGAAGTCCCTCCTCCTGTGGAGCACCAGTTTTTTTTTTTTTTTTTTTTTGCTTTTTCCATGACAAAGGATTCCTTGGTAGCCAGCATAAAGAGTGAGTGTATCTTGGCTGCTCCTTACTGCCGAGCGGAGCGGCAAGTGGAGAGTGCGGGGAGAGGAATGAAGTAAGAGGGAAGCGAAGAGATGGAGGTGGAGGGAGCAGAGAGATGGAGGTGGAGGGGTTCTGGAAGGAGTATGATATTGAGATAGAGACGGAGATGGAGATGGAGCAGCTTTGAGATGAGAAGTTCTCGGAGAGTTGGTGTGATGGTGGCCATCTGTGAGAGAGGTGGACTCCGAGGATTGTGTGGAGCTGGAAAGTCCGGGAAGATGGAGGGAGTGGAAGTGGAAAATGGAGAGTAAGTGGAAGAGAGTAAGTGGAAGAGAGTAGCAGATGGAAGAGAGTAAGTGGGAGACGGTAGGGCAAAGAGAGTTGGGCAAAGAGAGCTATGGAAAACGCAGCACCAGGCGAAGGTGTTTGCACCTAGCAGTATTTTCCGTGTGCCAGCTGTGCTAGCTGTGTTAGCTGTGCTGGCTCTGCTAGCTCTGCTGCTGTGATGTCCTGTGCTCAATGCACATTAGATGGAGCAGGTGCTCAGTTGACTGATGCTGGCGTCTAACTGATATCTGCTGCTTCCGATCTGCTACCTCAAGTACTACTCACCACTTCTTTCCTACTACCTCAAGTACTACTCGCCACTTCTTTCCTACTACCTCAAGTACTACTCACCACTTCTTTCCTACTACCTCAAGTACTACTTCTCTCCTACTCTCCTACTCACCTCCTACTCACCTCCTACATCTCCGTCCCCACAACTTCCATTTCTCTCTTACCTTCCCTTCCCTTCCCTGCTCTACCTCTCTCCTCCGGGCTCCGGCAATTATTCCTCCCTCCATCATCCCCACTCTGTACAACCCCGCTCTCTCTTCCCAAAGGGTACCACTTCCCGACACAGCCGCACTTGCCTCATGACACCTTCTGGATTCGCACTCCGAATCTCTGCATTACATGTTTAACTGTGCACCTGTGAAATGGGGTAACCTAACTTTAGGTACAGCAACTTGTCATGGACTGCCGGAGCTTCCGCTGTTGTTTCTCCATCTTTCTTCATATTTTGGTCCACATTGTTCATCTGTCCCCCGCGTTGTCTATGCAGCCCATGTGGAGACCCCTTCCTCCAAAAAAAGATTGTTGAGTTGACAGATCCAGCCGGCGGCTGCCGTCGTTGCTAGTTCCGCCTGCCTTACCAATTCGGCAACTTTTGCCTGCTTTAGTGCTCTGTGCTCTGTGCTCTGTGCGCTGCGCGATATTGCGCGCCTGCTCCACCGCGGACCCCGGCTCCACCCGCCTTCCTACCTGAGCTGCCAGCTGGGGAACCGCAACTTGCTGGAAGCTCTTGCTTACTTTGCTGCTCTGTCTTAATCTATCGTTAGTCCGTCCTACTCTCTTGCTAGACTGTCTTACTTTCTTACACTCCTACTCTTTATTGCTCTTTGGCTGCCGCCTCCGGCTACCCTGCTCAGCTCTTTGTAAACTCTGCTTCCTCATCACTCTCTATTTCCTCGCATCATTGCCTCTATCTCCTCATCACTCTTTTCAACTCCTCTTGCCTTCCTCTACCTCCTCGTCATTCTACCTCCTCAGCTCTCCATCATCGTTTCATATTCCTTTCATCCTTTCTCCTCATCACTTCCTTTCTCCCTTCGTTTGCTTTGTTCATCTCTCTCTCTCAACTCTCTCAACTGTCTCAACTCTTCCCTTCTTCCTTTCTTCTTTTCTTCCGTTTTCTGCCATCTCTCTTCACTTCTCGCTTCAATTTCTCTCCTCCGCTGCGCTTCACGTCCGATTTATCTTCGCTCCTACTCTTCCCTTGACGTCATGCTGCGACGTCACCCTTTGGTCTCGTCAACACTGTGCCTAAAATTTCTTCTTTCTTCTCTCTCTCTCTTTCTCCTGCATCGTCGATCGTTTACCCGCTGTACTCCTGTCCCTTCAACAGCCGTGGCTACACGTTTCCTCTGAGCATGTACTGCACAGTCCCTAATATTCGGTTTCAACTTTATTTTACTCTCCATGTATTGTGCAAGTTTAAAAAAAAAAAGCTTGCAGCATGTATCAATCTCACTACCTCTCTTCAAATCCAAAATTACTCCCCAGCTCCACGGTGAAAATCTGTACGTTACCAAGGCGTGTAAGTAGTACGAGCACCACTTGGGAATTTTACTATTGGAACTTTTCTGGGCATCGAAACAGATGCGAAGAAGGCATCCAACCAACCAAAAACCCATGTATTGCTCATATATCCAGTAGCCTTGAGTCAGTACACTGTTTTTTGTCTATTTTCATCAAACCTCGTACCCCAAGCACTCACACTCAGCTACTGTATTCTAGCCTACTAAAGGTAGAGATCGCCTTATCCACACAGAGTTTACCATAAACACACCTCAAAGCTCCTCAAATTGTACAAATTATTATTACAGAGAGCTTCTTGCTTGCATCTACAATTCTACATTCAAACATTGATACCCTGTACATACTGCTCTTGCAACTCTCTCTTTCATATCGCACTGCTCGCTGGTGCCAAAGTCTCCTTTGGCTATTCATTGGCCCTTAGGATGGAAGCATCTGCATAAACCGACACCTGCAATTCACCTTCTGATAACCTTACATCTATAGTGGTTGGAAGCCATCCAATCGCTGTTATCAAGAAGTTTTAATCTTTCTCTTTGATGGTAGCACTCTACCGAGTACATATGTTTCATAGCCGTGTTGGCTATCCTATTTAGCCAGCATGGCAAATATCTTCATACGATTAGTCTTCTTCCTCACCACTCATTCTGTCATTGCTCACTGTGGTCTCCGTTTTCTCTATTATACAAGATTAATGTCTGCGATTATGCTTCATCATCTTCTTGATATCCCCCAAAATCATATTCGTTTGCATCGGAAGCTGCCCTTCTCGAACTGCGGCCTGGTCTATCAAAAATACTAGTGAAGGTGGCTCTCCGAACAGGGGGCTTAAATTCACTCTCACCGTCTATTTTCTTGTCGTCTTCCGTGATAACACTCGAATCTTGCATACAGTCATCTTGGAAAGACAAGTTAGACGTGTTCGCTGACCTATTACCATGAGAAAATGACGCGTTGTCGTCTGAAGGAAGTGAATATGCTGTGTCCTTTGACATATCCCTTTGAGAAGGTCTTCTGAAAGTTATTTTCCTATTCCGAAGTTGTTGAAGATCGCTAGCGGAAGCCATACTTTCTCTAAGTGGTGATTTCATTGAGATAGTTCTTGCTGGTCTTGGCGCAGGTACAAAGTCCCTCATCCGAATTCTCTCCCTATGAAGATATGTCTCCATCATTTTGCTGAAGTTAATTAACTCTCCAAGTATATACTTCCGCACTGTACCCTTGATTTTGTATAACTCCATAACCTTGAAAACGATTTTAAGCACTGCAGGCTCCGATTGGAAAAGTCGAGGCCATTTGCTTTTCAACCTATTCAAATTTGAGTATGCCTTTGTCTGGTTCACTAAAATAAGATTCAAGCTCTCATAGATCTCGTAGATTATCAAGTATTCCTGTGAATAGGTACTACTCACAAAAGATGATGAGCCTAGGACACCTGCTATTGTAGTTCCTGGATTATTATGCTGGACAACCTTTTGGTTCTTTGAGTACGGAACAAACTCTTCATCCATCAACTCTTCAAAGATCTGGGTTGCCGTGACCTGAGGAACTTTGGTTAAGAATTCGGGTTGGTCAACCTTGAAGAATTTTTCTGACTCCCTCGGAAGACAAATAGAAGCATTCCATCCCGATGATGACCTAGAACACACCCAGTTGGCATCTTCCATTATTTCTGCCCCCTGTTCTGTTTCGGCAATTAGTCCTAGAATAAAAAAGCATGTACCTTTCAAAGATAAGTTCACTGTGTTTTCTGCCATGTAAAGAATATCATCTACTAAACTGCTCATCTCGAGCAATGAAATTCCATACTTTGATGAGCCGATGTATCCTAATGGCCATAATGCAGCCTTGAGTTCCAACAATGTCATTTCTTTTTCATCAGTCGAAACATTGGCATAATAGTCCTTCTCCTTCCCAATTTTCATGACAGACACATATTTCTTCACAGTGGCAGAAAAGCTGGCAAACGCTCCACTGCTCTCAATCAGTTTAATACCATCTGCAGTCTTAGCCAAAGCCTCAAAAAAATGGCTCGGCATCTCTCCAGCAGTGCCTGGTAGTATGTTGAAGAGAATTTTTATCACTAACAACTCGATTTCTTTCACATAAAGCCGATTTTTCGTTTCAATCCATGATTCCATCTCCATCTCTACATAGTTCAATTCATCATTTAGAAAAGAAAATCCCTTTGGTGTCGACAAAACCCTATTCACAAGAAGGTTACCCTTGCTTCCAACTATTTCTAGGGGCGGTCTGAACCGTATCAGCTTTCTTACACATTCCTCGTCCAAAGCATATGATGTTAAGTACTCAATTGCTAAATCGCGTACTCTAGAACTGGTATCACAAAGCTGATTAACTAGAGCTCCGCAGGCAAAATTTTCACATTCGGGACTTCTTCTCAAGAGATCACCAAGTGCTTGTGTGGCCAAAATTCTGCAGGCTTCACTTCCAGTAGCAGCAACCTTCGTAAGGATAATTCTGAGGTGGCTAGTCATGGTGAATTTTACCTCCTTTATCACCAGCTTAACCAAATCATCTCTTTTCGTGCTCTTATCTGTCACATGATAAAGCATATCAAAAATCCACCACTCTTCTAGGAGACGAATACCGCTTTTTTCGGTGGTCAATACTCCAATAAATTTGAAAAACGAATAGCACATAGTTGTCTCCAACTTCTGTTTGGAAAAAAGAGCCTCTGTCGCCGATATACCACTATATGGGTCGACTTGGGCTAGGCATTCTGCGATTTGTGGCAAGATCTTACAACTGGAAAGATAGGCGATTCCTCCTGTATGGGAAAGTAAGTTTTGAAAGAGTTTGCAGCCTGCCTTCATATATTTTTGATTTCCTTTTGTCCTCTTTAGAGTGGAAAATCGATATTTGAATGGTCGGTAAAAGGAGGTAAGTCGTTTATAGAATTTCGTTGTTTTGGTGACATCATCAAATATTTTTGGGTTCCTAAAAGGTCCATCTAGCAGACCGCAAATAAGCATCCAATCCCAATTGCTGTATTCTTTGGTGGTCAAAATTTTGGTACATTCAATGAGTGTCTTAACATCAACTTCCATAGGGTTCAAGTGAAGATATTTGGATTCTAAAGTTGTCTTGTTCAGAATCTCAATTAGTCCAGTATCCAGTGATGAAACATGTCGCAATGTTTTGGAAGCTGATAGATCTAAGACCTGTGATTTTTCTTCAGCTAAAATCCTGTGTTTGGTATTGAGGTTAGTGGGCCCTAAGCGATGATGTTTTCGAATATCTCTTTCTATAAGCCTGTTGAGGCGAAATGATGGCCCAAAGTTGCAGTAAAGCTGGCTGGGTACGAGATATGTCCTTAGAAAGCACACTTCAGATAGCAAGGCAACGATTTTTTTCGATATTTTCTTGTCCGTAGTTTTCTCGAATAGATCATTAAGAGTATTCATTAACCCGCACTTGATAAAGATATGCAATAAAAGTGCAGTGTAGTGGTTTATTATTGTAGACTCCTTTCCTGGAGAGCTTCGGATCGCAAGATTGACCTTGTTCTGGTGGGTGTAAGAGCCGATATCTTTTAGGGCCAACATTGAGGCATATTCGCTATCATCCTTGTTCCTTACTATCCAGGGAAGAGGTCTTATTCTGAATAGATCGCATAAAACATGGATCAAAATTACCCTGGTCGAAAATGCGTCGAAAGTCAAACAGTTTACGAGCTGCCTGATGGCCTGGAAATTGTTGGCCGAAAAAGCAATCAAGCCTGACCACGATTTGAGCATCGAGGTAATAACAAATGCTATGCCTTGCAGTTTATCGATTTTCATATGAGTAACATCCATAAATGGAGATATGAGCGAGAAGACTAGGTCCTCATCCATAACGTACGGTCTGGACGTAGGCTGTTCGATCATCTTGACGAGAGTCAATACGCATCCCGTGCACATCGAAGAAGGGCCATCAATTATGCTTTGAACGATAGTTTTGATACCACCTGCCCGATAAGAGAGCTGGGGTCGTAGTAGTGATATTTCGCAGATAGTCTCCAAAGCGGAAACACGGAGCGGATCTTCAGGGTTCTCGACAGTGGCTATCAAGGCCTTGATGCTTCCAACGCTGATACAGTCGACGCCATTCTCGATATCTATAAACTTGCGCAGTATTTTGAGGGCCTCCTCACGTTCCACAACGTTTCGAACGTCCTTGGCAAACGTCTGGATGAGGAAAAAGCCAAAGTTGAACGATTTGAGAAGCTTTAGACCGTCGCAGTCATTGATGATCTTGCGTAGGATCCTGTACCCACAGCCAACCACTATGGAGTTTTTGTTTAGCAAAAGTTTCTGTATGCGGTGAACAGCAGACCGCACAACCAGGTCTTCTCTCAAGGACGGGTTTTCCTCAAGCAAGAGAATCAAGTCGTTGGACTTTCCGATCAACGTTTCAGCCGGCAAGTCCTTGTCGCCAATGATATGTAGTACATCGGCAAACGCCCATGTCGGACTTTTGGCTCCGCTGTCTATCGACTTCTGCTCCTCCGGAATGCTCAGGTCTCCCCATTCTTCGTTTTCACTGAAGTCTGCTTGGCTGGGGTTCTCTGATAGATATGTGCTGGTTTTGTTGAATGTCTGCGACGTCATCACGTACGACGAGACAGACGGCAGCGTTCTGCTTCTTATGCGATTCCATTCCGATGAGGTCCGCTGAACGGCAGGTCGTGAAATGTCCGTGTTGATTGATTGTGTGCGTAACGGTGATATTCGTCCGCTTATCTTGCTATCATCTCTAGTGAGCGTTGGCGGGTTCTGCAGCGTCTCGACGCTCCCGGTAGAGGCACTTGCGGTAGAGGAGTTAGCTGTAGTATGTGGATGTTCCATTGGTCTCCTAGGGACTAGCCATGTCTCTGCAAGGCAGTGAAAAGTGTGCCGTGTACAACTGTGACATGGAAACCGAGTAACATGAATTCTCGGATAAATCCGCGGCTGTGGGATTTGTTTGCTAGAGAGGTGAAATGTCTGGGATACAGGATGGCTGGTAGCACAAGTAAGAGTGGGCTGGGATGTAGGAGAAAGACGGTTTGATGGCCAAGTAGAAGCGGAGATGAAGGTGATAACTTGACTCTCTTGGATCTGCAGAGCTATGTAGAAAGAAGAACACTATGTTTGGCCCATAGTGGTTGGTTTTGTCCAAGGCTGGATAGTGTGGTCCACAGAAAACCAAGAATTACCCTTTCTATCTGTCCTCAGCTGCACGCTGGACTAACTCCAAATATTCTTGTCTGCCGACAAAAAATGTTACTAAAATCCTCAATCATCAGTGGCAACTGTGTAAATCAATTTCGCTATCTGCACCTTGCTACCCTCCCTGTAGCATCATCGTATGTGCTATGTACCAGCAAAACAAGCCTGCAACACTCACGTGCTATGGCTATCCATGATCTATCGCTTGCACCCAGATCTATACTGTCTCCATACACTTACACCATCACTACTCCTGTCTAAAATTATAATATTATCCTAGAAAGCTGCAGCATACGCTTTTATTAACTCAACACCTTGGAATAGTTCTTCTCGACATTTTCAATGAGCTTTTGAAGACCCACAAGGACAAACTGATGCGTCAATTGTGGAAATTTTGTTCTATGTAGGCCAAACCATTCCACCGGAGGGGTAGCATTTCCAAGATCCCGCAACTGAGGCGTCTCAATGTATGGCTCTACGATAGCAACATATACTTGTTTCTTGTCTGCCTCGACATCTTTCAATTTGTCTTCCAAATTCACCGTCTCCAATATCGACTCCTTGTAGTTTTCCTCGAAATCTGATTCGAAGTCTCCAGACGAAAATATCCTCATTGCTGTAAGTCTCGACTTTAGCGCAGTGGCATGGGAATACCACATCTCTCGAATAAAGTAAACCGATCCAATCTTCCATTTGACATCCACTTTGCCTCCAAATCTCTCATCATACGTATAGTCAATGATATTAGAGTCAAAATCTTGCCAAGTATTCATTTTTATCGTCATCGAGGGCAGCACAAGTATTTCACCTCCATATGAGCTAGTTGCCATCTGTATATATTCCTGTGGATCACTTTTATCAAGCGCCTCTTCGGTTGGCTTCTGCCTGAAAGTGGAAAGGCCTGTCATCGCGTTGTTCAATTTTAAGAATAGCTTGTCCTCGATCCGCTCAGACTGATCCTGGAAAAAGTTGGCGATGCAAGATCCTACCTTGATCACCAGTGCTTGAGAGTCCGTCAAGCTACCTGGGAAAACACGAAGCTCCAATCCCCCAATTTTGATGTCAAAATCAGTCTTAAGTTTCTGAATCACTCCTAAAAATGCATTTGATATGGTTTTCTTATCTTTAATCTTCTGTTGCTGTTGTTCGTGAAGCTTTGCCAAAGGTTTAGCTGGCAATCTCGCCTCAGCATCATTATCCTCGTACAATACCTGTCTATAAGATATTCGAATCTCATGCCGCATTTGTAGCCCAATTGTGTATATGTCAACAAAATTTGAAGCCGTCAATGCGGTCATAAAAATCTTAAACGACTCCATAGAAACCAAACTTGATAGCTTATCGGGTTTTCCGGACTCTCTCTGGTTAAAAATGCACACCATGAGCTTAGAAATGTCTGAAATAAAAAAAGGATGATAGTCTAAGGATATTTTTGTTATCAATGACCTAAAACCAGCAGCCAATAGGACCATTGGTATCTCAAGGACCTTTCCGCCTTTTTTCCAAGAGATAGTCGAAGAAATGCGTAGCTTTTCTGTTACTAAGTTGCCGCTCAAACGACCAATCGAATCAATCCTAATTCTGTTAAATTCGACTCTAATTCCATGCTCCCAATCCCTTGATTTTCTGGATATGGCCCAGAAGTTATCAATATTCAAGTCTAATGTTCCTAACGATGTGCCTAAAAGTAATTGCATTTCCACTTCTCTGATTATCAACAGGAAACTCCAAGGAAATGCTGATGTGGTAGAAATCTCCCTAATCATAGATGCAAATGTCTTCGTATTTTGAACTCTATTCAGATTCTTGTTAGCAATACCAGTCTCATAAAGTTCTCCGGGAAACCATAAATCTCTGAAAACATCTAGGTCCTGTCTCTGTTGAATATTGACAAATGCATCTATCTTATCAACAATGCTCACAGTGGTGAAGCTTTTGTTTTGTTTGGCACCGGTCATCATCGCATTAATAACAAGATTTTTTATCTCCATAGATCCGCTAGTTTCCTTTGAATAGGCATGTTGAAGCTGAGCTTTTAGATTCGATATCTGTAACGCACCGGATATGTTTGAGGATTCCGCATTTGCGAAGAGCCCAACTTCATCAATGAATATCTCTGCTGCAACATTGGCTCTTGGTTCACATCGAAGAGCTAATCTTTGAGGTTCGATTTGCAAATAAAAATCTACTGCAACATTAGAGAGTATACTCTCCCACTCAAAAGATGTTTGACTTCCAGCAGGCATTGAGAATGGAGCCGGTTTACCATTTGTCTCTCTCATGTAGTTTTTGATAAACTTGACAAAATCGATCAAGACAGGAACACACGAACATGTCAATGTGTTGTCTGTTCGAGAAGTGAGGGCAGAGACTGAAATTGTATGCTTCTGTAAAGCAGTCAATGCTTCAACATAGCGAAAAGCAATTGAAAGCTTAGGTGACTGCAAAAAAAATGAAGCTGGTTTTCCATCCATATCCATATTCGGATCGGAAACATAAAAAGTGGCTCCATCAAATACAAATGCACACTTGACTGCCTTAAGGTGAAAAAAAATGCTTTCGATTGAGGTTCTTGTTCTACCTTCAGTAGCGGAATTTCTGACTTTGTTAGAAAATGACTGTATACCCGTTAATCTGTCTTGGACAAGAGAGATCGAGCCCCTGAATGGTTCTGAAAGGGATAGCATATCAGTTTCAAGTTTAAAATCTATCATATCTCCATGTATCGTTGCTCTAATGGCAGTTCCCTTCCGATACATGTATAATTGATAGATGAAATTGAATTGAGGGAAGTAAGCCCTGTTTTTGCTATCCTTCTCTCCAGATGTTGAGTAGAAAGTAAGTGGAGAGTTTCCATGAGCCAATGCCAAGTATAAGCCTGTGGTTGAAACTTTTCCGGCGCCCTTTGCACAAGTTATATGCGCTTTTTCATAGCCAAGGATAATTCCAGGTTTCGTAACTGTCATACTATGTAAATACCTATCATGTAACCTGAATAACCATCCTATACATAAGTTTCTTGACTCTATCGAAATAGAGAAAAAGCTAAGAATACTTTGAATTGGGTCTGAAGCAGGCTCGTTCACTCTATTCATTTTATTAACTTTCCTGAATGAGTTTATATCCAAAAGTGATATTCCCTTGGCGACCATTTCATACATTCCAAGTATGTCATTTGTGATATCGGGATTCAAGACGAATCGACAGAACTCGCTCACAATACGCAATTGCTGAAGATTCTGGCCAGGTAAAACTGGATTCAAAATCTCCAAAAGAACATTAACATCAAAGATAACAAACCTATCAGAAGAAGAGCTGCCTCTAATGAGGGTGATTTTGTTCGATGGCAATTCTAATGATCCAGCTACTCTATTCTTCTTTGCTACTGGATCATAAGACTTTAGAAAGCATGAAACTTTTGAGGAATCCAAGAAGAACTGGACTGCCCCGATATTTCCTAATGCAGTAAGGGTTCCACTCTTGAATGAAAGATAGTGTTTATTATCCACCTTTTGTGTGTTCAATGTAGCTTCTGTCGTCCTATCCTTTCTCTTAAGACCGATAGCCTTAGCTGCTTCCCGCACTTTAAGGGAAAGAGCTTCCAGCCCCGAACAAGCTAAATTAAAGTCATTCCACCCTCTCACGATCATGGAGGTGAAGTCATTTTGCAGGAACTTAAAGCGACTGCTTCCTAGACTCACGTTTTCATGCGTGGTGTAATGCTTCTGATCGTAGTGTACTGCAGCTGAGGCACATAATTTATCAAGAGTGTTGGAAAAATAGAAGTATGCTTGCTTCCCCAGCTTAGCATACAAAGCACCACTAACAGAAGGAACATCAATGCTGCAAATCAGGCCATCTTTACTAGCAGTAACATTTACTTTAATGTTTCTGATTTCCACCGCATAACCTAGAGGGAAAAGAACTTCAAACACCATCTTTGCAGTGCTTATGCGATAATCTACAGAAATTGACCCCATCAACTTCTCAAAAATGTTATCAGTTTCCGATGCCTTCTTCTCGGGTACGTAAGAGATGGAGCGTTTTTGGAGATTCTCAATGAGAGGAAAAATGAGTGGATACTCATAAACAACGAGATAGTCAAGTGCATTGATAATTTTTTCTGCACTAGCTTTTAAATTCAGGGATGATTCGAGAGTTCTTCCCAACATGCACTTTGAACCGGATAAAAAGTTGCCATCATTTTTCAAAGATAATGTATGTTGTTTACAATTGAATTCTGCCAATTGAATTCCATTAACTGTTGCCGAAGTCTTCATTTCCCGTAAAAATATTTCCAGCATATAGGATAATGAGCCTTCTCCTCTCACAACATTAAACAAGCAAGATAGCTCCCGGCCAGTACAAGACAGTGTGGTTTTATCCAATCCAAGAAAACATTTCAATGCAGGAAAAAGAGCTTTGACATTGATTAAAAGAGGCCCTGCATAAAAGCTATCGCTCGTTATTCCCTTGTCCTCATTTATGGAGGCTCGTGAGCTCAATTCTGAATCTGAGTCTGGATCTTCTTGTTTATTTGTCCTATGATCATCAAGTCTTTTAAGCAACTCTTCAATCAGACAGGTTAAGTCTTTTATGGATGATTTAGTGGCAAATATCCGAAGACTTGCTGATCCAGCCCGGAAATTTGTGTCCAAAGAGCGATGAATATTACCGTGAGAAAGATTTCCTGTAACATCAGGAAATTCGTCAAATTCTCTCTCATCGAGATCAAAATGAACATTTGTCATAAGAATGAGCTCATCAAAGAACTTCAAACTGATTCCAAAATGGCGAATCGTGCAAGATCCTGTAACGAGTAATCTCTGTTCTATTGCTTTATCCAAGCCAAATGTGTTCCTTAATATATAACTATCTTCGATTTTGTGAAACTCCCACTGTCTCCAGTTCACAAAAATATTGAATATTTCAATTTGTGCATCTTTAGGTGCCTCCCACTTTTTAGCTCTGAACATTGCATCAGTTCTGGTTTTCCATTCACTTGGCAAGCACATAATGACGTGTCTTAATCTAGTGACAATCTTCCAACTATTTTCTAATCGAACATGCTTCTTTGTGAACTGAGTTACATATGAAGGTTTTGTAATGCATGTAGGATCGTGGCTAATACGATAGTTAACACCTGCAGTTGATACCTGATACACAAGTTCTTCCCGTGCCCTAGCTTTGTGCACACTAAGGGCGTTCATAGAAGTTGAAAAACTGAATATGCTTGTTGTAATGGAATCTATGTAATTGTTAATTGTTGATATTTTCTGTGGATCAACAAATAAGGATGTATCTTCGGTTTCAAAATTGAATAACTCCCTATTCTCTACTGTGCTCAAATTCAACGTTAAATGTAACAATAACAAAGAGAGCAATTTCGAATTATCTTTGTTCATTGATATAGACAGTTGATCCACTTCTAGGTAGCCTTCTATTTCCGAGTCTTTTTCAATCATTGATTTTCTTGAGAAGGCCAAGGATGGTGAATACAATTCCACATCAGTAGAGACCGAATCTGAAATTCCATCTTGTAGGTGTAAATCAATTTCCTGGCAGACGAATTTTAAACTAAGTACTGAAGATACATCAACAAGCTGCAAAAAGTCCAAAACATTCATCTCTAACTCATCAATTAATCTTGAGGGTTCGAGATTTGTTAAGTCCCAGCAGTAAGCCGAAATTGATTCAAGGACAGTGATACATGCAGTAACATCAAACTTGCCTAGAGAAATAATGACATTATCATACTCGCATGTAGGATCTAGCAAATTGTCATCCCCTAAAATAGGTGGGTTCTGAGAAAGAAAAAAATTGTCAGTGTCTGCGCTCGAGTTTGTATCAGAGTCAGCAAGTTTTTTCTCTAAAGTTTTCTGGAATTTTAATGGGTACTCTTGAAGTAGCATGTCTAGTGAATCGGCTGTGAATGGTTCAGAAACATTCGGGCAGCAAATGGAGGGAACAATACAACCAAAGGCCTTCCTAAATTTATTATCCCTAAATTCTTCAGGAAGAAGGAATGGACAACGATGAAATGGGGCATCGTTCTCCTGAACATGACGGTTCTGTTTTGAACTTCTTTCCGAGCATTGTCGTTTCTGAACAAAATTTGTGAGGTACATCGATGTTTCAAAGTTGGCAAGTTCTTTATCTCCATTAAAAATCCCACAGTTAATTTCTGGAGCCTTCATATTGATACGCTTGCTATATTTATCTGTTGGTTGGTCAGATAATGAAACAAAAAATGATTTCAACTCTAGGAAAAATCTGAAGTCAGACGATTTGATGATAAGCTTTATCGAAGGGCAGAAAAAGGTTAAATTCAAAAGGTCCATAACAACTAGTTCCTCAATGCCTAAAGAATTCTCAATATCTTTGTATCCAACTTTTAAGCATTTCAGTGACTCGGCAAATGCCTCAAGAAACCTCGGATCTGAGTTAATGCAAACACTCCCTGAGTCAAATGTCCATAAACAAAAGTAGGTAGGTTCGGTTGGAGGAAGGCCAAACATCCTATGTCCATGAACAATAAAGCCATCAACTGTGATATCTGGATCCTTTATGTCACTAGTTTCAAATCCTGTGTCTAAAATTGTAGATGAATCGCATACTGGCACATATACACCTGTAACTTCAGAAACATCCGCCTGCATGTCCATATAGTAATTATTGAAACGGAGGTCAATATCAAAAGAATCAAAGAGAAGTAAAATATGTGATCTGCAACTGTATATCTCAGCCGGAAGTAGTACTCTACCTTTATTGACGCAGAAAGAGAAAAACAAATCGGTTTCGTTTTTCTTCTTGGAGAATTGTTTTTTCTTGGATTTCGTCTCCTTTTCCTCCTTCTTTCTGAACTCTTCCTTAAACTCTGACAATGTTCTAAAGTGGATGTTTTCTCCAAAGTAATTATCCTTGAGAATCATGAAGAACTTAATAAAAAGACCATAGCATTCTAATGTAGTATAGTCGCATTCACAGTTTATAATAATTGTGTCTGCAGAATCCATTTCAATAGCGCTAAAAAATGTATAAGAACCGGTCAACTTAAAGTTGTTTGCCCTTCCAATGTCATGATTTGGCATGAAACTAGCCAATGTATTCCAGGATGGAGGGTCAAGACCAAGAACAAAATAATCAGTTGTTAGAGAATAGCTAACTTCTGTCGACTTTTTGAATATTTGATCCAAGGGGATTGACAAGCAAAAATCCAAAGTATCTCCCTTAAGAGTAGCATCCATATTGTTTGTATGATCTAATGGATTATCAATAATATTCATTTCGTTCAAATTTAAGTAGATCATATACTTGCGGATATTCCAGCTGATATTATAGCAGAATGGGCGAAATTGCTCATATGGAAGAGGCTCCCCCGTTGAAAAGTCGGTCATTAAGTCTGAAAATAATGCGATGTGTTCTCTGAGTATATATAACTCGGCATCTGTGGATTTATTCTCAAAAAGCCATTTAGTCATGCCATTCCATTGCAATGGGAAGCCAATGTTGGCATTAAGAACATGTTTGTTGGCCCTAAAAAGAAGTGAATGATTGACACTTGAAGAAATTTCTGGCTTTTTGAGCTCTATCTGCAATCTATTGTCATATCCTTGGGCTGTTGGATAGTAAGAGCTCAGAAAATTAAGAGATGAGCCCTTCTGCACTCTTCCTTCAATCCACCCAAAAGGCCTTAAACCAGTAACATGGGCTCGCCGAAATGATTCATTTTTACTCTCCTCTCGAAGGGGCACTCTAATAACAACTTCATCAAGAGACTCGACAGTGCATCTGAAGCTGGTAAATTGCCGCTGATTTCCAGGTTTTAATTTCTCGGGGATCTTGCCGTCTCGGCAAATGGGAGGAAACAGCATTCTATGCAAAGGGCCCCTCTGTCTTTCAGCCCAAGGGCCATAATGGATCTCTGCACCTGAAACTGCCAATTCCAGGCCTACCAATGGGGCTGGTCCACCATTTCCGATGTCAATCTCTTGAGATGGCGTGATGCTTGAAATGAAAGGGACGGTACCGGGAGCATCAGAGTAATAGCAAAGTTTAACGTACTCTGTATGAAGAATATGAGTATATCTGGCATATTCGGTGGTGGAAAACTTGATCATTTCCTCGTATTCGTCGAGGCTTTCCTCGGAGCTTAGGGAAGAATCGACGGTGGATTGGGTGGTTAGATATCTCTCCAAGCCATGCCAGTTCTGCTCCTCGGTAGTCTTCTCGGGATCCTTACCTTCTTTTTTCGGATTATGCGGCTCGTAAGTAAGGTTGAAGTATACAAATTGCGTGAATAACTTGCCGATTATCCTACGCGGGAACAGGAGGACCTGCTTGATAAATGAAAAATGCGAGTGTTTCTTCTGGAGTGAGTCTATAATCTTGTTAAGCTGTTCTATCCCACGATAGGTGACGTTTGGCTTGAGGTAAAGCTGTAAGGAGTCAAAGATCAAATCGCAATTCATTCTATAAAGGTCGAGCTGGCATGGCGCAGAAGATGCATTGATGGTTCCATTGGCGGCAAAATACGACGCCACCACTAGCGAAGATGTTGACTGGTTTCCAACAATTAAAGATCCTCTGTTGATCTTGAGTGTTATCGGGAGCAGGTTGAGAAATCGGCACTTGTTGATATCGGCGTCATGATTGCAGTTTGCAGCGTCGTCTTCGGACGAATTCGGGTCTAATGGTTTGGGCTCTGAAGCCCCTTTGAGCACAAAGGTGTTAGAGGAGTTGGCAGAGGTGTTTCTATGCCGTAAATTCGACTGCAACGTTGGATCCTTCTCGGATTCGAGGTCCGACTTCTGCAGCTCCTCAAAAATCCGATCGTAGGCCGGTGTTCGGTTGTAGACAAACACCTCCAAGCCATATACCTCAAGTAAGAACCTCGTTGGAAGCTTGTCGTTGTTCTTTGTGTTGAGCTTCTTCCGGTCAACGGTGAGCTGCGATTGCCGAACTAAGTAGAGCCAGTATCTCCACGTGAGCCAGCCTTGATGTACTATTATAAGTTCATTCCGTGTAATGATGACAAGATTTTTAAAGAAGATTCTACCGGCCAAAAGCGAGATCTTGATGGACTGGACTTTAAGCCGTGTTTTGAACCGTTTCCAAAGAATGGGTCGGAGCACTAGCGTGATTATGATACCGACCACTCGGTTGAGGTAGAAGATAAGCGCAATTGCCGACAACAAAGCGATCACCCAGTAGACCAGAAAGGCCCAGTTCAAGTTTGTTGTGGAATTTATGGACCGGGACACAAATGATGAAGCTGAATCCATCGTAAGTGTTTGCTGTTATTGGGTATTGTGGTTCTATTGCAGTAAATATAATTCTCCTGCAGAAGAAAAGCCTTTGTCGCAATATGGAAAGAATCGCGATGTGGAAAGCAGAGAAGGAGGAGGAAGAGAAGAAGAGAGGAAAAGAGTAATAGTGAAGGAAAAGAAGAAGCCATGTGGAAAGAACAGCAAAATACAACAGTGGTTGGTCCAAATAACCTTTACTGTAGTAAATTGTTGTTTGAAGGGAGGTAGCGGTGGTGGCTTGTTACCAGGAAATGTGCATTATTGTGGGATAATTATTTTATTAAGCGCCGGAAAGTGCAGACTACAAGCGGTACTTGCTGGTAGCCATTGAGTGCCAAGAGATTCTCAGGCATGGTGTTTCTGACTTCTTTGAAAGATAGACGTGATTTTTCAGTATCCAAAGAGCTTGGTGCCGACTTTATCTGGTTGGGAGAGAGTTGGTGCTTCTAACGGAGCGGCGGTGCAGAAAGAAATCGAAGGAGAATGGCCACAACTCCAGCACGGCGCTATACGCAAGCTCGGTAGTGGTCTCAATGTTTTACAGCTGGCTCATCTAGTACCAAGTACTTGCCGTTCTTCTGGGCCGGCAATGTCCTCCCAATTAGGCGCTGGCACCAGTCCTCCCACCTCCTGCCTCCTGCCTCCTGCTTTAACTTCACCTTCATCTGCACATCGTCCGCCAAGCCTTTTTCTGGGCTTGCTTACTTCCTTCCTGCTTTAGTGTCATCCTTTCTAAGACCTGTTCTTACTCTCTTCTTACTCTGTTGTCTCGTCGTCGGAGTCTTCTGGCTCCCTATACCACGCTTCCACTGTCGGCGCTTAATTTAGTCACCGCACCAGCTGCACCCAATTCAGCTCTTCTGTCCCACCATTACAGCTCTTCTGTCTAAGCCTATTTTTAGGAGCCTATTGATAAATTTTTTTTTTGCCTTGTTTTCTGTTAATCTGCCCGTTTCTTCCAACTTTACCCCCACCAGGCTAGGCCTCATGCTGACCAGACTTCAAGTTTGAAGTTTGTTTGGTGCAAGGGTGTTTTGCTGGGGCGAGAAGCGCGCGAAGGCGATTTCTTTGCACTTAACATCTTACACCATTGTCGTTTGCTTCTTATACATTCATACACTACAATGTCCAGAGACGTTCCATTAAAAGCAGAAAAGGATTTCTCAGAAACTCTAGATGAGCAATTTCCGCAAATAGATGAAATCGCCAAAGGTGATTACAAGTCAGCGTTGGACAAGTTGCTCCTTCTAGAGAAGCAGACTAGGCAAGCTTCGGATCTGGCATCATCACAGAGAATTGTTGTGAAGTTGGTTGACTTGCTTTCGTCGAAAAGGGACTGGGACCTGTTGGATGAGGAGATCACATTGTTGTCGAAGAAGCATGGGCAGTTGAAGGATTCAGTTCGAACGATGATCCAAGAAGTGATCAAGCATCTCGACGAGATCGAAGATCTTGACACCAAGATGCAGGTGATCGAGACAGTCAGGACTGTCACAGAAAACAAGATCTTTGTGGAGATCGAGAGGGCCAGAGTGACCAAAATATTAAGCGATATCTTGTTGAACAACAAACACGATCTAGACAAGGCATGCGAGGTGTTATGCGAGTTGCAGGTGGAGACGTACAGCTCGATGGAATTGGAGGAGAAGATCCAGTTCATCCTTGACCAAATGAGTTTATGTAATAGAAAGGGAGACTACCAGATGTCGAAGATCTTGTCGAGAAAGATATTGGTGAGAACATTGGAGAAGTTTGCCGACTTGAAGCTCCGGTACTACCAGTTGATGATAGCCATTGCCATCCACGAGGACGACTATATCGACGTGGTCAAGTACTTTCTTTCGGTGTATGAGATTCCGAAGATCCAGGGTGATAAAAAGCAGTCGCTCGATGTTTTAAAGCAGGTGGCATACTATATCATCTTAGCGCCTTATTCGAACTTGCAGAACGATTTGATCTCCAGAATTAAGATAGATAAGAACTTGCTCAAGCTACCTGTTGCCAGAGACTTAATCAAGTCCTTCACGGCGAATGAAATCATCGACTGGAAAACAATGGAGGCCACCTTCGACTCCGACCTATTCAAGGAGGAAACTTATGACCCGTCTACAGAAAAGGGCAAGAAGCATTATTCGGACTTAAAAAAAAGAGTTATCGAGTTCAACCTAAGAGTAATTTCAGGCTACTACTCTACGATAAAGCTGGCCAGGTTGTGTGAGCTATTGCAGTTACAGCAACCTGAGGTTGAAGCTAATATTATAGAACTCGTCAACAATGGCACTCTTTATGCCAAGATCAATCGTCCATTCAAGGTGGTTAGTTTCATCAAACCTAAGAGCGAGAACGAACTTTTGAATGAGTGGAGTGCCAACATCGATATGTTGTTAGAGAACATCAAGATAATAGAGCATCTTATCGACAAGGAGGAGATGCTTCATTCAGCAAAGGTGAACTAAATAAATAGTTTGTAATCAGTAATCCAGGTAGATGTGCAATTATGTGTAGGTGCGGTGATTTCGATGTTGCGTGCTGAGTTATTACTGTACTCCCTCCATCTTATTGTCTCCTTTGGTATCGGCCCTTTCCTGTTTCCTCTTGCGAGCGCTTTCGACCAAGTTGTTCCATCGCTCCTTGAGCTTGACGATCTGATTTTCCATGAGTATTTTGTCTCTCTCTAGCGATGACACTTTGAGTTGAAGTTCATTTATGATTTTCTTCGACATGTCGCTTGATTCGCTTTCAGGAGGTGCCTGCAAGTCTTGGCCAGATAGTGCTTTCATGTTTTTGATGACGCTTTTGACGAACTTGTGGTTTGCCAGAAGCTCACTGTAGTACAGGAGATTCAACTGTTTGAGAAGGTCATTCTTCTTTGTCAAATCTTCGATATTTGATGTCTGCCGTGAGGATTTCTCTTTAAAATTCAAGATTTGAAGCTGATGTTCCAAGTCATTGATCTTGTCGTGGTCAATAAAGCGGATCTTATTGCTGGTTACTGCGACATCTACATTGAGATTCTTCAAAAGACTATAACTGATCTTGTCAATCAGCATACTTAGCAGCTTGTATCCTTCGGTGTCCAACTCTTTCTGCATCTGGTCCTTATTTCCCGAAGTATTAATGTCCGGTACGTTTCGTTGCGGCGGTGCAAACTTATGATCCATGTTCTCTTGCAACGACTGCAACTGTGAAATACGATCACTTATCTGCCTCTTGACAGCTTCTAATGAAGCTCTTGTGTTAAAGTTGTCATCTGTAGCCCTGCCTGCTGCATCAGCTTCCATTTTAGCAGTTACACTTTCTATCAAAGAGAGAGATTTATTGTGGTAGGATACAGCATCCTTGATCTTCCCCGCAAGTACGGCTCTTTCTGCCTCTTGCTCAAATTCATAAAGCTGAAAGTTAGTGATCAAAGAAAAAGAAAGCTGATATCGGTTCAAGTAACCTGTGTATCTGCACTTACCTCTGATAGTCCATACATGAGAAGTGATTATGAGATAAAATGAAGCTTATCGCGAAGTCAGCAGGAAAATATAGTGAGTAAAAAGAGAGAGAGAGAGAGAGAGAGCTACGGGGGAAGAAGAGTAGAAACAATGATATAGGAAGTATCGAGCAGTCCACACAAGGTGTAGTTACAAAATTATACGTATCCAATGATTCAAATACTTGGATTCCGCTGAAACCGATTAACGCTAAATAGGTTTGCGCTTCGATGCTCATGAATGAAGACTGCTTACAACACAATTCTTGGTAGCAAATGGACCACATGCAGGAGGAGAAGCTCTGAAGGATCCGTAGGCAGCTTACTTCATTCTGATATTCTATAGCACTGGTCAAAAGGTCCCAGTGTGACTTTTCGGTATATAAGTCGTTTTTTGAAGGAGTGAATAGCTCATGTGATTATGGATCCGCTTGCAAAGAATTGGCGCTAAATGTGCTAGCCGTCTCAGAGGGAAGAGGTGAGCATGGTTTCACTTACGTACTGTTAGCCGGAAATTTTACTTAGAGGTTGACTATTCTACATCATACTATGCAAGCATTGCAAGCATTCAAAAGCCCAGCAGGGTGTTTATTGTAGCAAGATGTGCTTGTTCTATACGACATCCAGCAAGGTCGCAAGGCAAGGTGACAGACTCTACTCTGCCGCTGGCAGTTTGCTGCTCAAGATGAAAAAGTGGTTGGACCACTTTTGGAAGTTCTGGTAATGACAGTCAGTTATTTTATGTGAATCACTGTCCGTCAATCATCGCACGTCAAAGACAGATGGGAGTTGGTGATCTGGTGTGAGCCTCATGGTGACATAATTTTACCTTTTTGACTGCAATCCGTGATGACTACGGCAATGGTAGTACAGCACACTACACCAGGAATTTGACAACTACCTTTTACATAGATGTACCCTGCAGTAGACTGGTTGTGGTCAGAGGTGAGTATGGCGACCAGACCATGATCAGCAGTGGGACGCCGGAGTAGTTGATCGCTCAAGGAGTGGCTCAAGGAGTAGTTTATGGCTCAAAAAGTATCCGTCAGCCCTGGGAATAGCTCTTCGCTCTTCATTTTAGTTTATATCTCTCTAGACCATCGTTAAATCCAAACTATATCCAGCAATGAACCTTGCCCTCCATGGCAACTGATGGGTCTTCAAAATATGCTCCAGTGTCTTGGGCCGGCGCTAAAGACGTCAGCGCTAACACAAGCTCCCAAAATAAAAAATACTGGTTTTCCACTGGCTTGCCTCTAGGCAATACTAAAAAACCCTTTTGGTATCTGTTTACTATTGGCCATTTACTATTGGTCATATACACTGGCCTACGTCTTCCTTGTCTCCTTAGCCGGCAATCTGCCCAGCAGGCTCTTCGACGGTGCTGCAGCTGCCGCCAAGCCACAGTCACCACCACACCCATAATTTCTTGCTCCTTGCAACGCTGCCGCGCGGCTGCTAACAAAAAAGGCTTGACATCGATTTTTCTTCTTCTGCTTTATTTCTACATGTCCAGTATCCAGCTATGGAAGACCCACAGCCCGCCACCGTCAACCCCAGCAGGTTCTGGGAGATGTTGCATGACCTTCTATACGAAGATCCGGGCTTTTCCTGGTTGAAAACGTCCAAGTTGCTCGACAACGAGGACTTGTTAAATTATGACGACGAAGAACAGCACGGCCAGGTACGGGAGTGTACGCAGGACAGTATCAACAGCCTCTTGGTGCGGTACCTTAGCCTGATATCCAAGTACTGCGACTACCTTGTCGTCCAGGGCAACGAGGTTAGTTTCTACGAGAAGGTGTCCAACTACATTGTGCATTACAAGAACTACCGGCGCTTCTTGACCTTCTGCATCCGCAAGATGCTCTCCATCATCATCCACGCCGTGGACTCCAATGACCACAACCTCAACCTCAACCTTGAAGCCATCACGCTGCAGGTCAGGGACCAAGTCAACCAGACAATCGCCACCAACGAGAAGTTTGTCAAGATAATCGGCTGGATCCTCTACTCCACCTACAAGTCCGACCCGGCCAAGGTGCTTGCCATGCTCGAAGATTACCAGGGCTTCGAGGCCATTTGCAAAGTCTTGCTCAACTACTGCGAAATCACCAGGTGTCTCAACGACTTCGACCCCTACCAGCCCAGCTATTTCCCCTATATGGAGCTACTTTTCCAGATGTGCAAGACGCACGAGTTCGACGTCTCCGAGCTGGCCAGCGTCGACTCCCGGCTCATCGACTTCCTGCTATCGAAGTTGAAGGTTGCCACGGAGAATGAAGATCCGGACAACTTCATGAAGTTCAAGCTTTTGCTCGTGCTCAACGAGCAGTTCATGATCTTCAGCTACCTGCACAAGCAGCAGCCTGTGGCGAACAAAGTGTTTGAAAAAATCACCTCCAGAAGCGACTACTTTGAGAACTTCATGGAGGTGTTCATTCTCAACTTCAACCGGGAAATGAATGCCACCATCCAGATCCTCATGCTGAAATTCCTGTATGTCATATTTACCTCCTCCAGCACATGCCAGTGGATCTACATGAATGATCTCAAGGTTATCATAGACATCATAATCCGGGAGCTTTGCAACCTCTCTTTAGCCAATGACGAAGCCCTCATCAACACATACTTGCGGGTGCTTTACCCGATGCTCCTTTTTTCTAACCTCAAGGACGAGCACTACAAGAGTGCTAACATCAAAGATGTACTAATATATTTATCTTCCGCGGAACAGACCAACGAGACCACCAAGCGGTTGGCAGGTAGATGTCTCAAACTCAAGATTTTTGCTTCCTCTCCGTCAAAATCCGTCACCAATCTTTCCACTACAAAGCCGGCTCCTGATCTAGCTCCTAAGTCATCGTCTACCCCTCCAATACCCCCTCCTTCCAGGCATTCCTCCAGCGATAGCCTAGTAAGACGCATGTCGCAGTCTTCCGATTCGAGTGTCGATACTTACATTGGAAACGAAAAGTTTTCTACAAGAGGTCTGGATAGCCGGAATTCTTCATTTTCTACTCTTTCTGTTGACTCCGCTTCAAGTAGAAAGAGCAGGAAGCCTGCACCGCCGCCGCCAAGGCATAGGGCCGAATCAGGACTAAATAGAGAGGCATAGTAATAGAGATAGATCAATCGCAATGTATTTTAGTTTGCAAGGCTTTTTTTAGAGACCATGAGCTTCGTACATCTAGATGGTATCTTATGAGATTTAAGATCTATTCAACCGTTTCCTGAATCCCTTTGTATCATTCCCACAGCTGGTAAAAGATCTTTGGAATCTTCCCTAATCCGGGTGCTCCACAGATTCACTGAATGAAAAGTTTTCCTGTAATTACGCATACTACCAATTCACTTTTCTGGTATGAATACGGGGTGCTGCGGGTTCCACAACGTAATCTCCGTCACTGCTACCAGAAGTACTAGTTTGTCGTTTCTCTGTCAGCTCATCTCAAGTCATCGCAAAACAAGCACCCTATATAATTATATTGTATTGTTAAATGCAAACCCCACGAATAATCCACTAGCGTGACATCTAGGAACAGCCGTGCTCCAAGTATATCGAAGCTCTGTTGGAACCAGTGGTAGCCTGACCTCAAGCGTAAGGTCAACCCCTAGTTTCGACTATTACTCCACCGTTCAATAAACAGTAGAACTTTAGTCTTCCACTTTTTGTTTGCTTCTACTGCTTTTAGTGCTTTTAGTGCTTCCACCGCTTCTATCTCATTGTCTACTATCATCAGCCATACTTATTTTTTCTTCCTGCACTTTCCTGTACATGAGCATCCACACCAATTATTTCACCTGCATACTTACTGCACTGCATCTGATTTTTTTTTTTTTCACTATTTCCCCGCGTGATGAAAGATTCCAAAAAAATGCGGGGTCGAAACGCTCAATCTGGCTGCACCAAATTTGCGAATCTTCCATGACACATTCATCTGTAACCAATCAATGTTGAGAACAATATTCCGAGAAAACTGGGCTAAGAGCTGTAGAAACTTGGTTCCTGCTACTCGTATTTTGTGTAGGAGGCCTTACTCGGTGGAATCGGCTGCAGAAACTGGCAACGAGATCGATGGTACGATCAGAAGAAGTCACCTGCTGAGAGTCTCATTGGAAAGTCTCGTTCACAAGCTATCAAAGGAGCCGGTTCCTACAGTGACGCTAAATGACTTGATCAAGTTCTCTACCGATGTCGGAACAGACAGTGGCAAGAGTGCGATCTTAATTAAGAATGCTAACGTTACGCTCAAGGACATGCTGATTCTTATTGGACGAAGTCTCAGTCGATTCATGGACCTCCCTTACATCGTGTTGATGAACCCACACATGTCCAGAATCTTTGTATGCTATACAAAGACACTTCGGGTGCTTTTGGAGTTTGTGGACCGGTGCATGGGCGGAAACGTCGAACTCGAGCCGTACTCGCACTTCGATAAGTTGATGAAATTCCGGATGACCGACATCCAACAGAACCAGGAGCTCATCAAGGTACTTGAGCAGATCATTGGCATGCACACGGATAATCTTGTAGACTTGCGAGATGCTTTTGATGAAATCAGCGGTCTCGGGCTTGTGGATGATAAGAACTTTTTGGATTTCCATCTGAAGGAGAGAATTCTAATGCGGTTGTTGGCCAACCACCAGACTCTGTTGACGTCACAGATGAAAAGCAACGATGACAACATTCTGAACTGGAAAAGTGTTGGTGTCGTCGACATGGATGTGAATATTTTGGAGGTGTTGAATAGATCCTACAACTTCGTTAACGATATGGCATCCATAAAGTACGACGAGCGAATCAAACTCCGTGTCAATACGGTCACTGTCAAGAGAGATGGCACTACCGACTTCCAAAAAATCGACGATATTGACTCATACCAAAAGCACCGTCCTGTTGTGTTTCCTTACATCACTAGCCACATTGAATATGTCTTCAATGAGATCCTCAAGAACTCCACCAGAGCAAGCGTGGAGACTAAGTCCAAAGAGCCTGTCGATGTTCTTATCATGCTCAAAGAACCGGAGTCACAGAAGGAATTCTACAAACTTGAGGTCCGTGTTACCGACAGAGCAAAGGGTGTCAAGCCAACTCTGGTGGACCATCTTTTCGACTATTCTTTCACTACGTTTGAGGAGGATGACGATGACATTCGAAGCTTGAATATGATAGGGTCGGCCAACATTATTGCCGGTATGGGATATGGTCTTCCATTGAGTTTGACGTACAATAAACTATTCAACGGTAATATTTCTTTGAGAAGTATTTACGGGGAGGGAACTACAGTGTATCTCAAATGGGTTGGGATAGATGGAACCTTTCGGGGTAAAAACATTTGAGAGCATACAATAGAGGTTCTATATGTTTGGTTGCTGATGAAGCAAGAGGATGCAAGCAAAGTTTTGGCGGAGTTGAGGAACCGAAGCGTTTAGACGTTATCGGCTTGCACGTCTCGAAAGGTTGTTTACTGGCGACGTGGATAAAAAATTATGCGCAAATTGGATTATGGGAATGGAACAGATTCATTAGTTATAGAGAAAACATGAGAGTTTTGGACTCTGTAAAACAATAAAATAGACTTCCTATGGTGTCTGCCGGTAGTAGGTGTGGAGGCATGTGGGTTTCAAGAAGCGCTGAGTATTGATAGCACCAATTTCTGGAAGTGATACCCACCTTAGTAGAAGCATGAAAGATGCACCAGGTGCAGAGGCGCTCTCGGAGCATCAATACAGTGGTATCTGTGCCTTGATTGTAAGAAGCGTTTAACCATAATGCTCGAGTCTCACAGGCATATTGCTACCTATACTGAATGCGTCCACAGGCCTTGTGGAGCCAAGAAGCACTTTCTACCTATTTCTTTCACCTACACTTGATAATCTCCCATTGTCATCACTATATACATGCTATTTACAATCCCGTTCCTCTCTTAGGGAAGGTGGAAACGTCCTTAGCCACAGACGACATCAAGCCAAACGCTCTAGCTCTCTTGATGGCTTTTGCCATTGCCTTCTGCTTTCTTGGCTCAAGACCTGTCACAGTATGATGAAGAATCTGTCCAGATGTGTTCAAGTACGAAGACAGAAGGTGGGGAAGGCAGTAGAAGTCCTCAGGGTTTATTTCAGCAGAGTTAAACGACGATGACTTTAGCTGTGCCTGCTCGTCCAAAAAGCGGAGATGGTTGTTGTATCTGATTTTGGCGATAGAGAAGTCAAAGGGATCGTATGTTTTCTGCTTCGAGAAGTCATTGATGAACCTTGGAGCAATCGAAGTCTTGGACTGTTCCTGCTCTTGAAGCATCTTCTCCTTCCTCTTGACGTATCCAGAGAACACCGACGAAATGCTGTACTTGTTGGCGATAGCTGGTATTGTGTGGAACGACCTGCTGCCTGTTATAGTTCCAGCATTGATACAACGGCTGAACATTGTGAGGATGAAAGATTGCTTGGTTTATATTGAGGACTATGCAACTGGAAGATACTTTTTTTTTTTTTCACCTGTTAATAATGTTTCGAGGGAAGTGAACAAGTGCGTGAAAAAAATTTCTATCGGGGAAGGTGTAGTTGTAATATACGGCGAAGCGCCCGGTGAGGCAGTGTGGATAAGCTGGAGGAAGGTGAAATCTGGTGAACCGAGTGACCAAGAACAAGACAAGAAACTGGCGTGGGAATTACCGTTAGAACGAGAGGGCACCGTGTGTTGGTCTAAGTTTTGATTTTGGGCGATGATGTCAATGGAAATGGAAATGGAAATGGAAATGGAAATGGAAATGGAAATGGAAATAAAAAATGGGGCAGAGCAAACGTAGAGAGAGAAGGTGTGGCTGATAAAGCCAACGATAGCGTGGTGAGCTTTGGGGCTGGTAATCAGTTCTCATAACAGTTTAATTGCAGAAAAAAAGTCCGGAAACCATTGAAGCCTTATCATATGACTATATCGCCGTAAAGTTATGTGTACTATCTCTTTTTCTCTATCGTTTTAGGTGTGTCTTGGGGGCATCCCATGATGGAAGCTAAGCGCCGGTAAAGATGCATTAGCCACTTCCAGCCACTTCAGAGCATCAAAGTATTTTTTGATTTTTTCTCCCTTCACTGGTATCATTGTAAAATTCACAACCCTTGCAAGCAGTTTCTGATGTGTTTTCATCCTTTCTGATGTCCTACCGCTAACTGCACCCATACCAAGAAGAAATACGCTTACTTTTCTTCTTGGTGAGAATTGCAACTGCAAGTCTGCAAAACAGTCTCACATTCATCCACATCGCCTGATTACTTGCATGTGGTTCAATTCGTACTTTCCTGTGGCTCAACATATATCCATATATAACTATGGTCAATCTGACCCAACGTACTATGGCTCCAACATACCCGCCGTCTTTATACGGCTGTGCATCTTTCTCACTACTTTTCGACGCGACTTTTCCGCGTCGATCTATCTTACATCTCTTGATAAAATTACATGTGCTCTTTTCTACCGAATTGCACTTGCCCTGCTTTTTCATTGTATATATTATGACGGACGATGTCTGTGCATTGTGCCAAAAGTCTGAGGTAGATGGAACCACCAAAATTGGGTGGATCTGTTGTGGGATCTGCTCTAGGTGGTTTCACACTCAGTGTGTGAACTTATCAGACTCACAGATTGACAAAATACTAGAATTCCACTGCCCGCTTTGCAGAAAGAAGCATGGAAGATCTGTACCAATACGGCAGTCGACCAGAAAACGTTGCAGAATAGACTATGCGGCACTGAACGAGGGGAACGATGTGCGAGATATAAAGCACCATCCGCATATTGATGAATTCCTCCATTTCCACAATGATCGGCCCTTAGGTGACCTGGTGTATCTAGTAGCACCAGAAAAAGACTCTAATAGTGATGGCGTTGTTGATGATTCCGTATTAACCAACATTATTTTAAAAACCAAGCTCAGAAAGCCGATTTTGGTCAGAAACTGTAACCCTAGACTGAAAGATACTTACGATCAGAGGATACGGCTCTCCTTCAATTTTCCTCCATATAATATTGATGAGATGGCAGATCTTATAGGCCAGGATGCACCAGTACCTGTAATGGATATTATGTCACAAAATATTGCTCCGAACTGGACGATGTCTCGTTGGAGCAGTTATTTTAAGCAGAGTGCAGAAGATAGGGATAAAGTCCGGAATGTCATCTCTCTAGAGTGCTCAGAGACACAATTGGGTCGACAGATTGAGTTGCCAAAATGCGTGACAAATATTGACATTGTTCGCAGATTATATGACTCTGAATTCGGTAATGGTATATCGAAACTGGGGGTTGATCGACCGAAGGTGACCAAATACGTCTTAATGTCCGTGGCAGATTGTTTCACTGATTTCCATATAGACTTTGCGGGAACATCTGTCTACTATACAATTCTTTCTGGACACAAACAGTTTTTGATGTTTCCACCTACAGATACAAATTTGGCGCAGTATGTGAGGTGGTGCGATAGTGACGACCAGAACTCGATTTGGTTTGCCGACTGGATTCCAAAGTTATCCAACAAGGACATGATAGAAATCGATCCAGCTTATCGTAACAATGGAATCAAAATTGATATAAATGCAGGCGATCTTCTCCTCCTCCCGTCAGGCTGGATTCATGCTGTGTATACAAGTTGTGACTCCATCATATATGGAGGTAATTTTTTGAATCTTTTAAGTTTAGAAAACCATTTAAAGGCTTTTGAGATTGAGATTGAAACTAAAGTCCCTGAAAAATACAAATTTCCTCATTTTCTTAAGATAATTTGGCTTCTGGGCTTATACCTAATGAGGGAAGACCCAGATCTGAATTATGATGAGTTGGACAGCTTGTCGAATCTTATTTCGTTCTACAAAACTCAATGGAGCGATGTTAATGATAAACGCAAATTGAGCAACAAGAAGAGCAGGCATGTTTTGACCAAGATCAGACGTTCTATCCCTTTAAGTATTATAGGAAACGCAGATACGTTCATTTCTAAATTCGAAAAGTGGTACAAGGAAAAACTAGACGACAGCGGATCTTTGAAAATCAAGCACGAGATATGACTTTTTTATAGTATAAATTGTTTGCAGGCTTCCACATCCAGGATTCGGGGTCTCTAGCTCCTCAATGGTTATGTGATTTCGATGTTAAAATCACTTATGCCAAAACATTAAAGCTGGTTTCATAATCTTAGTACGCTCTCTAAGAATTTCATTGGATAATCCATTGATCGATTCTTCGTAAATTTGATAGAACTGTAACTTCCTTGTCTTATTTGGCTCTATGTTTCAAGGTATTTTCAAGCATCTCCATCCGCAACATATAAACCTTACAATGATTTTTTTTTTTACCTATCATAGTAAATTGGTTACCCAGATGACGTTACCAAGCCGACGCTGGGAACTAAGCCATTCCTATTGGCTGCCCCTCTCCCTTCAGTCATCTACTCTTTCTAATTTTTTTGTACCTATCAATTGCACAGCTCTATAATAATTTACCTCCAGATACAAGAAATAATTGGAATTACTATAAAAACATTCAACACCTGGGTGTCCTGTTTTCCCATCGAAAATCTATTTTATTATTCATTCAAGCAAGAATACGCAGACCAGAGGCGGGGGCTCCAACAGTCGTAATCTTAGAGATGGCATCAAGCTTGCCCTTCTCCGATTGTTGATATTTAGCGCCTGTCAAAGCGTCAGTGAAGCATGGAGCGCCCTTATAAATTGGTGTATGGGAGTTTGCGCAAACGTCAAATTCTGCATATGGATCGAAATCAATCTCAACGGCATCTGTAGAAATTGAATCAGCCTTAGCTTTCACTTTCTTTGCCTGCATAGCTCTAGAACCGGTTGTCACAACCTTCAAAAACTCGCTAGCAAAATAGGATGATAGTGCATAGTTCTTATGCTTGAAATTCTGAGTCATGGCAACTTGTAATGCATTGGCCCTATGAGATGGCTGGAGCTTAGCCCTGGTGAAATATGCTGCAAGTTCTAGGTTACGTTTAACATTACTAGATGCTAAACTCCTTCTCTCTAGCTCAATAGAAGATCCCAGAATGTACTCCCGACAAAGCGTCAAAATCTCCTTGCATTTCTCCTCCTCCTCTTCTGTCGTCACGATGAGAGTGGCAATTGTATATATAATTTCACGGAAAACATCTGTGGCATCCGACAACTTGTTGGCCTTAAACAGTTTAAAACCATCGTGGAGTTTTGTTTCCAGTTCACTAAAGCCTGGAACAAATGGAATTGGTTGGCCTTCTTCACTAGGATCTGCCCTGATGTAAGAAGGTAATGAAGGAAGGCCATCAACAGCAGGGAATGATAACTTGCTGGCTTGATAGATTTCCATGAATCTGGCACGGAGGGGCTCGAAGTTTGTAATTCCTATCTGCTTGTTGAGCATCTGTGCAGCTGGCTCAAATGCGCCCGCTGCAATGTAGCCAGCGGCACACTTAGAGTTACGAACCCACTTTCCGAGCTCGCCCGGCAATCCTGTCTCATCTGCTTGAACCTCGTTGACAGCCTCGTCAGTACCCAGTTCTAATTGCTCGTCATCAAGATCCCATCCATCATCCTCAACTGGCTCGGAATCTTCAAACATATCATTATCTTCGAAAGAGGTGGAGGCCGCATCCTTCTTGACTGTCTCGTTCTCCTCTGGTTTTGTTTCTTCGATTGACAAGTTCTCGAGGTTGCCTGCAAGAGCTTGCTCAAAGAAAGATAATGAAGGTTTTTCCAGAGGCCAGTTCGAAATGTCCGTTATCTTTGGTTTAGCTACTTCCGAAGTCTGTTCTAATTCAGGAAGCTCGATATCTTCAGGAGAAACGCCTGCCTCACTCAATATAGAGTCAGCCACGTCATCCAAGCCATTGGACTTTGCTGTGGCGTAAGCCAATGGAGTCAAACCGGTATCAATGAGCATCTGAATTCTCTTCTCAATCGAGTTCAAATATAGAGTATTCTGGAAAAGAGAAGAGGCATCGCCCCTAGCCTCAGCAATCTGCTCCATCTTGGATAACTTATCAAGATCGCCGGTGATCAAATAAAAGAAGGAAAGCTTGTCCATCTTACGCAGCTGCTGGTAAACCATCTCGACAATAGAGATATTTCCCTGTATTAGGGCCTCCTTACCAAGTTTCTGCCAGCTCAACGAATTATTCAATTTTTGGGCTTCTTCAAGGGCTATATCAATATTGTGGCATTCAATAGCTAGCTCAAATCTGGTCTCTGAATCCTGGACAAACTGAAGGGCAATTTCTGGATAACCACGTTTTTCTAAGTAGCCAATAATATTTTCACCGACTAGATTCGAGTTCTTGATAAGACGCAAGACCTCGCCGAATTTTTTATTCACCAATGCCTTCTTGAACTTATACTCAGTTGGATCGATTTCCACCACTTCCACATTACCCTTTCTGTTCAGGCAGAAGCACTTGTTTCCAACTACCTTCGTCACATATAGGGTATTCTCCAACGTCTTGATGGTACCGTTGTCGCCATTCAAAAGAGCATACTTGATGTGGTTCAATGTCGAGTATATCAAAACACCGGTGTCATCCCAAGCAGCACTCTTGACTCTAATTGTTTCATGCATCGATAAGATCGGCTCCAATTTTTTGCTGGCGATCGTAATGGTATGCTTAGACAAAAGAGCCACGTACTTACCATTGGAGGACCATGAAGCATATTTAGCATTATTGACCTCGATTTTGGCTAGCTCCTTCTTCTGCTGGACATCGTAGAGAACAACATTAGTTGGATTCATCAATAGAACGGTTCCAGGTCCGGCATAGGCAATGTCCTTGGTAGCCCGATCAAGGGTGATCACCTTGGTAACGTTATTGTGAAGATCCCTGACTTCCATCTTGCTGGTAGCCTTAGAAAAGGTGACAAAACGGTTACGAGCAATGAAGCAAGCAGCCGTAGCATTTCCTTGGGCCTTTGGAGTAGATTCGACAGCACCGACGATCTCCTTCGGAAGGGGAATATAGGCGTAAATACCGTTCTCTCCCTCACCGGATTGGATCAAGATGGAGTTTTCGGCCGGATTATACGAAAGGCTCTTGATCTTGTTCCAAGGAACAGCAACTTTCTTCAGTGAAATTATTGGAAGAGAAGTCTCGTGCTTGTCGTACGAGTACTGCTGCAACTGGTATTCGCTATTCACGAAGTACAAAGAGTTCTGGAACAGACAGTTAGCAGGTCTCTCACGATCAAGCTTAAAAACCATGACACCAGAGTCATGGCAGGCTGCAAATAAGTTCATTGTAGGATGTGCGGCAATCAGCCAGAAGCGGTCGTTTTCACGCTTAAATTGTTTAACAGGTGTCCTGGTGTTCAAATCCCACGTTCTTATGGTATGGTCTTCACCCACAGAGATGATCAAGTCCTCTGTTGGATGGAATAGAACGCATGGAACGTTGCTTGTATGGCCTCTACAGCTATCGACCTCCCAGGCACGAGTATCACTCATTCTCCAAACCTTGACGACACGGTCATCTCCTCCGGACACAATAAGCGGCAAGGTAGGGTGAAAGGCTGCCCAATTAACACCCTTGTCGTGTCCTTCGAGCACGTACTTGACGACGGCGTCAGTGTTTCCAAAGATATCCTGCTGCGGCACCTGCTGTCTGCCGTAGCCGGCGTCAAACGAGTTCAGGCCGCCCTGTGGAGCAGAGTGCTTCTTACGCAAGCCCGAGATATCCCAGACCCGGACGGTCTGATCAAGAGATGCAGACACAACAAGGTCCTGTGTAGGATGAAATTGGGCGCACATCACGTAGTGGTTATGGCCAGTTAGGCAGGCGATCTCCTGGCGACTCTGCCAATTCCAGATCCGGATGGTCTGGTCATCGGAGGCCGAGATGATCCATGGAAGTTGCTTGTGGAAAAAGACTGTCCGCACATAGTCCAAGTGGCCGGTCAGCGTGAACATACACTTCATGGTGGTCAACGACCACACCTTGATAGTGTAGTCGTCTCCGCCGGACACAAAGATGGGTTGCGTTGGGTGGAAGTCAATGCCTCTGACAGGGCCTTCGTGACCTTCAAACCGGGCAATCAACGTGCCCATTCGATAGTCCCATAGCTGGATCGTGGATGAGTGTAGAGACACCAAGATCCACGGTCTTCTGGGGTGGAAGGCCACGCCTTTAGCCCTAGAAGACTTCGATTCGAACTGAATGTTAGTAGGAGAGCCATTGAGTGGCAACAGGGAAAATGGAGCTTACCTTTGTTAGCATCTTCATGGTTGGAGTAACGCACAAGTATGAATTGCAGAAGTGCTTGGATGTATGTTTGGTGCCGGGAGTTTAAAAGCCACGAGTTTATTTTTTGTGGACGATCGACCGCGCCACTGGTTGTCTCACCAGCCACATTGTGCGCTGCCTACGGGAGAGTGGTGGTAGCCCGGTGGAGCTCGGGGTAGAGCAGTGGAAAGGGGGCGACACCAGAATTGCCGGCCAACTTTGCAACGCCATAAGAACGATACCTGCTCAGCCGTTCGACTTAAAAGGTTTGCACGGCAGTTATCTTGCTTCAAACTAAAAAGAAGAGAAACAAGTGGAATCAGGCAAGAGTACAATTATTCGTTGTATTTTTTTTAGCATACAAGAGCACCCAGTACTACAAGGATAAGGAGAGGATACTATTGCCGGAGGTCTGAGGTGCCAGTGCCGGTGTGCCCTGTAGAACAAAAATTGGGTACCAGAGAAGCACCACCCGCGAAGCGGGAAAAGCGTAGCGTGTGTGTCCGGTGTGAACGGTGGTGTAAGTCTAAAGAAGCCTTCACTCTGGAGACACAGCTAGCGGAGCTTAGTGGCATTCGTAGTGCAATAAACCGTAGAAAAAACCTGAAAGAAGCTTGATGGATTAGCATGTTAAAAGAAGGCTTTTTGGGTGGAAAGTTGATGTAAATCTAGTGTAGCATCTGCTGTCTACCTGATCCACCCTTGCTCCCAACACCCACCACCATGGTCTGCGGAGAAAAGGCTGCCATCATAGATGAAGACGTGAAAGGATGTCATTAGAGCGTGGCTTTCTGTATTGCCGTATTTTTTTTACTTCCTGTTGCCGCCTGGGCTCTGCTACTTCTGTCGATGTAGCGGCTACGTAAAGCTGTCACCACGTTAAAGGGAGCACTCTGAATTTCAAGCATGTCATATGTTAATCACTATTTTGTTGCTTGTATATGTCTGCTGTTGTGCCACTACTTCTTCAGGCACTACAACAACTGCCTTGGTAGATTTGACAGCTGTCTGTAGGGTAAATGCTGCCTTTTCACGATTCAACTGTCGTCGTAGAGCATTTCTAGTACACGGCTTGGAGCCAGTCCTCTGGCTGACTGGGGTCATGATGAGCCGTTCCATCTGGTAGTACTCTTGCTAGCGGCATTGAATGCTACAAGTTTTACAGTACGCTGCTGATGAGCTATTTTAATTCCTCCCAGATTACACCTGGTATCCAATCCTTGTGCGACCCCGTGTGGTCTCCATCACGAGCGGCGCATGCTAGTGCTACGATTTTCCAACGGATGTTTGTACCAAAAACTGGATTCCAGCTGGTTTTTGCTGCCAAGAGTTCACATCATTGATACTACTATTAGGATCTTTTATTATTTGTGCCAGTCTGGTATTGCTCTCCACCGCTAGTTGGAGCTTCCCAAGCTTTGGGTCTGCCAGCCAGGTAGCTCCACCGGGAGCAATGCTCTGCCTACGGCGTATACGCGTCGGGGGTACTTAGTGAAGAATCATCAGAAGCCTGAGCTCCTGCCCCTATTCTGGGGCTGAATGCTGATATGTTTTAAGGTACTTTTTTTTCACTATTTTCATATTTTATTTTAATACTTCTCACTGTTCCAAAACAACTGTTTAAAGCTGATAATGGTGTCATTAAGTGGTATTGAAGGCCTTTCAGCTAGCGCTAGACTTACCACGCACGCGATATCCAGCCCCGGTAGAGCCGCCGATGTGCTAGCTACGCCGTGGACGAACAACACGCTGCCCCTGGCACTGTCGAACCAGAGTATGCCAGCAGACACTGTAGCCTCTGTGTCGTCTACGCCGTACATTTTGTAAACTTTCTATGCTTGTGCAACTCTACACTGTGCAACTCTACACTTTTACACCTTTATATAATTCCATACCGTGCACTCCTCCCCTCTCTCTTCTTTATCCTTCCCTCTCCTTACAATCCACACTAGCAGCTAGCGCCAGTTTAGTTTGCTCATACTATTTTCCTCGTTACTCACTCTCGGATCCACCAGATCAACGCATTTGCTTCTTAGCATCCTCACATCATAATATACAATTCAGCTACCATCTACATACTTGTCTTCTTTTCTGTCCTCTACCTCTTCCGCTTCTTCTGCTATCCTCCTCTCTTTTCCCGTCTGCAATCCATAAATCTATCTATCTCGATCCACTTCAGCTCCGGGTAACACTTGGCAGGAAAAAAAAAAAAATTTCAGTGCGAAGCTGGCAGACTGAGTGAAAAATTTTTGAGCCGATCAAGCTGCCACCACCAACTGCATATTCAGTTTTTACAGCACACGCCAATCAAAGTCACAAAGCATCCAATATGTCGAGATTTTTTGCGGCAGAATACGACACGGACTCGTCGTCCGATGAAGAGCCGTTGGTTTCGTCCGATGAGGAACTTCTAGAGTCTTCGGAGTCTGAACTTCTCGAAGAAACCTCTTCTTCAGAAGAGGAAGAATTGGCAGAATCCGGTGAGGAGGCCGAAGAGGCTGAACTAGACAGTGACGAGGATGCTGAATGGGCAACTTCCTCGGAAGAAGAGGAGGAGTCGTCGTCGTCCGATGAAGAGGCCGGCCACAACAGAGGAAGATCGTACTTCTTGAAGAAGGACTTCCTGAAAGGAGCACCAGCATCGCAAAGTGAGTCTGAAGAGGAATCCGAGGAGGAGAAGAAGGTGGTCAAGAGTGCAAAGGACAAGTACTTGGACGAGATCGCCGACTTGGTGGACCAAATCGAGAACTACTCCATGGTGGAAGACTGGGTCCAGATGGCCAGCCGTTTCGACGAGTTATACAAACTGGCCAGCAAGCATTCACAGCACCACGTTGACATTCCAAGGTTGTACGTGAAGTGTATTGCCATACTTGAAGACGCTTTGGCAGCCTTTGAGGCCAAGGACAGAGAGGCTCGTAAGAGATTGAACGCTCTGGAGTCCCGTTCTTTGAACGTCGTCAGACAGAAGGTCAAGAAGGTGTCCAAGGAGTTGAAATCCCAACTCCAGCAGTACAGGAAAGATCCTGATGGGTATGTCGAAGCAGGAAACGCCACTGCCGCCTCTACTGCCTCACCAGCAGCAGAATCCGCCGCTGAGGTGGTTCCAGCTAAGGACAAGGCACTTACAGCTACTGACATCTTCAATGCGCTACGTACCATCATGGAAAGCCGTGGTAAGAAGAACGTCGACCAGCGGCAACAGCTTGCCGAGCTTCAGAGTTATATCGACTCGGCCCGCTCCCCATATCAGCGGATCGAAGTGTACTTACTTCTCATTGCAATTCGGTTTGACCTTTACTCCAAGTCCGCCTTTATGGCAGTTGCTGACTGGAAGCAGGCACTAGCAGATCTCAACGCACTTCTAGATGTTCTCCAGGCGGATCACAAGTATGTCGTGTCGGAGACTGCTGCTCCTACCGACGATATCTCCATCGAGCCAACTGCTTCCGAAGATGGCGTTGTGGAGATCCTGGGCTCTCTTTCCTCTTATGTTGAAAGATTGGCCGACGAGTTGACCTCACATTTGTTAGCCATTGATCCTCACTCGACCGAATACATCGCCAGGCTCAGAGATGAGCAGGCATTGTACAACCTCTTGGTGAGAACACAACTCTACTTTGAAAGAATCACCAGGGATGATGAGTTAACTGAGTTAAAGGGTACACAACTCGCAGGAGTGGTGCTCAAGCGGTTAGAGAGCATCTACTACAAGCCTTCTAAGATGATTGTTTTCGCCGAAGTTTCTGCTTGGAACACCATTGACGAGAAACTCAACTCTTCGATTTGCCCAAGACTCTTGTCCGACTCTGGCCTTCAGGGTGTTGAATACACAAATCGGTTATTAGATTCCCTTTGCTCTGTTCTTTACAAGCAGTCGAACTCTATTTTCCGTAAAAAGGCTGTTCTTTTCCACATCTACTACTACGCCTTAAATGACCAGTACCATAAGGCAAGAGATATGATGTTGCTATCCCACTTACAGGCCACCATTCACACGGCCGATCCGCAGCTGCAGGTCTTGTTCAACCGGTCGTTGGTGCAGTTGGGCTTGAGTGCATTCCGTTGTGGTTTTATCAGCGAAACTCACCAGCTGTTGCAGGAAATTGCAGTTTCTCCTCGCCAAAAGGAGCTTCTAGGACAAGGAGTGCAGAGATTCCAGCTGCAGCAATCCCAGGCTGACAAGAAAAGACTTCTTCCTTTCCACATGCATATCAACCTTGAGCTTCTGGAGTGCTCATTCTACACCAGTTCGCTTTTGATTGAGATACCTCAGATGGCTCAGTACGCTGATTTTGCCAAGCGCCGCGTTTCGTCGCCTAAAGCCTTTAGAAGGGTGCTTGAATACCATCAAAAGCAAATTTTTGATGGTCCCCCAGAAAATGCCAGAGATCACATCATGCTCGCAGCAAGAGCTCTCAGTAACCACGACTGGAAGAAAGCATCAAGTTTGCTTGGTGAAATTGAAATATGGAATTTGTTCAGTGACCCTGACCAGTTGAAGAAAATGTTATTAGCCAAGCTCAAGGTGCAAGCTCTGAGAACATACCTCTTCAAGAATAGACCATACTTTAGCAAGTGCTCAATTTCCGCCCTCGCCAAAATATTTGGTTTAGAGGAAATCAAGGTGCGTGCTCATATATCCAAAATGATCTACAACGATGACATCTGTGCCTACATAGACTATAAGAATAACTTGGTGGAGTTTGTGCAGAATGAGACTAACAAACCAAACAAGCTCCAAGAGTTGGTGTTGAACTTAAGTGAAAAGTGCAACCAGATCATCGAAAGAAACGAGAAGTTGAGTTTGGGTGGTTATCAGCTCCAGCTGGACTCAAAAAAGCTCGGAGCTGTCAGAGTTCAGGGAAGGAAATAGGGATAGTAAGAGACGTACAGGGGTGCTAACTCAGCGGAGCCCGATTTATACATAATAATTGTAATCCTTTTCTTTATTTTAATGTGCATAAAGTGCAAAATAGACTTGTAATAGGTGAAGTAATAAGTAGGAAAGGCTGAAAAGAGGTGGTGTGCTCCTTGGTGGCTATCTACGTCTACGTTCGTGGTGGTTCGGCCGAACGTTTAAAAAAAAAATGGAAGCATCATGTGGAGGGTTAGGGTAGCAACGCCAAGGTGTCTAAAATCTCATAAGTTGCCACTTCATCCTTCCTGAATACCGAAGGTCTTGTTGTGTATAACCTGCTAACATACGGAACTGATATTACACCCAAATATAGCAAGTTAAGTCAAAAATAGCAACTTGTGTAAAAAAAAAAAAAAAAAAATTATCAGTCCAGAAAGTTGCGGGAAGCCAATCAAGTAAGGGCAAAGGATACAGTCACTAGATACTATTGAATTACCTGTCGTCTCTAAGACAGAATCTTTAGTAGATATTATTGATTACACAGTCAAATGTATTTATTGGTTTTGGCTCTGGTTGGCTGACACGGAACAGGGGAAAGTGTAACTTGCCAATTAGTTGCTTCTCCTTCCCAGCGGTAATATGTATGGTCGCCATGTCTGTGTCACATGACCTTGTGTTCTCCCATATTTGTGTGCCGTTGTTACCTCATTAGGGACCTGCTTCTCCGAGAAACCCTGGCGAGAACAACCGCACCGGCAACCACCGCCCCATTAGGCTTGCCATTACAGCACCTTTGATCGTCTTAGTGGTCAATAAATTCATCTAAATCTAATATTTGTCACCGGTCGTCCAGCTCTCCTTACAGACCATTTAAAGATCTCTCCACCACCGCTACATCGATCTCGACTCCTCGCTTCTTCCGGCGCTTAGCACGCTAATTCTTTGTGTCTGCAGCCGCTTCCTCGAAACGTCTACTTCGGGAATTTTTGGCACCCATCTTTTTATCGTGCATATATCATCACATCACTGCAGGCTCATTGATTTCTAACTATTTTTTCCTGTTCGGCTTCTTTGTGTGCAATAAATTTTGCTTGCTTTCTCTCTGCTTACTTAGCTGCTTTTTTATCTCTTTGTTTATCCTTGATTTTTGCCTGTCCTACATCTACTTTGTTTGCTTGTTTTCTTGTTTACCTATAAGATATTCCATTCCGAGTCTGCAAAACATGAACATATAGAGCTAAACCATGCGGTCGTTTATGAAAGTACATAGGAGAAATGCCTCCTCCGATCAAGAGTCCTCATCGCAGACCTGGAAACAGTCTTCGAGTTTAGTTCCTGCCACCTCCAGTGCGACTGCGGCTGCTGCATCTTCTTCATCGCTTCCATCGTCTTCTTCTACTGGACCTTCTCCGACGAAAAAGTCCAGAAATCCCATCAAGAACTTCTTGAAGCAGAAGGTTTCCTCATCTAATCTCTCGTCGCTAGCGTCTTCGGGGTCACCGAAGTTGAAAACCAAGAGCAGCTTCAGTTCATTGGCGTCCGGTCTTCTTCCTCTTGCACCATCTCCCTCTGCTTCCAGCTCCCCCAAGTTGTCTGGGCTGATTAGGCATGGCAACGGTGGTATTCCTTCAAATGGTGCTAGCTCTGACTTGTACCTTCAGAACTTGCTGCCGGTTACCATGCACCTCAATAACAAATCGCCTACAATTTTCGGTACCAAAACCCACGACTGGGGGACCCGGGAAAGCCCGTCTTTGGCTTACGGACTCGACAAAGCCTCGAGCCCGAAGCCGTTTGTTTCACCCATCCCGGTTGGTGACCCAAGCACGATTGTAAAGACGGTTAATTTCGTCAAGTCTGATGCTTCTGTGAGCTCCTCTGGCTCCGATGACGTAGACGGTGATGATAATGATGATGATGAGTCGGATAGCTCATCCGTATCACAGTTTTCTTTCCAAGCCCGGGGCAGAAATGCATCTGTCAAGTACTATAAGTCTCCTGAGCAGTTAGAACGGGAGAAGCAGCAGACAGCACAGAAGAGAAATCATCAGGACTTTCTCAAATTTATCAATGAATCAGAGTCTTTGAATGATTTGGATGACGATATGAACATCGACGATTACGAAGCTCAGGACGACACAGAGGAACTTTTCAACCGAAAGTTGTTTCCCAGCGATGATGAGGACGACGATGGAATAAATGTCGTAGATACCCCAGTATATGGAGCAGGTGCTGCGGAATACTCTGAAGGCCCACATGAGACGTACCATAATAATGATATCATAAACGAGCATAGTTCATCAAATCCTGATGTTAGAGTGTCACATCATAATGAATCATACCATAACATCAAACACGATTTTCCTAGGGACGCTGTCTCTGATATTAACACGGAGAAGAAACCATGGGTTACCGATTCTTATTGCGATACTTCCAGTAAAGGCTCTTTCAATGATGCTGCATTCGCCATTGCGCAGCAGCATTCCCTTTCCTCTGATATTTCAAGCCTCAAACTCCCAAAACGCAATAAATCATCTATGGGGAATAGCTCTGGTTCAACGAAACTTCCTATCTACGCCAATCCTTCAAAGCCTCCTAGTCATGCTCTTCCATCTATTCCTAAAGATTCTCCTCTCAATAGTTACAGGTCTGCTAGCGACGTCTCTAATGGTACCAAAGTTTGTGATGATTATTTAAGTCGGCACTCTGACCCCTATCAGATGGTGCCGCCGAAGCCTCCAAAATTGCAGATAAGTGTCTCACCGCCAAGAATAAATAGGGACTTATCTCACTCTGCTGCAGATTTTAGAACAAGTAATCTTCAAAGACTGAAGTACCACCAATTAAAGAGTGTCGAGGAAGATGATCCTTCTCTGCTTCAGGCCGGAAAATACGCATGCATTCCGAACCTGAGGAGACCACCATCTGCTAAAAGCTTGAATTCTCCCAAATTTGATGACTCCATTCTTGATGAAGTAAATGGAATTCCTGATGACTTCAGTTTTTCAGATGAGGAGGAGCCGTGCGATGCAAACCCCCGGGACTATGGTTATCCAGATCTCTTACAGACATCACATGACGAAATTGAATATTCTCTGCCTTATGCCCTTTCGGATGCTCGAAGGCTAAGGTCATTCAAAGTACATCAACACGACCTCTACTTGCAGACACTCGATCAGGGTAATAAAATTAAATTGAATAAAAAGACAATCACCCTGTTCCATCCGATCGAGAGTGAACGGTCCAATTCAGGCCCAGCTTTGTTTCGCCCAGTCCCAATGGATATTCCCTCGCATGATTTGTCTTTGGCGGAGGACTCGTTTTTGTCAACCATCACCGAGTCTTCTTGTAATAGTTCCCACAATACCACTTCATAATAGGCTTCAATTTCTTGTTGCCGAACCCGCATATAATCCAGCTATATATGAATTTAGTTGCTGCATGAATTGTAGTTCCAGCGCTGTGTATCTTTCTTGCTCGAGTCGGAGCCATCCATGAAAAAAGTCATTTAGGAGATTCTTTTAATTTGTAAAGCCTATACGTAATTGGTTTGACGCTGGCTTGGGTTATTCAATGTACTTGAATAATACACCTGTTATCGTTCTATTTAATACATAATCCGGTTATATATTCTATGGGTGATTCATATAGGGCTTTGTCGCCAAACTACTGCCTAGCCATTAAAATTAGTGACACAGGTCTATACAAAGAAGGTGTTCCCTTACGAATATTTCCCTCCTCTTCATTTTCCATCTGTGAGTACAGATCATAAATTTCCATCAAATCATCATCTTCCTCATCCTCATCTTCCTGAGATGGGAAAGAAACTCTAAAGTCTGTTTTCCGACTCCTCATACAGAGATATTCCTCGGCATCTTCCGAAGACAACGATGTGAGAGAATCTAAATCATAACTTATTGTGTCCTCGGAGAGTTTTCTTGATAAACACCTCTGACCGGCCAACCTCATCGGAAATTTAATTACCTTATTAGCGCTGCTAGCACCACAGAAACCGGAATTCAGAGCTATCTCCCTCCGGTTATCTGGATAACTGCTCCTGAAAGAAAAGAGGCTGGAATTTTCTGAACTAGAGCTATATGAATTCTCCATGATAGCCAGTACAGAATTATCTGGCTTTCATTGCTTGGTTCTTCAGGGTCAAGAAGTCACATTAAATAGTACTGCTGCCGAATCTGAAAATAGCAAATGTCAAACTGACCTGTTCTAATTTTAGCATGCGCGATCTCGAGTTCCCCTAATCAGAAAATGCATAACAATGAATGGATCTCAGCTAGTTGGCTGTGCTGATTTTTCTTAAAAGCCAAGAGTATTTATCAACTGATTAACCTGGGGTTGGGAGCAGAAATTGTTACAAGTCCCAAAATTCGTTCAATCATATTACCATAAATGAGCGTACATAAACATAGAAAAATAAACAACCAAAATGATAAGCAAATTGACTAAATTGGCAAGATGTCTGAAAGACCCTCGAATGCGACTTGACTACTAGGGTCCAGTTAGTTCGTAAGTTGTTTGCTTTATTATGGTTTAGCTTTATGTTATAAGCAAATAATTGGTCAGTATAGGTTTGTAGGATATTGAAATTAAATGACTGAAAGATGATTTAAAGCTGTATGTAGCCAGTAGTGAACAGTAAGAGTGCTTTGAGTGAGGAATGAGTTGACACAAAATCACCGGTCCCCACAGTATGATATTTTACGAAAAAGGATTATTTACACTTCCAACATCTGAATACGTAAGGTGATCATGTTTTAGCAGTTGTGGACCCGTGGCACCGCACTAGAAACGTTATCTGATACTCCATGTCCATTGGGATCATTGTAAAATGACGAATATTTCTTGAAGACAGTAGCTACTTAGCAAAACCCAACCCATAAAATTAGTAAAATACCAGATTACACAAGCAAAAGCAAAAATAAAAATGAAAGAAGTTATGGCCAACAGATCCATATTGAACAAAATAGATCTCACATGTAGTTGATTCAAACTATTTCCTTTAAACAAGTAACTGCAATCCGGGATGTACAGTCCCTAGTCTGTCGATGCAGTCCACTCTTATATCCATCTTCTCAGTTCTTTCACCCGAAAGAAAGAATTGAGAAATCTGAGTGGTTCCTTGGAAGATACCGTCTATGTAAACGATGTAATAAAGAACTCCGAGTTTGTTGCTATTCCACGCAAAAAGAACGCCCTTCCCAATGTCTACCCTGTCAATTTTTGTAATTGGCAAGATTCCGAAGAAGTTCTTCGATGGATAGTTGCTTGAGTTGACAACTGCTAGTTCACCTATCCTGAGCTCACAAGGCTGAGGCAAAGATCCACATTTTGAATTTGATGTTATAGTAGAGGAATTCATCGACGGAATTATCACCCAGCCTTCATCCTCATCATCTTTGTATATATCTTCGTTGACTAGCTTTTCGTATTCTTCGCTATCAATCACAGACGTTATAATGGAATCCTCAATAACGTACGACCTGTAGAGAGGTTCGTCATGATTGTCGTCATCATATGAGACGTCTACTCCCTCGATCACAAGGTGTTCACGTGTGTTGGTGTCGAGATTGAACGCATTATCTAAAGTAATCCACTTTCCAGCAGTGTCACTCAAAGGAATCACCATCCAACCCTCTCGAATATTTCTTGTGGAATGTATCTTGCGGTAGACACGGTACTTGATACGAACCTTGAACATTTGGGATCCAGTTTCCTCCTCGGTCTCAATGAGATTCAATTTGTACGATATTTTTACCCCAACGGTGGCAAAATTGCATTCTGTGTCGAAATTGAAGAGTCCAAGAGAGGCCACTCGGTGTTCATTAAATATCCGAAAGCTTTCATCCGAGCTCTTTTCAAACTCACTATATTCAACAGCTAGACATGTACCAGAATGGAAAGCCTCGTTGGTATCTAATCTCATTGTCAGACGACCAGAAGATGCCATCTTCTGATGTTGAACATGCCTATTTGCCTCTAAAGGGACCGACCATTGTAGGTTTCCGTCGATCCATTTCCTGTCGGAGACTCTGGCGCCCTTGCAATAGAATGAGTCTCCCTGACCGGTAGAAAAATCGGTGTAGAAGATAAAGCTGGAGTCATTTATCTTGAGCACCGGGCTATTATGTGGACAGATGGTAGACAGAATAGAAAGGTCGCCATCGTCAAGGCCAAGCCAAAAGCGGGTGTCGTTTTCGACGAAATTCTGCGATCCTAAATACTCCCAGGTCCAAGCAGGAGCAAACAAGGCTATGTTGGTTTGGTAGTTTGAAATCAATTCACATGCTAGACCAGAATCAAACCCGCCTTTTCCGACAAGTGTGCCTCGACCCCAGACATCGTATCCCACGTATATCTTCCTGGAGCAACCCAACCGTCCGACCTTGGTGATGTTGCTCTTCAAGTTGTCTGCAGTCCACCAGTAATTCGAGATAAGGCCATCTGTCACGGAAAAAAAGTTGTAGTTTGCCTCAGACACTCCGTTGACGTAGCGCACGACATTTTGAGGATACACGTAGCTGTCGTACCAGATCAACTCGCTGCTAGGACAGGAGAGGTGCAGCTGCAACTTTAGGCTTTCCACAAAGCCCAAGATCCGACGAGCCACTTTTCCGTTGCTGAATTTGCTTTCAATATTGAGCAAGAACCCGTCAAAACCGACGTACTGCACCAAATATGCCAAAATGGGAGCGTAGACGAAAGTGGCATCGGAAAGCTCCTTCTTTGGAGAAATTGACACCAAGCGCTCCAATTCCTCGTAGATCTCAGTACTATCGCCCTCAAAAATCAATGTCCCGAGGCACTTGACTCCGTTTCGGTGGCAGAAGTTAATCCAGTTTACAGTTGGCACTGATACTCTGTGGTGAGAGAAGTAGACGAAAGAGTCTACCATCTGCGGATACTGCATAAAGTAGCGGGTCCCCGTGGGATGCGAATAGTATCCAAATAGGCTGCGATCCATCTTGTCCAAATACCCATTCTGCATATCGTGGCAAACCATCACTTTGGGTCGTCTGCTGTTGGATCTTAGCTCAGGGTCTGTCACGTGGTAAGCATCTAGCAACTCTGAGGCCTGGCGAAATCGGTCCATGGGAGCAGATCCATTCACAGAAATATCGTCATACCATTGTAAGAGTTGTTTAAGCGAGTCGAAGTAGAGGGGCTCCGTGTTCTGAGCACGTGAGAGAAGCACATTGGAAGTTGTTTTGAAATGAAGCTTATCGGAAGACGCAAAAGCCGGCTTTGCAGCGGTCTTTGAGCCGGAGGTATCACGGGAAAAAGATGATTTTCCCTTGATGTCCAGAATATCAAGAAACTTCAATATGAATACAGCACCAGAAGGTTGGGAAAGGAAAAACAGAAGAAGAAACTGCTCACTTGCTGCAACATCTTTTTATGTGACCGTGGCGTGTGTGGCGCGTGTGGTGCGGCCGGATGAGATGAGGTCTGGCTACCAAGTCAGCAGTGGTAGCTCTGAAGTCGGTGATCTTAGGTGCCGGCAACAGTGAGGTCTGTGTAATTTGCGCTTGTTGTATGGTTATTATAGGTGTTTTTACGTAACACCTGGTAGCTTTGGTACCTTTGGTACCTTTGGTAGCTTTTGTAGCTTTGGTAGCTTTTGTAGCTTTGGGGCGGCTACGGTGCCTGCTCTGCTTCCACCAGAGCCGCTACCCTATATGTCGCCCTGATTGACGCTTACGGTTAGCATAAATTGCAGCAACCTCATATTTGCAGAAATAGAGGTTGAGATGTCTTTTGGGGTGAAACGGATGAGCATGAGCTAGGATTATGCCATACAGATAAAATCACACTGAGGCTTGGTAGTGGACGCTGGCAACAAAGTCGACTAGCTAGTGATTACGTTACATCGTTGATATTTAAGAGATTGGCATAATAGATGAGGAGAACGAATGAGGAATTTATATTACGTGGACAAGATGTGCTTCACAGTTAAGATTAAGCTGAGATTTGGTAGCCAGGATCTCTGGAGTGGTTATGTCGCAAGAATAAGAGAGGTAAGGAACTAGCGGAGCTAATAATTGGCAATAAGGCTGCTTTTCTCTTGATTATGTTGCATTGCTGGCTGCAGACGCCAAAGTACATTTGCACACATCTCTTTAACTTCGAGTGACCAGCGGTGAACCGGCGTTCTACTACCCCAGAATACGAATTCTGCACAAGTCGGTATGCATCTAGATTGGCAACTTGGCCGTAATGTCAGCTCATGATTGGCGACCGGATCGGCATGTCAAGTCTTGGCTTTCTCTCTTCGCTACCTTCAAAAACTGGATGTTTTTGCTGGTGACGAGCAGATTTTTTCCAGCATAAACAACCTGCCAGCCTCCAAGCGACCTTGCTCCTGCTCTGCTCCTGCATCTATAATACATTCGGATGCTACCTGCCCTGAGTCTATCTGATTTTCTGCTACCAACTGCGCCCCGTTGCATGGCTACGTCCGCCGGCTTTTTGAACCCAATCCACTTACTCTCCTGACGCTTCCCCACGGCCAGTTTCTGCTACATCTCGCAAACTTCTCTTCTCTTTCTCTCATGCGCCTCTCTAATCCCGGAGTAAAAGCCGATCTAAAGCCGATCTGCATTAGTGCGGTTTTAGCGTGTGATCCGCGCTCTCGCGCTGCTCGTAACCTTTGGAGTGGCAAGCCTACTTACATACTGGTAAGGCTTTCACGGTAGACATGCATACGTGCCGAATTCCGGCTCCTGTTTCGACTCAGCCTCATGCCCAAGCTTTAGTTATCACCAGCCATTCCACTTACATAGATTGCCTCCACCAGCCCCCTCCTACCTCATTTAACCCCAATATTGGCTCTGGCGTCTCGGCAGAATACAATATGTACGTAACCAAAAATTACCGTCATACTACCTGCCCAGTCTTTACCTGCCACTTAGTCGTTCGCTCACATGTATACACCTACATCATATCACAGGCAGATATTGTGGGCAGTGCGGGGCGGTGAGCCAGCGAGGTGCTGTTAAATTGACAAATTTCCCCGACTCACACACGTCATCGCGACCGGTGTTTAGCGTCATTGAATTCTTGATCCACATCTTTCTTTCACTTCTGCCCGAGCCCTGCCCACGGTGTTGACCCGTGAATATCTGTGCCATTCAATTGTCCGTGCACATTTTCTTATCCATCGCAAAGCCGTGTTGATATTTGTGTCTGAATCCTTCATTTACAGTGGTCTTCCGTTCTTTTATTCTTTCATTAAAAGTTCACCTCACACCTTTTCTTTCTCTTTCTCCTTCCCAACTCTCGAGTCTTTCAAAAACTGTTTTATGCCTTGGCTAACTCCAACTTCTTAATTCTAAAAATATCCCCCCCTTTCCCACATGCTCTACGCCTCCCCCCCTGCAAGCCTTCTAGAAGCGCTGCGGAAAAAAAAAAAAAAAATAATAATTTATGGCATAGCGCGACTTTCCCCGGTGGTGAACGGGTGAAAAAAAAAAAAAAAAAAAAAGGCTGATTCGATAATGAACCTGTTTCGGGATCAAGATAATTTCTCTCTCGGAAGTATGACATCTTTTTCTTTCTGTTGAATTCACTTTACTTTGCTTCAGTCGATCTATTGTACATATTTGTTACACGGAAGCAGAAGTAGAAGCAGCATTAAGTTAGAATTAGCAGAATGGGCCTTTTCACCAAAGATGCCAAGAACAATGGCACCGGTCGAAGCAAAAGCAAGAAAATTAAGGTGCACATTTCGCACGATGACGAGAGGCGGTTGAAGATGAGGTCGCAGAACGTCCATGATCCGATCTTGGATGCTGTCAATGAGGCACAGCCCTTTGAGGACTCTGCCAACCTGCCACAGAGAACCTCTTCACTTAGCAACGACATGCAGAATGACGTCTTCGGAAACCCCATAGTCAACCCCGACGTGTCGAATCCCGCCCGATCCAGAGACGAACGTCCGCTGGATACGATCCGTTCGTTCGAATTTGCCATCACCGGAGATCAGGTTTACAAGCAGCAGCTCGAGACACCACACTTGGGATGGCGTGTCCGGGAGGATTTCCCCTACTACGCTGCCAACCCTTATGCTACCGGTAGCTCTGTGCCGGCTGGTGGTGCAGCAGCCGATGCCGGAGCTGGATACAATAACAACCCTGCTCCAACCTACAACTTCTCGCAGCCTTCGATGGAGCAGGGAGTGTACAGTGCTCCTCCGCCGAAACAGGAGAAGAAGAAGAAGAGAGGATTTTTGGGTATGGGCAGAAAGCATTGAACACATAAGTAGTCGGTATGGGTTGTGCTTTCGTTATATATGGTGTACACTACTTTCGTTAAATGATGTATTTTGATCTCGCTGGCACTGTGTAGTTGACTGGACCTATAAGACGATGACGCCGATATGCACTATTGTTTTGGTGCAAAAGCTGGCAGAATACTAGAGCTGGCAATTTCCATCTTTTTTGAATATACCATGAGAGGAAGCTGTAAAGTCAATTCCTCCGTCTATCCATTATCATTGCTTCTTTTTTGGAAATGCTTCATTAGCCGCAGCCCGGTGTTCTAAGAACATCGTTGGCAATGCTGACAGATTATCTCTGCCGTGCGACACCGTGACACCATCCAGAAGCTGGTAGCCAGTTTTTTAAGAGCAGGATATGCCTTGTAGCCAGTTAGGAAGTAGCATGGTAGCCAACATATTAATCCATTGCTTTCTCGCCCGACGGTATCCTGAAATGTGTTCACATAAATCGGGGGCTGGTAGTCGCTTTCCTAGGTTCGACTTCTTTCTGCCAGGAACTTAACATTGACACTGGTTGATGAAATTTCTCTAGTAAGGCATTTGTCATACCATCTTTTAGCTTCATGAAGCTTTGTAAGCGGCATCAGCCGCTTGCCAGCAGATCTTCTTGTAGAATACCTTTCTGATTCTCTCTGGCTGCCGATTATGGTAGCAGAACTGCAATACTTACTGGGAAATCGAAAGCCCCGTCCCCCTGGAAATTTAAGCTGATATCTCTGTTCTGGTATTTTTTTGATTAGCTATCAAACTGAAGATGATATTCTGGTCAGGTGGTGTACCTAAAGCGCATGTTCTCTTTTACTGATTAGTCTATATTGTTCTACTCTTATATATTCTTGAAGTCATGCTCTTACTGTCATATCTCTGTCTCATATCATTATACTCGTATGTTGGTTACTCCCGGAAAACCTGATTGTAACTGTCTTTAACAAGCAGTATTTTATCCTGAAAAGTGCAGAAAATTCCGACTGTGGTTCAAGAGAACTGCTTGACACTAATGAGATAGGACAGTCTGATATTTCCTTGATGATTTAGAGATAGCTATAGGTGTATTGATGTTTCTTCGTCGTTCATGTATTGGTTTGATCGGGAAAGGCATCTGGCGTTTTTGGACTTGTCTCTTCAGGCATAGAATTGGTGCAAGATACGGCAGCTGCCACTTCTAAAGAAGTTGTGATATATTATAAAGCCTGAATTGCTTGTGAAATCTAAAAAAGTTTGAACCTGTGGACATTGAATGACTTGAGCAGCATTGTATCTCTAGTTTGGACATTATATATACCCTCCATGAACCAAAAGCATGAATAGCTGGATGTGATGTTTCTCAAGGTTTGAATATGTGGAAGAAGATTGTCGAAAACGCTGGGGCTGGGAAACCCAAAGCCTTCTATGGTTGGCTGACATCTGACTGTTGTACCGCCATCCATACTGCTTCCATAGTGCTACTTAATTTTCCCAATACTTCGCCTCTTGCTAAGTTACTACATTGTGCTACCATTAATTTTATTTCTATTACTTCGCTTTTGTTTTCTCCATCCGGAGTATCACTTTCATCTTTGATCTCTGCTACCCTTGGCCATATCGTTATCATGCTAGTTCTGTATTTCCTAGACCCCAAACTCTTCTTTTCCTGTTTGGTTATTGCACTCCATTGAACTAGCACTGGCATTGTCAGTTCTGATTAATTACCCTGTTGTTACCGCTACTTTACTCTTACTGCCACTTTGCTTCGCATTCCCTGCTTTGTTTCTACCTAGCTATTTTATCAGTCTACTACCGCTGTTCTTTCCTCCTTCTCTTTCCTCCTTCTCTTTCCTCCTTCTCTTTCCTCCTTCTCCCTTCCCTATTCCCTACACCTTGTCATTACAATTCAGTACCAGCATCTGACTCATCTCGTCCAATTACATTGCTTCCTCCACACTCTCCCACTCTCCCCTTCCTTTCTCTCTCCCCTTTCTTTCTTTCTCCCCTTTCTTTCTCTCTCCCCTTTCTTTCTCTCTCTCTCTCTCTCTCTCCCCCTCTCTCTCGCTTTTCCTCCCACACTCCTCACATGCTGATCCCCCTTCTCTTCAACCATGAAAAAATATCCGCACATTTTCCACAGGCTTCGAGTACTAACCTCCTCCTCAGCATACAGGGCAAAAAAAATCTGCTGTGTGTGAGTGGCTTTTGTCCAGCTGTCTCTTTCTCTTCAGCCATGTCCACTGCACCGGAAACCACTGAGTCCATTGCCTCCAGTCAGCTGCATGCCCACCTGGCCGCCCCAGAGATCTCCAATGGAGCTTCGGGTTCGTCCGCCGACACCGATGTGCTGGGTCCACAGGTGCAACGTCTGGTTTCAGTCTCTGCGGGCCACGTTGTCGATCACGCGGCAAAGACTGCCGCCACCGCCGCCACCGTCGCCACCGTCGTCTCTGAAGCCTCTGAAGCCGTCTCTACAGCTTCCAGCTCCCCGATCAAATCACAGACACTCACAGACAAGCAGCAATCGGATCCAGCGCACAAATATCCTGGCCTAGCGCAGACGGCGCAAGCAGCAGAAAACGGTTCCGCCGCAGCAGCTCCTGCAACTCCTGCAGCGCCTGCGTCACCGGGCAAGCCTGCCCGCCAGATCCTGCCCTACGAGACGGAATCGCTGCGTTTGAAGAAGAAATGCCTCGATCTCAAGCACAAGATCGTCCAGCTCCAGGACCAGAACCAGCTGCGCACGCTGGCGCTCTCCCGGGCGCAAACCGCTATCCACCGTTTGCGTCTTGAGTATGCAGTGCTTCTAGAAAACGTCGAGCGCCGGGCCCTTAACCTTAGTATTCCCGATATCGACAAGCTCTGCCCCGATGATATCGACACCGACGACATCGACGGCCTAAGTCTCAACGACATCACCCACCTGTTGAACTACACACCTGTCGCTGTGGCCCGCGCCAACGCTCCTCGCTATGTCACCACTGCCAACCTGCGTACAGCTCTCAACTCGGCCACGGCAAACGAGTCTAAGTCTGGTACCACTTCAGCCTCCTCCAGACCCGATCAGCGCAGAAAGCGTGGTGTAGGTTTCGCTGGCCGCCGCAGAATCAAGGACCCCAACTTGCCCAAACGCCCTACTAATGCCTATTTGATCTTCTGCGATTTGGAGAAGGAAAGAGTGCGAAAGGAGGTCGAGCAGCACAACCCAGGTACCGACATGTCCAAGGCCATGACCGAAGCTTGGAAGCGTCTAGATGAGCGTGGACGTAAGCCCTTCTATGAGCTCTATGAGAAGGACAAACTGCGCTACCAGCAGGAGGTCAAGGAGTACCTGGATAAAAAGCAGAGAGAGCAGGCGCAGGCCAAGGAGGCGGCCGCACAGACCGCCTCAGTGGCAGCTACCTCTCCGCCTAGTTCCACTACTGCTCCGGCTACCAGCTCCGATGGCCCCGCACTGAAGAAGCTCAAGTTGAACGGCCAGCTTAATGGTGGTGAGCCAAAGCTCCCTGTAGGCATATCCGTTAAGGAAGAGAAATGAGAGAGCCGGTAATCCAACCGACTGTAGCATTCGGAGTGAAAGAACCCTAGAGTGGTTCTTTCTTGTATACTTAGTTAACGAAAACCATTGATTACTTGGTAGAATCTGTAGAAAACTTGGTCAGGACTGATCGACTCCTGGAAAGACGCTCATTGAATGATATAGCATTTCTTTCTCTCTCCCCCTTTTCTGCATCAAGTGCGAGCTGCGTCTTCTCAAGCTAGATCGGGTTCTACATTCTTGGTTCTTATTTACGGAATTCTATTAGTAAAAGCAATAATAATACATTGGATATCTCCTGCTCACATTCTCCTTCTCTTCGGTCTATAATATCCGTTTTCATCCTTGTTCATCTTTCTCTTCTCTCTGAATCTAAAATGCTTCTTCATCTTCCGCCTAGCTGCAGCCTCGGGATGCACTATTCTCAATTGCGCACGCTTAGTCTTTCTCTCCTGTCTTGTTTCCTCTATAGCTCTCCTGGCCTTTGAATATATAATGTTATAGTCTGAGACACCTAATTTGGCTGACATCATCTCCATGCATTTTGTTGCAAGCATCGATAACGTATTCTCCTCTTCTTCCTCTGGAATTGGCTCCTTCTCAGATATATTTATTAAAGTCACTAGTAAGCATTCATCTGCTGCCTTGCTGAGCTGATCTTTATCCAGCACCTTAGTCAAAAATCCGCAGTATTGAATCATCGCTCTTTTAGTGACTATCAGCTCCTTTCCAGGTCTCGATTCGTTCTTTAAAACAGCAGAAGCTCTCCTAATGGCCCATTCAGCAGTATAATCATACTGCTTATCCCCTTCATCCTTATTTTGAATATACGTGGTCCTATCACGACTCCATTTCTTTGTTAAGGTAACCAAATTCTTTGTGGCTTCATTGGCAAGCTTTTCTGAAATGCCTGGTGCCCCTAGTTGGCGGAACAACCTGTAACCTATAGTCTGCAGTGTTCTATCATCAATTTCAAACGATTTCAACTTTCCGTCCAGTACCTGTTGTAGCATTCTGCCAATCAACCTCGATGAACTTAGACGAACCCAAGAGTGAGGGTATAGAAGGCAGTCAATGATTCGAAGCCAGATCTTTTGATATCCTTCAACAAAAACATCTGTGAGGCCACTAATGGTTTCGAAAACCGAAAGACATAAGTAAATAGTCTGCCAGTCGGTATTGGTCTGGTCTAGTTCTTCTTCATCCCGATTGCCAAAGTTCTGAGCCAAATAAAGCGTATGGCCGATCTGTGTCATTATCATTTCGTTCAATTCTGGACTTCTGGTAAATCCAACAGCCTCTATGTAAACTTTATATGAGTTCAATCCACACCTAGTTAGCAAAATATTCTTATTCTGCTTTAGCCAAATTGAGATATACTTTTCAATGAATCCTATGTCAGAAGAAAGTTTGTCCAACCTTTCCACCAAGCTTCCACTGATCTGGTTCGCCATCTCCCTACATGTGGAAGAGTTATCTGTTGCAAAAACGTTTGCCAGAGCAATGAAGAAGGAAGAAGCTAGCCTCTCAACTAACTGTTTGTTTCCTTTCACTGTTACCAAATTTATTAGCTCCATAACCGAAAGTCTACCAGCCTGTGCCGGATACTTTAGATTGCCGATCAAGAGTTTAAACTGTTTCTCTAGCCTTCCTTTACTTTGATCATAGTCCATCAGGAATGTATAAAAAACGCTTCTAGCCACAGCACGAATTTCGTTTGATGTACTAGTCACCATAAGGCGAGATACGGTATCCATTACATCATAAATCTCTGGTAACATGTAATGTCTTGCAATCAAACTTTTCAAAAAGCTGAAAGCAACCCCCTGTCTTTGGGGTTCATCGAGGTCTGGTTCCACCTTCTTTAAGATGTAGCTTAAGGCTGCATTCTTGAGTTGTAAATCATCCTTAAAGCGTATGATCGAGGCTAGAAACTTTAAGCATGTTTGAGCAAGTTCATTGTTGACACTAGGCATATCCTTTAAAATCTTCAATGATAATCTCGCTGCTGTCACAAACTGAGCACTGATTTCTTCTGAAAACTCTAATTTGGCGGTAAGTGTCAAAACTTTTGTGGCAGCTATGATGACTCCTTCGTCATCGGAATTTAAACTTTCCACAAGTAAAGGTATGAATTTCGAAAGGTATCCAGGATTCATCAAGTTATCATGCTTTGTGATCACAGACCTCAATATTTCAAACGAAAATTGTTTCATGATATTGATATATGACGAATATTCTACTTTTGTCTTCATCTTTTTTGCATCCAATTGCACCAAAAAGTGTTCCTCCTGTTCATTGACTTGCATCTCCTTTTTAGATTCATTCTTAGCAATAAAATCTATAGATTCGGTGTAAATTTCATAGCATAGAATCAAAATATCAGGAGATGCTGATTCTTCGTTCCTATTCAATCCAATAGAGAACCGTTTTAGTAATTGTTCCAACTTGTTCTGGGTTTTCCGGGACAATCTCTCTTGAAGAAGATATCTCACAGGAGTTAATAAATGGTTGAAGTCCTTCAAAAGGATGTTAGTGGCCAAAATCTCGCCAGTGTCATAACTCTTATTGTGCTTTATCTCTTTCACTTTATTGCTGTAGCCCTTCGCTTCCTTTTCCTCTGAAGCTTGGCCAAAAATATCATTCATGATGGCCTTAATAATAATATCAGCACAATCATCCAAATCACCATGATGCAAAGACTCCTTCATCATTGTGAGTAAATAATGGATTGTGAAACTCAATATATGCAATTGTGGGCCTCTTGTTAAGGCACCCCTTAATTCTTTCATAATGAACTTAAGATACTGTGGACCCAAAAATGTAGCAATTCTGCCCAGATGTTTTCTAATTGTGTCTCTTAACTCCTCAGATCTAGCTCTCAATATCTGACAAATACTTGTAAGGATCCCTGGAAGCTCACTGGAGATTGTCTGAGGAGAGCAGCATATAATGACGGAAACCATAGCTTCAGATATTGGTGCTCTATGGATTACGGTATCTTCATTCCTAACCGCTAAACACTTCCGTAAAGGAGGTAACATCTCTTTTACAATAATTGCATCTCTTTTAGCTTCATTGGGATAATCCTTAGGGGCGGTCTCGGGCGTTCCATGCCATTCTCTCATTGCAACAGTCACGGCAACAATTAATTGAACAAAATCTCTCAATTTTTCAGGCTGATCTTTGGTTATTGCAGTGGTAACATTTCCAGCATATCTTGAGTAAATGGCTTTAAATTGGTGCCAATTTACATGCTGAATAACAATCTTAATTGCTTCTAGGGTTTCATTCGCTAGATTTCTATACTTATCTTCTGACCAATAAACGTAGTGTTCTATAATTGGTAGAATATAGTGAGCTATATTTTCTGGAGAAATCTGGTTTATATGTTCAACCATTCTCTTCAGGGCCTTTTGTCTTCGGTGAAGTTGGATGTGGATTATATTGGAAAAAAAATTAGTTTCCACATTATCATCGAATAACAAGATTCGCATGTCATGAACTTCTGGATAGTAATTACTCTCCTGGACAAGATGCCCAAGAACGTGTATGAATGCCATTCTGACTAACTCATTCTTCCTTCTCAGTCCAACTTTGATTTTTGGGACTATAATCTCTTTGAGAATTTCCTTCTTTTCATTGACTTCTTCATTTTCAAGAGAATCAATAAACTTGCATAATGTGTAAGATGAAGATGATCTCATTGATTGATCCTCCTCGTCATTTATGAAGAATAACGCAGTGTGAACAATTGGAAGCCATTCAATGGGAGTCAAGGAAGTATACAATGTTTGGTTAATCAGTCTGTAGGTTTTCAACCGAGATTCATAATCTGGCTCCCTGACTTTCCTTGAAGAGTAAGCATTCAAATTAACTACCAACTCGCTGACTCGAGAGAACTCGGGATACTTCTCGCCCAAATGCTGAAACACTGATGAAATAGTAATTCTGACTTCAAGTGCATCCGAAGTTTCATATGATCCACTGATAGTCTTATAAAGTGGAAGGATTTCCTCATACGAACTGTCATAATCCTTGATAAGCAAAGCCAAGATTTCGAAGACTTTGGCCTTGATATCCACCCTAACTTGGGAACGAGGCTTTCTTAGAACTGACACCAAGGACTCGATGAGAATCTTTTCAGAGCTACGCTCACTGACATAGCCATTTGAAACAAAGTTCAAAAGGATGTCCACGGCCAATGTATTCACCTGTCTATCAGTATTAGTCTCAAATATTCTTATCAATGATTCCAAACAGGAAGCAACAACAATTGTAAGCAAATCAATAAATTTATCGTCTTCTGACTTTATTTCCAAAAGAGCCTTAATAAATGTCAAAACCCTCGAAAGCACAGGGTTCTTGGCGTTTGGATTGTATAAAATCTGCAATATAGCCTTCACGGGTAGGTAGTCATCATAATAGTAAAAGAAATGGAGATTTCTCTGTAGCCAAGATGAAGTCATTAGCATCATAATCGAAGAAACACCTTGCGCATTCTCCTCGGAGAACATAGGCAACTTCGACTTAATGAGGTTTTCATAAATAGTGTCCCCATATGGATTCCAGTCAAAGTCTGATCCAAGGTAATCTGTTATTCTTTGAAATAGTTTGAAACCAGCTTTTCTGTTGTTTCTAGCAACCTTATCATAGACCTCACCAAATTTTTCGGCTTTCGCTATAACACTTTCAGATATACACAAACAATAAATCAGGGGTTCAACGAGAACAGAAAAGCAATCCCTGTGTCCACGACCGAGAGTATTCGATATTTCAAGTCCCATATGAAAGAAACCATTAATACTCCGTAGGAAACGAAGAGTTATATTTTCTGGAAGACTTCCATCTGTGTGAAATTGAGAGCAGTCAATTTTGCTGAAACACAACCTTAAAAAATCTGTAATATATTGGTGTTCTAAGTTGTTCAAAGCCTTTACAGCAGCCATCTTACGGCTTTGCTTGATTCCTCCCATTCCAGATGTCAAAGCTCTGCCATACAATATTCTTATAACCAACGGCATCACAGTATCTGCATCCTTACTTGACAATCCATTCTCGTTGTCATCCTGCAAAAATTGGACGATTTCATCCCTAAACAAGGTATTATCCAACAGAGATTGCAAATTATCCTTGTACTTCCTATAGGCAGCATTATCCAAGTTCAATAGACAGTCCAATGCAAGTTTCTGGATATCAGCTGTCCTGCTAGCCAAAAGGCGAAATAGGACCTCCTTCACTTCTTCAATGCCATATGCTTTAGAGAGCTTCTTAAAATGTGTAAGTAATTCGATCAATCCATTTCTGTCTTTGGATGACCATCCATTCAAGGGAGATGAGACATCCTCCACTTTTGCTTCGTCAATATCCTTATTAACAATGTATGGGAAGAGAAGTCTGAAGTGAGCTTCTGCAAGTTGTGGAACCTTGTTGAGAAGCCTGATCGCTTGGGTTCGGTAAAATTCATTAGGATTGATTATTTGCCTTTCCTCCTCTTGGATTGAAATTAATGATTGGTCGATTTGTGCATAGTTATTTAGCAAAGATTCAGATTGTTCAAAGTTGGAAAATAGCTTTTTGTTATGTGGATACCAAGCTGAAAGTATTTCTAGGTGGAAGGATATGTCATCCCCTCGAGTGCCGGGCATTTCCACATTATTGAACTTTGAGGTGATCATTTTGTAGAGAAGAGGCCAAAGTTCTTCAGAAATTGTGTCAATATTCGAAACTACAAACTGTTGAACGGCTTCCCAAGTTGGAGAAAACTTTACTGACAACTGTCCTATCATAAATTTGGTGATAATTGTAATTTCTGTTTTGTCTTTATCTTTCTCCTCATTGAAAGTCTTGTCCAACTGTCTGTATCTCAGCTGGATATCTCTTCCATGCTGAAAGTCTAACGGAACCTGCTCAATTGTTCTACAGCTTGAAACTGTTAAAGGAACTTCCTTATTATTAAAGTCATAAAGGCTGATAATCAAGTTGAGAGATTGTTCCCTTATTTCATGACTTGGAGCAATAAGATTTCCTGATAGTTTGAAAATAATTTCTTCTGAGTTAAGTGCAAATTTTATGGAACATGTACCATTGGCAACAAGGAATTTGTTCATAGATTCGATGAAAACGATACTCTTCATTTTTGATTCGAAATGATGCAAAGAATAATCAAGGATGTTCTTTACTTGTTGAATGTCTAATTTCCTTCCAGATAGTATCCCCAAAATTATACCCAGAAGGTCAATAGACAAAGATTCCAGGTTTTTATTTAGCTGCGCGGCAAATTGTATCAATAACGTAGTTGAAATATCCAGGCTTGTATGCTTTAATATCAACAATCTCCAGTAAGCATCCAACAAAGAATTTTTGGTGCTTAGCCCCTCAGAAATGTACTGTTTGAAGTCTTGGGGAACAACTATATCTAAGTCATTCTCCGAATTATCCACCCGCTGCAAGAAATAAGCTATCTCTTTGCAGTGAGGTTTCCAGTATTTCGAAATATACTTCCTGAAAAATGGTTTACAATACATCATAGCATGATTTTTTGAAAGTTCCAACGATAAGTTCAAGAAAGGGAGAAAATAGTCCGAGTTCTCGAGTTCAAGCATAGTCTGAAATAGCTTGACATGATTCTTCATCAAGCAAGAAGCCTCGGAGTTTCTAACAAGTGTAGAGCTCCATTGGCAGAGAGCCCAGCAAAAGCTTTTTTTGGCCATCTCATCAGTTTCATCTTCAACCATAATTTTTTGTGGAGCTTTGCTGATTGGCTCAAGCATATCATACACTGATGTCCAATCCAAAACCTTGTAACCAGATTCAGCAAAGCAAAGGGTATGAAGCGTCTCAGTAATTGATGCCAAAACCTGATAACTGAGAGTCTCTTCATCACTGATTTGAAATTTTAGGCCCTCAATTATAGTTTCATATAGTGGGGATGCAATTTGAGCGGATTCCGCATGTGCAAGAGTATCGAGAATGGCATCAGCAAGGACGGACTGTGCTTTGGGACTAAGAACGCAATGTTTGGTCAAGGGAAGAAATATTCTTTTTGTCTTAGAATGCAAATTTCCACCTGCAGTTTTAACTGACTCGGAAAATATTATGGTTAAGGCAGAGTGGTAACTGAATAAATCATCTTTTAGAATCTGATCAGTAGAAAAAGCAAAAGCTATAAATCTGTCCAAGCTTGAAGTAGAAGCCTTTCTAATTAGAAAAGAGATAGCCTGTGAGACAAATTTGGTTATGTACGTTCGATTTTGTAAAACCAAGAGAGGTATAAGTGCCTTGAATGTTGGAATGAGATCCTTGGATAAAATTTTGGATAGGTACTTAAATATGTAAGCCAATGTGTTGAAAATATTTTCCAAAGAATCAGCATTCTGCTGATGAATGGAGATATCAATGATAATCTCCAAGGTACGAGGATAATACTGCATGAAGTCGGGACCTAAGTCATGGCAAAACTGGGAAAGTAAATCTAGTGTTGGCTGTAGAGAGAGATCATCATTTAATGATAGAGTTTTGTCTAGTTGTTCAAAAATTTGCTTTTGGTGGAATAAGAGCTGAGGAAGGGTTTGACATATTGATTCGGTAGCATCAACAAAATTTGTGAAGTTTTCGGAAAGGTTAATCTCCTTCCAATGGTCTAAAGTCGATAAAAAATGAGATACCTGAGCTTCATAAAACGGTTTGACGGTCAAATCCGAAATAGGGTCTATTTTTATTTCATCTACCCTATCACGAAAGGACTTGAAGATAAACTTCCGCTTACTAGACTCTGTTTTACCCTTTCTAGCCATGGTAACTTGAAGAATCTATATTTAAAGGATATCTAGATCTGATAATTTTTCACTTACAAAAAAAAAAATTTTGTGAAATAAATTTTATCGCGCCGCACACTGTAGCAGAAGATAGCAAATGGATGTATCAAAAAATAAAAATGGGAAAAGTAGAACATTTGATGATTCAGCTCTGTGGAAGAAGATCAAAACAATTATTCAGACATGTATTTTGTCTGTTGTATGCAAGAAAAGGATTATTAGAATAGAGCACGTTTAAACTACCTTGAGATCTTGCCTGTTGACGTTAAATACTACGCTAACTCTGAAGTTCTATTAGATGTTAGAATCGCACTTTCCTGAATATTCTTGTGATATTATTTATAGTGCGACTTCTTTTTATGTGTAAATGTGGTGCCATATGGAAAATCTTAAAAGACAGCGGTTTTTTATGACCATAATTTACGATATGGTATATCTGACTAGTTGTCGTGGTTTTTTAACTCTATTTTTTATTTGATTGTCTGGTCAATATACTAGACATCTGAATTCTCTGCTGCTACCTTTATTAAAATATTAAATATCAGTAGGATCAGGAGATCACTCTTAAGTCAGGCAGTTTGGTAGTTAAATTGGAAAATGAAACTTCCTTTTGGTTCTTGTGAAAGATGTTTGGAAAGGCAGATATTAAGACTAGCAGGTATTAATTTTTAGAGGCTAATTCATAAATAGAAGGCCTGGGTGTAAATCGACTGAAGACCGGTTTTCTGCATTTTACAGCTTTCTATGTACAATTACAATATACTCTGGGTGTTCATAAATCTCCAAACAATGTGGTGAACAGCACCGGCCTTTGAAGAAATTACAATGCTTCTACGTAACTTTTCTTGGCTATTATGATGCCTACACGCTCAGTACACCAATTATTAGGCAATGATTAGAATTACCAAATTGTTTTAATACATTCATACTTCTTTTTTTTAATAAACCAATTCCAGGGTGCTCATTGCTAAAATACCCTACCTCACGGCTGCATGTCGTGCTAGAGTAGAGGTTCACAGCTAAGCGACTCAATATAGAGTTACAATCTCTCCTCTCCTCCCCACCAAAATCTATCTGATTCCATTTGCTACGAAACTATACTGCTTGCAGGATGCTCATGTCTCGACAATTACTCCGAACACTGTTCTGCAAATCTCTTATTTGCTAAGCTCCGCTCTCCGCTCTCGGAGCACATACGTCATCTAGCGTTATTCTGCTCGCACCGCGCAGATCCTAAATATTAAGCTCTCACTTGTGAGGGTCCTTCGTCGACACTATTATAGTTCACTAGTTACCCAAAAAGAGAGTTCGTTTTCAATTCTCCGAATAGATGGAATTATTCTGCTTCTGAAAGTTTCCAGGTTAGAATACTGCTTCCATATTTTGCTGCCTTTTCGAGGACTTTATTTCTAAGTTGTTGGAATTTCACTTGACCGTTTGTTTGTTACTGCTCAACCAGGTGGTGATCCTGAATTTCAAGGACCCCGACATTTGCAGAGAAAAAAACAGCACCTAATGCCGTTGCCGTTGCCTTCAGATCCCACTGAAAATACGGGCTTGCTTTCAGACAATCCTTACGCCAATAATTCTGACTTAGACGTGGAACAAAGCGCAGGTATTGTTGCAACTAGCGATGCAAGTCAAAATCAGACCAAGATTACTGGCAGCAAGAAGGTGATACCTCCTCCAGGATCTTCTAGGGTTGTGAAGAGAACGCCTTCTAAGAGTTTGGGACCTCACATTGTGCCGCAGAGAACCAGTCGTACTTCGCAGAAGCTGAAGCTTTTGCCGGAGTCGTTGGACTATGAGACGGACGAGAGTGAAAACATGAAGCAGTTGTCGTTGAACAAGATTAAAGACCGGCCGGCCAGGAGAGATGCCGAGATGTTGGGCAAGAAGCACCGGTCTTTGCTTCCTAGAGTTACTACGTACTGCACGGCGGGTTCTTATAGAATGAGAGATCTCATACGGTGGTTGAAGGATAAGAGGAGACTTCACTCCACGGCGCCCAAACTATTTGACGAGTGTATCTATACCCCGTTCACCTACAAGGATTGGCGTAGGAAAAGCACCAATAAGAGAGAAAAGGTTGGCAGTGCCAAACCGGAGATAATAAGGTTAGGCGAAGGTGGTGGAGAAATCGATGTCACCAAACGGTCGACGGTGATCTTCATATTTGAGTATGGTGTGATTGTGATGTGGGGGTTCAGCAAGAAGGAGGAAAAACAGTTCTTGCTTGATTTGGCTCGTTTTGAGAATGAGAAACTGGCTGACGAAGATGTTCAGGCCGAGGAATTCAATTACTACATTACTCAGAGTTACCAGCCCAGGATCTACAACGATTTCATCTCCTTGAGGGATGATTCCAACTACATGCTCAAGCTCAGTATATCGTATGCCATATCACAGTCAGTGAAGATCTCTTTGTTCGAGGAGTTGGTCGATAATACCATTGAGGACACCCAGGATATTCCCCAGCAAATCTCCCAGACCGGTAAGGTTGAGATGACCCGGGAAGAAATTATGAAGTCTATTGGTGAATTGTTTATCTTAAGAATAAACATAAACTTGCACGGCTCGATTCTAGATTCTCCGGAATTGATGTGGTCCGAACCACAACTTGAGCCTATCTATCAGGCTACTAGAGGGTACCTTGAAATCAACCAACGTGTTACATTGTTGAACCAACGGTTAGAGGTCATTGCCGACTTGCTACAGATGTTGAAGGAGCAGCTAAGCCATAATAGTGATGAACAATTAGAATTAATTGTGATAATTCTTATCGCCGCAGAAGTTTTAGTTTCCGTTATTAATATTCTTGTTGATGTTGTTGCCGAGAGGAAATATGCATGAAGAAGGAGAAATCGCTTGTGTTCGCTGAATAGAAAAGGAATTACGTCATATAGTATTTGCACTTATGGTAATTGATATTTTCCTTGTACTAGTTGAGGACAGTAGCTAATAATAAGTTATGAGTGTACGACTTTAAGGATTCAAGGTGAATGGGCCTATATGTTGCTGCAGGTTGGCTTCTAGATATATAAAATATCAAGCTATTTCCTGGCCCTTACGGAACTCGTTTGAATGTAATACCTGCAGATAGAAAATGCCTTACAGTCTAGTAGAGGACGAATAAAGCCCCAACGACGATGCCATATCACTATTTATTTATACCAGACCCTACCAATAAGAAGGTAAATATAAGCCATTTCTTTTAACAATTCCACAATTAAGCGTCAAGTACACTTCCGCTTCCACTGTACCAACACCCTATATTTACAGGTTTCATACTATCTGTTTTAACATTTAATTAAAGCCACTAATATACATCCTTCACGTAATCACTTACATGAACAGTAAAACGAATAACAAAAAATTCAAATATCGCCGCCAGTTATCGTCACGCTTATAGTTCCTGAGAAGCTCTTGCCTTGGCAGACTTCTTTGGCAACAAAGATTGGTGAATGTTTGGCAAAACACCACCCTGGGCGATGGTAACATTACCCAACAACTTGTTCAATTCTTCATCATTTCTGATGGCCAATTGTAAGTGTCTTGGGATAATTCTACTCTTCTTGTTATCTCTAGCAGCGTTACCGGCCAATTCCAAAATTTCGGCGGTCAAATATTCTAGAACAGCGGTCAAGTAGACTGGGGCACCAGAACCTATTCTTTGGGCGTAGTTACCTCTTCTGAGTAATCTGTGAACTCTACCGACTGGGAAAGTCAAACCAGCCTTGGCAGATCTAGAAGTTGATGCTTTTTCGGAGGATCCTGCTTTACCACCTTTTCCTGCGGCCATTTTTGTTTACAATAATAAGATATTAAGATATGAGAAAAGAAGAGGAGGGAAGAGAAAAAAAAGGGAAAAGGAAAAGACCCAAAAGATTTGCGACTTAGCCAAACGACTGCAAGAGGAAAACATAAAGTTTAAATACTAATCTGCAGCAACACAATAACGGGAAATACTTTGAGTGAATGTCCTTACAAAAAACTTAGGTCAGTAGTTGCCGCACGTTGCCACGCTAGTTACACCCAATTGTGCGTGCGTATTCGCGTGACAGAATTTACACATAATTAACGTGTAATCTTTAGAACGCTTTCGTGCCCAGAAAGCGAGGAAATTTTGTAAGTGCCTGAGTTTACGCGACAAGTGAGTAAACCAGGTACCTAAGAAACGCGCCCTTCCGGTGGTGTTGAAGTGTGGATGGCAGCGCGTTAAACCTCAACAATAACAGCCGCCAACCGCCTGCCATCATATATAATGAAAGACAATTTCCTATTTAATTTGGTGGAGCCCGTTTCACTCTTGTCTTTTTTTTTTTTTTTCTTTTTTCTTGTTCTCCTCTTTTACTAACTTTATCGTAAAATAACACACAATGGCTAAGGCAGAAAAGAAACCAGCATCCAAGGCTCCAGCTAAGAAGACCACCGTCGGTGAGCCAAAGAAGAGATCGAAGGCAAGAAAGGAGACCTACTCTTCTTACATCTACAAGGTCTTGAAGCAAACCCACCCAGATACCGGTATCTCCCAGAAGGCCATGTCTATCATGAACTCTTTCGTTAACGATATTTTCGAGAGAATTGCTTCTGAGGCTTCCAAGTTGGCTGCTTACAACAAGAAGTCTACTATCTCTGCTAGAGAGATCCAAACTGCTGTCAGATTGATTCTTCCTGGTGAATTGGCTAAGCATGCCGTTTCCGAAGGTACCAGAGCTGTCACCAAGTACACTTCTTCGACATCTGCTTAAGGAGCGATTTGATTAGGTAATGTTAATTTAGCAGGTTAATTGTATATTAGGTTCTATTTTTTCTCGTTTTTATTCGTTTAAGTAAAATAAACTTATGTTTAAAAAAGGTAGAAGAGACAAGCTGCATTGTGTACGAACAAGTGTTTGAGTTGGACTGCTAGACAGCTTTAACTTGGGCTCATGATTGTCTGGTTCATGCGGGTCACACGAGCTCTTCTGAGTAATGTACGTCACATATACGTAAGTCTGAACAGTGTGCATTGGTACGCCTAGACTGCTCTTTTCTGGAGACGTAGATTTTTTAGTCAACAGACCTACAAGTGTGTGAATTACCTGCTTGATTGCAGCACCGGATCGCTACAGCTTGCATTCCCACATCCATCTCCCACAGCATCGGTTCACCCCAAGCAACTCACACACACTGACAGCCATCACTGAATTACGTACGCATTTGTACTACCCAGATTGCCCAGATTGCTCAGAGTATCTGCACTACTGCTCTTCACATTACAACACAACACCACTACTTAGACGAAGTAAGTTTCTCGCTTAGCTTTTGTAGGATATTCCAGAACACCGTAGTGCTATTTGCTACAGGTGTAATAGACTGTGTACGTTGGCGATGCATGCCACCTACCTGTGTACTCTGCTAACTAAATAAACACCACAGTCTTCTTCTCAGCTACTTACCGGCTCAGCTACGACTTAGCCATCCTTACTTTCATGTTCACGTGCCTTGAGTACTTTTACCCATTTGTCTGCCTTGTCCTGTCACCATCGGTGCCACAACTAGCCAGAACACTGTAATACTACGAGTATGCCTGCTGCATGTCTCTGCTGCTCCGGCAGCGGCATCTCTCGCTCATCTTCAGCGTCTCCATGTTTACAGTTTGTCCACACCACATCAACTGCTCTATTTATTGTTTTCCTCCACAATCATATTCGGCTGCTTCTCAATTCCCGAATTCCCAAATTCCCAATTAGGCAGCCAAGCCTCTCCACACTACTACTTGTGCAAAAGCAGCCCAACATTAACTTCACTGTACTCGGTCAGCGCCTGCTCGCTTTCACACGCATAATCTCCACACCGGCAAAACCATAATGCATTCACGGCACCTGCTGCGTGTCCTTATCTTACTCTGATTCCCTACACAGTGTGGAGCACTGCATGCATGCACCACGGCTTTTGGGTCTACACAATGGTTTTATTCTCTGTCTCGAGCTGTCTCGAGCTGTCTCGAGCTAGAAGTAGCTGTTCATTTTTCTCTCTGTCTCTCTATCTTGCAGGCTTCTTTCTCCTTCCTGTCAAAGAGTCCTTTCACAACTTCATATGCTACTTATCTTAAAAAATACTCTCTCCTGCATCATTCCTCGATTCGCACAAATCATCTTCCTCTCATTGGTACTACATTTCATTACTTCGGGTCGCGGTACCCGATCGAGAACTACTTGGTCGGCCTCTCGCACACTCGAACTTTTCACTCTCGTCCATTTCCCGTTCATTCCTATTTTATCTGCGCGTCGCACTGCCTGCTGCCTCAATGTGGAAGTGAAAAATGCCTCAAAGTTCTCTGTGGGTCTTTTGCTCTCTCGGTCCTGCTTATCTGCCTAACTTCACACTCTTACCAGGACCATGCCCGCTACTGCCAATGCTACTGCCATACTACTGCTACAGGAGCCTCTCTATTACTCTGCATCTGTTGTAAATACTTCTTTCTAGGCACTTGCAAAATGCCTAACGTCGCAGATCTGCCTGCTGCTCTGCTCTCGCACTACTTGCCTACTTCTCCTCCTCCTTCGCTTCAGGCGCTTACCCCCATGTCCATGCCCGATTAATCTTCCTTTCATCTACCTGTTTCTCCCGTCTCCTCTCTGCCTTTCTTCTCTCGCATCTTGCTCCCACTTCTGCTTTCCTGCCCACCTTACTTACTCCTCTTACATAATGTATGCCTTTATCTTTGTCTTCTCCCTCCACTTTCTGCCCTTCTTCTTGCTCCCTCTTAACTTTTCACTTTTCACTTTTCACTTTTCACTTTTCACTTTTCACTTTTTTTCTTTTCTCTTTTTTTCTCTTTTTCTCTGCCGCTACTGACTCCTCTTCCCCTCCCTGCTTGCGGTCGTGTACCTCCCGCTTCTCACTATTTCTCCGTGCCTACTGCTATTGTCTGCTCTCGCACCTTGTCCTAACTAATCTGTCTCCTACTTTTTTTTTTTTTTTTTTCTGATGCGTTTAAATTACCGCACCGCTAATTTCTATTTGGGATTTCCACTACTCTCTCCATTGTTCAACTTGTTAAAAACCAAAACCAAAACCAAAACCAGAACTTGCCCCGAAACCGCTTTTGTGTTTTCTCTTCACTCTCTTGCTTCCTACCTCTTCAGCGCTGTTTGTTTTGCCTTCAGCATTTCTTCCAGTACTCTGTTGTCCCAGCAAAACACACACTTTCTGTCCTGTATATTCTGGTCAAGCCAACCAACCCACTGCGTCGCACTGTGTTCCTCCACTTGGCACTCCACAAACTCTTGAGTTTCTCTGTGTCTGCTCCGGCGCCTTTGTTTTCATTAATCATTTGTCATTGCTGCCTCTTCACCGCTCGATACAGGTGCTCTACGCTCTTCTGATCTGTTCGGTTGCTCTGATTTTCCATTTCAGTCTCCATTGATTTGCGTTCCTGATCGACGTCCACTGCGTCCACCCAAAAAGGTGCCCACCATAAAATAGACCACCGGCTACGCCAGTAACAGTGTCACCACTGTGAAATATCCCATCGCCTCCCGCCAACAATGCTGTCGCAACAGAACTCTGAGTACACCACTAACGCCAGGCTCAACTCGTTTAGCTTTAAGCCCGAGAAGCCTTCAGCCAGCGACACCGGCTTGAGTTCCCCACTTTCCATTCCGGAAGACAAACACAGCGGCTCCATGAACAAGATCCTTGACTCGAGAGACCCGAAAGAAAAGTCTCCTGCAAACTCCCAACTGGATAACGACCGGATTTCGCTTGGTTCCAGCTCCAAGTCTCGTACCAGCAGCATCAGGTCCTCCAGGATGGACAGAAACGACTCACTTATCTTCGAGAGGTTCGTCCAGGACCCCTTGATCGACTCTCAGCCGGTTCCAAACTCCTTGCCTAGACACTTCTCTTCTGAGAACTACGTTCCTCCCTCCTTGGATACTGCCACCGATATAATAACAGGCTCCGAGGGAGAAGACAATAACACTCTAGAGGAGTTGGAGTTTTCCCTTCCCCCAAGAAGGTCTTCCACTGCTAATCTGCAGGCAGCCTTTGGCCAGCCTAGCTACAAGCGTAGCTCGCCTTCGTTCGTCAGATCGCACAGTGGCAGCTCCTCGTCTAACCTCACCCAGCAGCTACGAAATGGAAGACCTGCAATGGTTCAATCTTCGACTGCTCCTGTGCCAACGATGTCCTCTCTTCCTTCGCCTCCACCTTCTCAGAATGGCCAGCCTCCAATTCCATCAGAAAGCCCTGCTCACCCTAGCAACAGCCCTACGCCTCTGATGAGACAGAACAAGTCCACCAGCTCTTTCTTCTCTTATGCTGACATGCTCAATCAAGAGGACCAGGAATCCAAGTTCTACATCAGAAGGCCATCACTCTCCCTCACCAGTCCTAGCTTGTCGAGGGCCTACTCCTCCGCATGCAGCCCAGTCTCCCAGCGCTCTCCATCCATTTTCGCCCCAACCTCAATGCAGTCAAGGTCCTCTGTTTTCTCCCATAACTGTGGCTGTCGTGGAAGACAAAATAATAACAACAGTAAGCATTTCAACTTGGATGTCAGCCCATCTTCCGACTCTGACAATGAGGCCGATGCTAGTTCCAACAACACTGATGCTCCTCGGAAACTGGTCGGACTTTCCAGAAGAAGTTCTATATTCACTAAGGTTCCAATGTCTCACTCTAGCAGTATGAGTGTTGTCAATAATGGCACTTCTTACTCCAACTTCCCTAGGCCGGCTTATCCTGTGCGTTCTCATAGCATAGATGGATCCAAAGATAATTTCGACAGAAATAATAATATGGATTCGCTGATAGCAGGTGCTAGAAATTCTTCTGATGAAGACAGTATGCATAGCTATGCTACTAGTGAAGTCAAAGGCTAAGATAGTTGTCAATAGGCCAGAGATTTTGCTGAACAAGAAGGAGGTCACCACTATGCCTATTTTCTCTTTTAAACAGTTCCAATTGATTTTTGTGCTGTTCAATTTCCCCCAAGTGTTTATTTTGCGCCTGTTATTTTTTTTTCTTTTTTAAGAGGAGGCGTTCTCCTTATTAAACCGTTTTTCAACGACCGTCTACGTTGGTTTATGCTTTGTTTTTGTTTGTTTTTACATTATTATTATTTTCCGATTTTGTTTTTTCTAGTTGTTTTGTTTATTTAGTTCCCCAGGCCGGGGTCGGGAACTAATCGATCCGAGTTCTTTCGGTTCTTTGATCTCCTTTCCCGTTATCCCTATTGTGATTTTTTTTTTTTTGGTTTTCACTTGCTATTGACCTTTTATTGGTTTGATAACCCCGTTCCTGGATAATGGTACACAAGTTTAGTCGAAAATTTTTCTAATAATATACACAATACGATTAAATGATTACTTACTCCGTAGGCTTACCTATGCTTGTTATCGTTGCCGTTGTCTCCTTAATAATTCTTTCATTCTGCAAGCAAGCTTTGATGAACATCTTCTATTAACAGATCCAAAGTAAATTTTTTCTCCATTTATTCTGTAAGATAGTTCTTACGGTTACCAGTCCTCACAAATCTCCTGAGCATCCACTCTACATCCGCATCTGGATCATCTAGCGTTCCCAATTTGATAGAAAATAGTTTCATCTCAAACCGAGGTCCCACTTCACTGATTTCCACATCATCTCTTGTCTTAACATAAACGTGCTGCCTCACGCTGATAAAGTCGTCTTTATTGATGAAGGAGATAACTCTAGGAGAATCTTTTTTAACTCCCGGGGGAAATAGGTGCTTAAGAATGGTCGTAGTTCGTATTCCTAACTTTGAAGTGAAGTTCTCTAGAATCAAATGAGGATATGCCTCACTTATGTTGCCAACATTGATCAAGTCATGTCTAAGAACAACATTATGAAGGGTGAAAGTAGCTGTAGGTCCATGCGGAAGATGAGATATCGTTAATGTCGAAGGGATTCCTCTGTGTTCATGGATCACTATAATATCCGTGATTCCTGATTTCTCACACGTTTCAACCAATGTTGGCATCACATAATTTCCTCGATTTACTCTCACAGAGTTAGGAAACATAAGTCTCACTTCCTTAGTGAACTGCGAAAGTCTTGCTGAAGGGTTCCTGGATGTTGTTATTAAAATTTTCGGATCCGCAAGTCCGCTAAGCCTAGCATACTCGTCATCAATAGCCTCGTTTTCGGCTTGAATCGATTGATCATACACGAAGTCATCCTGCAACTGCTTGTCATCTGCAATATTCCTAGGAAGATTTTTTCCAGTTGCCAAAGCCTGTGCCAACTGGTGTCTTTTCTCAATCTGAGACTGCTCCTTAAGTTGTTGAGCCTTTCTGTAAAGATATTCTCTTCTTTCTCTAGCTTGTCTTCTTAACATATTGTCAAAAGGCTTATCAATGGAAGAAAACTGCTTATAGGTTTAAAATTTTCAAGCTAAAGAAAAAAAAAAAAAAAAAAAAAAAAAATTTAAAAATTCGCACTCCACTGAAAAATTCTTATCAGTAGAAATGGTAGGTAAATTAAATGGTGGAACAGACAGCGGTAAATTCCAAGTGATACGACCAAATATTTACAAAAAAAAAAAAAAAACACCTTGTAATGGTAGTTAAGTAAGAAAAACATAACCACTTTTATTAAATCGGTTAAATGTATGGATTTTCCAAATGCTTTTGTTTCTGCTTCATACCTTGAATCTAGTATTATCGAAAATTTGAAGATTTAGATGAAAACTAAAATTTTCCGTCACCATAAAATAGTGTTTCAGGTTGCCTTGTAACTCTAAGCCCTGTATCATAGATAGCTTTTTAGTGGATGCATCACTATAGATAGCTATGCTAAAGGTCAAAGCAGAATTCCTAATTATTAAGAGTAATCAGATTAAGCGTAAAATTTTGGTATAGTCCTCCTTAAATATCGAATTACAATATTAAACATCGTAATGCTCCACGCATCTGGGTTGTAGTATTTCAATAGTGATGTTCTAAACCTCTTTGCTCAATAAATAAATACTCACTCTCCCACAACATTAAATCTGAAATGGTATATCACCGGGCTTCCGCGCAAGCTGTTGTATGCCTGGCAATCTTTGCTTGATTCCAGCTTATGCATTTCCTATGATAACAGAATATCATTCAGATTGGGAAATTCCCCAAAACTTTAGCTGTATATCTACAGATGATGGAACCACATACATTTATGGGTTAGAAGTCTCCATGTCTAAGAAGTCTCCAATTTTTCAGTTTCTCATGACCGATGGATGTGACAAACTATATGTATGCATATGCAATCAGGACTCAGATTTTCACGACATATTTAGGCTTAATGACATATTCACATTTGACAAAGAAACAATGTCACAGGTGTTGCATAAACTGAAGGATCTTGAGAAGTCTCTAGGCCTGGTTGAGGCATTAGTCGATAAAGACTCTACTTTAATAAGACTGAAATTCAAAGATTTTCAATTTATTCTTCCATTGGTGGAGTTACATAAACCTGATGATAAACTAAAGGTACTGAAACAATTACTATGGAGGTTTATTCGATTTGCATGCCTCCAGACTATGATCTTGCTAAAGGATGAGGCCGAAATTAGCAACAAAAATCAGATAATAATAAAACTTTTGGTCAACAAAATACATAGCTCTTCAGCAATGCTGGGTCTGTCGGATAAACGAGATTTCACAGACAATGAACTTTTTAATCATAGGTCTGTACAGGAGCTGTTTCTAGAGAGTAGCGGACTTAAACGGTCACTCTCTACTACTCCAACGGCAATAACGGATGACATTATACATAGCTTTCATGAACATGAAAAATCCGATAATTTCAACTACCTACGGACAATATTTTCGAATAGGTTAATTAACAAATGGAATATGTCAGCAGAAACAGTCAATATCAGTCGCAGAAAAGAACACCAAAAGACGGAAATTAAGAGAGAAGAGAAAAAGGTGCCGAGGAAGAGGCCGGATACGCTTAAATTTCTAATTGGAAGAAAGAAGAAAAAGAGACAGACGAAGAAAGCCTAGCAGCATGAAATCATTAATTATCTATAAAATGTCTGTCTATACATTATCTACGTAGCAAAGATTAGTTTCCGCATTTCGAAATCATAGATTCCCAGTTGTTTATTATCAGTGTTAAATCGTGCTGTAATTTTTCGCCTCTTCTGTCATATATTCCTTGAAGAAAGAGACACCAAAAGTTCTTAAATTCTCTTATCTCACTAATCTCTCTAGGAACCAGATAGAGATGGGAGAAACCGTCTTTGAAGGTATCGCTCAAGTTAAGTGGACCACCTCTGTCGAAGAATTCGGAAAATACTGAAATCTGCATTCTCTTGATGACAAAACATGCATCTTTCAATGTCGTCACCTCAGACGGCCTGTATCCTGCAAGTTCATAGTCTTCACCAAATACATGCTTGATCGCAAAGTCAATTGCTTCCAGTACAAGTGCCTGGACCTGGTTGTACAAATCCTTTGCTATCGTTTTCAAGTCGGTATCAGGGGTCACAGAAATCGTGGACTGCTGGACTACTGGCTGTTGGTAAGGCTCAGCTTGATCCACCATCATATCATCCTCCGAAAACTTCGACATATTTTCCTCTCCCATCAGATCTTCAGGTGCCTGGTCACCAATTAGATTTCCATGAAAATTTCTCTGCTCAAAGTTCAAACTGTTTTCCTCAATGATCTTGCTGGCTATCAGTTCGGCGCTCATCTTGCGTCTATAAGATATTGTTAGGATCCCATTTGTTAGAGCTTTCACACAGAAATTCTTGTCATTAGACATTAAGATAACCAAGCTTTGTGGGTGCTTGTGCTTGAAGTACAGGCAACAGTCCAATATGCTGTCATCCTTGGTAGCTTTCCTGTCGATATACTCATCAAGCCTTTGACCTCTGACAGTTCTGTCATTGTCGTGCATAAACTTATAACACCAATCTATTGCACATCGGGACATCTGCGAGATAGAAATCCCACTATCCTCCAATCTGTCGGAGTTTTTGAGTCCATCCAGTTCGTTTATTACCTGTCTGGGAATCACTATTTTATAAGCATCGTTGTACTTGGAATGGAGATTGTGGAGGTCATCCAAAAGGTGTAAGTGAGAGATGATGAAATTCGTATCAACAATCAGGTATATATGACTTGCTATTCCGCTGGAAGCTGAGTCCCGTAAACCCCAAGCATTGACAGAAGAATCAAGTGCATTTCTATTTACACATGCTCTCTGTTGTAGAGTTAAGTCGGTAATCTGGGTTACATTGGTCTCATTATCTGCATCCGACATTTCAATATCCATTCCGTTACTGCCGGTCATACCAGAGTAACCGTATGCTTCATGATGGCTGCTGCTATTGTAAGTCATAGTCGATCAGACAGAACGTAGTAGTGTATGCAAGAAAATAGTGGAATTTGCGCGCATACAAATGTATCGAGAAAATGCAAGTAAGTAAGAAGCATGGAAAATGCAAGTAAGTAAGAAGCATGGAAAATGCTTCTTCAATTGCCGAATTGAAATGCTGTAACTGAAAAAGACAGAGTTAGATACAGGCAGGTAACAAGAACATATTGAAAGCAATTATGAGCCATGTATTTGTAATGAAAATGCTCTTGCTGTAGAAAAAAGGGAGACTGCGTTGAAGACAAAAATCATTATCCAAGCTTAATCTCTCAGTAATTCTGCGGATTTTTGAGCTGTATACCCTGCTTCCATAATTTCTAAAGGTTTTTGATGAGTTGAAAATATGTAACAGACTATTTAACAGGAACCAGTAAGTTTTAATGGCACATGTTTCAAGAGATTCGGACTGTAGTTGCCACTCTCATCCTCGGCGCTTACTGGGGAGCACATCAAAGCCAGAGATGGGCAGAGAGGAAATGAAATAAAACACATTCCTTTGCTAAAACGGTTCCACCCGCCGGCTGAATACTCTCGGGTGATTGTTATCCTCTACTTTTCCCAACTGGACTCTACAGCACTCTTGCGACTAAGGCAAACAAAGCACGTTAGGATTACTTAGCCATTTGAATAGCTAATCGCTACTATTTAAATATTAGTGACTGAATATATATCAGGGTACCTGCATTTCAGGCCTTTCCTTACTCGAGGTGGTGCAGTTTTCTCTCCTCAGTGAAGGTCATGAAACTGTCGTCCTTGGCCATTTCGTAGCCCAGGTCGACTTGGAACTCCATGTAAAGAGTCTCAGGGTCTGCATCCATCAGATGGGTGTATGCTGCCTCCTCGTCACCGATGATGATCTTCTTCTTTCCACCGGCAGCAGCGGCATCTGCCAATAGCTGCACATGGCAACTGCTCTCCATCAAAGTGAACAAATATGCAGCTTCATCGACAGTGCTTCCGCAAGTCATCAAACCATGATTCTGCAAAAAGATGCAACGGCACTTGCCGGAAGCCTTGGCGATCTGTTCACCTTCCTCTCTCTCGATAGCAACACCTCCAAAGTCATGGTACACAGCCTGGTCACCATACAATGTGCACACATCCTGGTTGATCATCTCTAGAGGCTTGCCAAAACACGAGTATGCTCTTCCGTACACAGAGTGGGTGTGGCAGGCAGCCATGACTTCAGGTCTAGATTTGTAGACACCAGAGTGAATGGCGAAACCTGCTGCGTTAATGGTTCCCCTGGTGTTTCCGCCAATGATATTTCCATCGATATCAATATGAATCATATCGGAAGCCTTCAATAAGGAGAAGTGAATTCCTAGAGGATTAATCCAGAAAGTTGATGGGTCCACAGGGTCTCTGATAGTGATGTGGCCAGCAGAACCTTCTCCGTAGCCTTTTCTGCCAAAGACACGGAATGCTCCGGCCATATGCTCCAACATCCACTCTCTTTGTCTGTACTTGTCCTCAAACTTAGGAATAGGGAATGGAGGAGGGTTTCCCATCGAGATATTTGCTGCTCCTTTATCGACTAGCTTGTAACCTCTGGAGGTGACAGCCTCGACGTCGGATGGAACCGACTCAGCGGCCTTTTCAGCTGAAGTTTTCTTCTTTTCCTTGGAGATCGTTGCTGTGGTAGACATATCTGATGCTAGAAACTAACGAGTAGAGCGATAAAAAAAAAAAGTGAAGAAGAAAATTACTCGAAAATTACTCAGATATATATACATATATGCAATGCAGTGCGGAATCTTTTTCCGAGCGCTTCTTATCGCGCTGAGATCTGCTCCTGCACCGGCCTTTCCCCATTAGGTACTTTGCGCTGGGTCTGGATGCTGTGATTAAGGCTGTGCGTGAGTACGGATGGGACTATTCGTCCGTTATTGCTGGCTGACTGATGCAGATTTCCACAGGAATCACAAGATGATCATAGTTGATCATTATGCTGCTACTAGGAGATTTTTCAATCTTGTTTTGTGTAAATATCTGCTAGGGCAGAGTTCCGCAAAATGTTGGCTGAGATTTTTTTTTTTTTTTTTTTTTTTTTTTTTTTTTTTTTTTTTTTTTGGGTTCTCTTCATTCTCTCTCTCGGGGGCCTCCAGCACTTTATAGCATGCTTTCGACAAAGGTGAATGAGATCAGCCAGTCCTATTTAGTCTATACGACAGATGATTGGTTAAGTTAAGACGAGAAAATGCATACGAAAATTCGAAAAGTAGACAAAACTAAAACAGCAGGACGCACGTAAAAGTGCACCCTGAAGCGGAAATTTGCGACAGAACTCCGATGACGAAGCGGAGTCAGAGATGGGGAGCAGTAGTCTAGCCCGGAATAGCCACCTGAATAGTATATATGCGACGAGAGAATCAGAAACGGCGTCAAAATGGCACATTACTACGGAGTAGAAGGCTGAAGTAACATTGGGCCGAAGTAAAAATGTGAAATTTACTCGACGTCGAAATGCGGCAAGCACTAAGGCATAATAAGCGCCAGAGCGTCCATATGAGAGTATTAATTCTATCATTTGAGTCTTTTTACCGGCAGTACGCTCCTTCGGAAGGTCTAAATATCCCCTGTACTGCATGAAAATTACAGCTTTCCATACACCTATACCAACTTGAATATCACATAGAATCACATCTATCGGCCAAGGGAAAGAAGGTAATTAATTATTCGGCCAAAATTACTGGCTGGCCACTACTGTTCTAAGTACATGTTGGCTTCCAACAGGGAAGCTCTCGAAACTGGAGTACCTTATTATCCTAGTCAAGAGCTCCATAAGCTGGCTGCAGGCGAACTCTGCCATCTAACCTACCCAAACTTTCTATGCTGTTTACTAATACCGTAGTATTCAAGTCTCCTAGCACAAACACAAAACATAAATATCGATGTACACGAGCAATAATCTAAGTAAACACAGAGCTTCATGAGTCTCAATTAGTAGGCACATGGACCGTTCTCTGGAAAGAACTCGGAAGCCCCAATTAGCAGTCGAATACCCTTTTCTAAAAAGAATCCCAATTGTCATTGTCAAAGCTGTCTCTCTTCTTCCTCACGTTACCTCCAATGCCAGGCAAGCTGGTTTTCTGCTGTGGCTTGGCCATTCCAAATGCAGGCTCGATCGGCTTCTCGGCTTGGGACTCTCCCAGATCATCAAATAGCTTGCCGTACTTGCTGTTATTTGTGCGCTCATTCAACAGCTGTTGTTGTAGGACGGTTCCTGTCTCCTGGACCTTCTGGCCAAACTGCTGCATGGCTCGCTTGGCCTGCGTGGCGTAATCTTGCTCGGCCAACTGCTTGACGCCGGGCTTGATCACCGTGTCGTTGACCTCCTTGACGGACTTGCTCACCGTGGAGGCAAACAAGCCCCAGCCCTTAGAGAACGTGCCCAGAGGATCACTCTGGAAGGCATCCATGGTGAATCCCGACAAGCTTCCGCCCTGGCGCTTGGCTCCTGAATTACTGTTTCCACCAAACGAAGTCGAGCCAAAACCCTGGTACTTGCCGCCCTTGGAAGGAGGAAGGTCGGTGGGCCTCGATTCGTTCAGAGAGCCGAGTTTGGCGAAGTAGGCTTCGTTCTTATCCTTTTGCGTAGCAACAGCGGGCTTGGTCTGCGAAGGCTGCTGGCCGGCGGTAGGCAAGGTCTGGCCCGCATGATCGGGCTCCGTGAAAGGCTTGTTTTCGACCTCGGCCGTAAGCTTCTGCTTGTAGTCCTCCGCAACGTAGTTGTCGTACTTGAGTTTGGCAGGAAGATTGAGGTCTAGGCCGTGGGAAGTGAAGTACTCTGCACAGCGGGCGTTTCCACCCTTTTCCATTCTCTCCAGCTCATCCGGCTTGAACTGGTCCATCGTTATCGACCGCACAAACGAGATATGCACGCCCAATCCTCTGTGAATGCCTGCACACTCGAGGCAGATGAATATTCCCAACTTAGGAGAAGCCCATTGCGGGTTGGGAGCATGGCAATCAAAACATTTCTTGTTGGCACCTTGCTTCTGAAGTGCCAATAGCTTACGCCGGGAGTCCGGATCTACAGTCCACTGGTCTGCCATGATTCTAAATATGCTTTTCGGAGAAACAACTTTGTTCACTTTTCCAACAACAGCAGTGGGTTTCTCACCTCCTTTTTTTTTTTTTTTTTTTTTTTTTTCTTCCTTGACTGTCGCACTAGATGCACAGCCGTGACCATGCGCTGACGCTAAGAGCACCGAAGATCTGGCAGTAGCAGCAGCAACGGAACCAGTACAGCAAGGCCAGACGAAGCCCGATACAAAAAAAAAAAAAAGAACACTTGCAAAGTTCAGATACCAGAAAAGAAGCTGAAATTTGTCTAGAAACAGCAGCAAACAAAATGGAGCCCTGCAAGCTCTAGCACTGTATATAGCTTCTGCCGACCAGTCTGCCCCCGGCTGTGCTCATCCAGCGAGTATGCATTATTTCCCTCAGTGCAAACAAACTAGTGGAAAAGCAGGTCAGGACAATAGCAATGGCGGGGGAACTGAAAACTTCTACTTTGCCTCACAGTGTTATCGGTACGGCTCTAGTGGCAAAAAAAGCAATTTTACATATATCGGCTAACCCTCCAGGCCAACGATTACTCTACCGATTACCATACTCTTCATAATAGAAGCAGATCATTCTGGCCTGGCTCTCACAAGCGCCCAGTTTTTGGTGCGATTTTTTTTTTGTGTCTCAGCGCCCGGACTGCCTTAGTGCAGCGACCGCAGAAGCAAGACGATCGACGCAAAAAGAATTTCAGTCTCTCTTTAGGCTTAATGTGATCTGATCTTCTGCTGGTACCATCCAACCGTATCCGTACATGGAAGGATATTTGTATGGTGCCATTTCAATCTGTCAGGTTATCATATCTTTTTCGCCCGGCGATCAAGTCTCAAGCGGATGCCTGGGCGATCTACCGCCATTTCAAAAAAATCTTTGAAAAAAACCAGTCTTTGCAGAATATTCGACTCCAAGACTTTCTAATTCCCAGAACCACCTACTACGGAAAATCTAGTTACATGAACCAAGTGCAGCTACGGGTTGTGCCGAAGAATGAAGTTGGCCAAAGATGCCTAAGCCAATTACAGGAGAACGAGAACGGACTTCTCAACTTCAATGATTACTCCTTCAAAAGTCGGCTATCTAAGGAGCATATAGCGCTCTAGAGATCGACGACCACAGAGCGAAAGGTTCCTTTGTTGTAAAGTTGCAGCCATAGGAAATGTTGGAGTCTTCAGCATCAGCTCTTCGCATACAACGTATCTCTATTCGCCGACTAATCTTACTTTCCTATTAAGCTGGACGGCTGGATAAATTGGAGTAGAATTGCTCTTGATATAATGGCTACTGATTCATTTTTATCAGCAATTGCATAGAGAGGCATTTTCAGCAGATGTATTTTGGCTGCCGATCATTGTGGTGAATACATCTCTCATCTACAAAGAGCTTATTGAACAATGGTAATGGAATACAAAGGAAGTGTGAGTAAAGCAATAATGCAAATACAACAATCATGAAAAGATGCATATGAAATGGGATGATTTAAGTATAGATGTATGGATCCAGAACATTAGTACGATACTCTCACACTTCAGTAAGACTGGGGGTCTTTGGTCCTTATTGTCCCTCTAATAAATTTAGCCTCAAAATTCACTTCTTTCAGAATGCCAAGCAGCTTTGGGATGGTGCAAACGGAGCAGACGACAGCTTCTGATCCAAATACCTAGCTTGTCACGCTGCAGGTCCGATTTCTGCTTCTATGTAATGCTAATTGCGCTCACTCCTCTAAGCAATGTTCAAACTCTACTTTGGTTTGTGGTGAAACCAACTCTTTATACAGGTAGTTTCGTATCATTTCTTGTAATTTTCGCACTTGACGTTCCATTCACGATGATTCCTACCCTCACTATTCACCCTTCTATTTTTTCCATTGAAAAATGCCGGACGTCTGATAAGTTACAAATCTCACAAGTACAATTACAATTTCATCTAAATCCAAGGGCAAGTATACCTACATGTCTGCACGTCTTATTTCTCTCTGTGTTGGCTCAAATTTCATGCCAATGCCGGTATCAGTTAATTTCCACAGATTCCCCTTCACCTTGCTCTCGCGGTTTACCTTGGTAGATTCTACTACTGAATATTTCTATGGAATCAAGTGAGATACGGATATCTAAGATTGCTAATAATCTCATATCCCGGATTGACCAAAACGTTTCTCTGGTTTTGGAAAATCAAAATTCAAAGGTCTACAACCAGATAATTGAGGATATCCAAGAGTTCCAACCTATACCTCAGCTTCTTGATTTCAAACTCCAGACGGTGATCGGTAAACTTGTGGACTGCTACGTCGAGAACTGCATCTATGGAACACCAGATTCCGACTCTAATCAGTTAGAAATATGCATATCTTCCATTTTCTATGAATTTTCCAAAGTCCGGGGCGTGAAAACCATCTCAAATTGTCTTTCAAGCAACATCTATCTTATACCTTACGTCATAGCCAAGATTCCAGAATCCAAACAGTGGCAGACACGGTTCTTCTTGCTCGTATGGCTTTCAGTCTTGATTCTTGCACCGTTTCCGTTGTCGAAAATCGATCCTGATCTCCCAGAAAATGTATATTCGTTGGCATTTCAGTATTTACAGACAAGTGGAAAAGAGAATGATGCATCTTATGTGCTACTTGCAAGATTTCTTTCCAGACCGGATATGGGCGGCTTTTTGAATCGATTTTTCGTTCAGAATTTTAATACAATTGCTTGGGAAAAGCTGAATATCTTTACCAAGATTGGATTACTGTCCTCCTCAAACTATCTCCTCAGGCTCACTGCAATGACCCAGCTTGGTTCCAAAAATGCAAAGCTGCTTTTGACACTTGTCTCCAATGAGATTACCCAACAAAGTGCACAATCATCTGCTATATTGAGGCTGTATCTCAAAAACCTTGGCAAGTTGGCTGCCATTTTTCTAAGGTTAAATGATTTTGAATCCGTTGAGTACATTATAAACATTCTGTTCGAAAATATCGGAAACAAGGACACCATAATTAGGTATTCAGTTGCAAAACAGCTTGCCAAGGTTTGCGGATTACTCGATAAAGACTCACGCAGTGATATTGTTAGTGCAGCCTTAGAATTTCTTGATCTTCCACTTAAAGAAGGATCTCTGAATCTAGAAATGCCGATTGACCCTGACTTGGTCGACATAGAGACATACCATGGTGTCCTTTTAATGCTAGGGGAACTCTCACGGAAGAGATTGCTAGACACTTCTTTTATTTATGTGGCAGCATCCCTAGTTCATCGAACATTATTTTTGGAAAAGAACAAGGTCACCTATACCGCTGGTTCCAACGTCAGAGACTCATCTTGTTTTGTTTGCTGGTCTTTGGCCAGGAAATATCATTCCGCTGAACTGGATCATGAGGTCCTTGTAAACCTATTTAAGGATCTCATTCTTGTGTGTTGCTTTGATTCAGATCTCATGATCAGAAGAGCTGCCTCTGCAACCATTCAAGAATTTGTTGGAAGACATGGCGACTCTATTCTTACAGAAATACTACAGGATAATTCCAACGTTAATCAATACAAGGTTAGGCTTATTGAAATCTTAGACTACACAACTTTGGGCCACATGGATAAATCTTTTGCTTTGAGCCTTGATATTTATCGCAAGCTTGATGGATTGATGCTTGACGAAATGGTAGCATACTTGTTGGACTGCCGAATTTTGAATTCGAACTATCATATTCAAAAGCTTTCTGCCTCAACACTCTCAAGGCTTATAACTGTGGGAAATATAAGTCCTACCAATGTGATGATGAAATTAATGGATCGATGTCGTTTGAGCTGCCGAAGTGGTCTATTGTTTGCTATAGCAGATCTCGTGCCATTGATTGATAACAAAGCTCTTGATCTTTCTGAAATTTTGTCAGGCTTTAACTTTGACTTTCATCGAGACCCGTTTTATGATGGAGAAGCGTATCTACTTTTAATTCATGCAGCCGTCAAATATTTGGGATATTATCTTTCTGACCATGACTTTGCCACAATATTCAATATAGTTAGGGTAGAAAGTGAAGAGATTGAAGTTGCCTTTACTCTTTTGGCCAAAATATTAACGGAAATACCCGAACAATACGAAGAAAAATGGATATACTATGTCAAAAATGGGAATGCAGCCTGCGCAAAAGCGTTGGGCTGTTCTCCTGTAATTAAGGCACAGATGCCAGAAATATTGAACCTCATTAAAAATGATAGAAATGATTACAGGCTCCGAAGCTTATTAATCGACTCAATAAGCTTATACTTATCCGGTGAAGGGTCTTCACAATTTAACGACCAGCACTTCAAGAGTGAATTGCTTCAAAATCTGGACGATTATACAATTACCAATCAAGGTGATGTAGGAAGCTACGTTAGACTTTCTACGATTCGTCTGATTAAAGTCAATAAGGAATTTTTCTGTGATGATCCCAAATTAAAGGAAACAATAGAAAAGAAGCTTTTGAGATTGGCATGTGAGGTTATGGACAATATTAAAATTGAATCGATAATTTTGCTCTCGGAGATCAAACGGTGGAACTTGAGCATTAGCAAGGAATTTATTCATCACCAAGATCAGTATTTTAAGAAACTCTTGGACCTATATGGGAGTAACTATTTGACAAAGAGAGTGGTATCTAGGGAATTTTGGAAGGGGTACTCAATATCTGGTGGATCATCGCAAGCGGTGGATAAAACAGTCAACTCGGCAGTTTATGCATTCTTTCGATACTGGGAAAAATTGAGCGAATCGGAAAAGGCCATTGTGTTCACTGACTTGCTTTTTGGATTAAAAAGTGGCGCCTATGATCAGGTAACAGAAAGACAGCGGAAACAGCAAACAGCGTGCCTTCGATTTTGTTGCAACCTAGTGGAGCTAAACTTGACGATTCCCGAAGGTCTCAAATTATATACTCTTTTTGTTAGGACGTACAATTTGACGTTGGGAACATCTAACTTACCAAGACTCAGTGCAGCGATTCGGATTTTTACCAATTTATATCTACGGGATCCAGAAAAGTTCGCTGGCTGTAAAAGCAGATTAGCATGGTTGAGTCAGAAACATCCAATTGCGAAGATCAGAAAACTAAGTCTAGAAGGTTTAAAAGAGATTCAATTTGAGATGGGAGAACACGACTGAGAGATAAGAGGAGAGTTTCAATATGGGGGATTGAAACGAGGAAGAGAACATCGATGCAAATTTGGTCGTCGATAACGTATACACTTCGAAGATAGAGGTGCTACGTTCAAAATAAATAGATATCGGAAATACATGAATAAATAAGTACACGGGGAAGAGTATTCGGAACATCTATAACGAGATATGGAATGGTCTATTTCTTCTTTCCATTTGTGATGTGAACACCTTCTGCGTTGAAAGCATCATTGAAGTTAACATCAGGAGTACCTCTTTCGATCGGCTGAGATAAATACTTTCCTGGCTTCCAACCGACCATAGAAAGTATCCTGAAAGTTGCAGGAAGATGCCCTGTCTTGGGGTCGGCATATAATGTTTTGTAGATAGGCTCCACAGCTATCAGAAGATCCTTGGTAAGCGGCGGAGGAGTAGCTATGATTGCATTATTCTCTCCCATTAACTGCAAGTCCGTCATCAAAGAAATGACATCAGGGTACTCGACAACAATATTCTCAACATCGATCGTCAACATCTGAAATCCCGCCCTTTGCATCAAATTGCCGATATCAGTAGTTTCGACGAAGGGCGATATTCTTGGAGATATACCTCCATATCGCTCCAGCTCTGCCAATTGTAAGGAAGCTCGAAGCTCGAATAGTGTATCACCTCCAAACATTGTACCCATAAGGCAGCAATCGGGCTTGAGACAGTTGTAGAGGTTCTTGAAAGACTGTGGTAAGTCATTGATCCAGTGCATCGATAGATTGGATACAATCAAGTCGTACATGTTAGACTCTCTTAAAGCAGGAATGCTGAACGATTCCTCGTCGGTTACAATTCTTGTGATGTCGAGCTCGTGATTGAAATCCTTGTCAATGTATTTGTTTAGCATGCTTCTGGAGGAATCCACCATCGTGATCTTCCCTAGTTTTGATTTCACATGTAACCGGTTCTCTTTAAAGCTTGGATTGCTGTCGAATCTTGTATCACATAGCAACTTTTCGAGGTTTCCTCCATACGATCCAAAGTCAAGCACGTTGTTAAATTTGGGCGTCAAGATTGCCAGCCGCTCGATAGTTCTCCGAGCAACTTCATCTCGAAGATACTCTGCCAGTTCACCATTCTTACTGTTTGCTGCACGTTCTTTTTGAAGCCACTTCACCTTTCTGTCGAAAACTTTCATCGAGTTTTCCGCAAGGGGATTTCTGCTGCTACTAAACAGCCTTTTGACGATGAACATATTAGACGTAGGGTGATAGACAGAAAAAAAAAAGTAACAGACCAGAACCAGTCCACCCACTACCCCAGGAAATTCTTCAAATTTCAGCTTTAATTTTTCACCTTTCCTCGGCCATAGCTTTGCGCACCTGCATGCAGTTGAGTGCATACTCTAATGTGTGGGGTTGGCGGGAGATTGAATAAACCTGATACTATTTTCTTGTTGGAAAGTTAGCAAATCCAAAAAGGTTGTTTAATTCAATTCGAGACATTTAGTAGAATATACTTAACTTATCTCACGGTGCTTCGTCACATACTTGTTCCACTCGTTAATATCCATCTACTTTTTTTTTTTACATCAGTTCTTTCCGATATACTTTCTCTAAACGAAGCTATATAAAGCCAGCTTGCACATTATTTTCCTACATATATACCATTTCACATGAATCTATAATGTACCGACTCTTAGAAAACTTTGGAAGGTCTGTCAAGACAGCTGCACCTACAAGAAAAGCAAGAAGCAACTCTGTGATGTCGAAGTATGTCCAAGCATTTGAAAAAATACTTATGCTCAGAGACTTTAGTCCAGAGACATTTGAACAAGTCAACAAAACAGTTGATGAACTTTTTGACAAACCACAAGTCCACATAAATTTCAGGATGACGACACTCTTAAATCGCATATACTGCCATGATAAAGATGGACAGTTCAGCGACTTCTACATCACAAAGCTTCAACAAAAAGGACTGGACACTTGCTACTACGAAATATATCGCTATATTGATAAAAATCAGTACGAGCAGGCCATCGAGCTTTTCTGGGTATCTTACAACCAGTATGTTCGCAAATTTTCTGATCCAGACAAATTCAGGATCTTGAAGTCACTTCATGCGTTCCAGCTTTTAGAAATGGCCAGCAAGAGAAATGATACACACCAGACAATTGAATTAATGAAAATAACCTCCGTATATTTGCAGGAAATCAATTATTTCAAGGTTTGGACAGACTCAGTTGTGGCATCCAACTATACCGTCTGTAAGCACTGCCTGGAGCAACTAGACGTTCGGAAGCTTCCTGAAGGCCTACTTGCTAGATCATGCCAAATTCTAGCAGAGAATTCAGATTGGGATATGGTACTTAGAGTGCTGCCTCATCTTTCTGATTTAGATGTTCAGAAATATCTCACACTAATTTTAGTTTTCAGTGCTCGGGATAACTGGAAACTGCTTGACGAGCTGTTTGAGTCTGGATTACGCTTTCAGGTAGAGCAACTTCCCCCAACTTTTCTATCAATACCCAAACTTTATGACTTTGAGGCTATAACCGAACTACTGAAAAATCTCCAGGATATGAAAAATTCTGATGCTAGACGTCTTTTGCTCTTTTCTATCCTTTCTTCAATTGATAACGAGCAGGGTCATCTTGGATCATCTGTCTTTGTTTTACGATACCTTGCATTGAATGGTATGTCCGAACTTCTTACCCCGGGAATGGTTAGCATCATATGCCATACAGCAGCAAAATCAGGATGCAAAATGACGTGCGTTGCGTTGCTGGAATACTTCAAGCATCTAAATTTTCAGCTTACACCCACAAATTATCTTCATTTGATGAAATCCCAGTGCTCTGGACAGGAACATGATAACCTGTATTTAATTGCATTGGATTATTTAGATCAGTATAAGAGCTTCACAGATCCGATAGCAAACTTTCTTCTCTCGGTTTGTGCTCGAACCAAAGACACAATGATACCGTCATTACTGGGCGATTCGAAGTCACTAGAGGATAAAAAAATGGCAGTCGATTACACGTTCCTATTGAAAAACAAGAATAACTCGGCTGAACGAAGGAAGTCACAACATGAAGTCATACCTGGGTTCGGAAAATATAATTGGGCAATTGATCGACGTGACCTAAAGAATATGATCAAATGCATGACTCAATGATAATGTATATAACCATAATCTTAATAATATAGACATCGCAATCTACGAAAAGATCGAAGGATGAAGGACGAACCAAATATACATACTAAAGAAGATTATCTATAACCTGCAATATTTATTAATAACTGTAGACAAAGGCATATGATTACTTAAAAAAGAGGGACTTCATCACTTATTCTAACTGGAAAGAGTAGTGTAGAGGAAGAACATGATCGAAATGAGCGATATTCCAAAGAAAGAAAGTGAAGCAGTACAAGCACGATCCTCCTTGGCAATAAGGTCCTCAAGAACCTGGTCGGCCTTTTTCTTCCTCTGGGCATTCAAATAGTAGACAGTCTGCATTGGCTTGACACCAGGAGGAAGATGCGAAGGGTCAGGACTCAACTCCTCAATGAACTGCTCAAGCTCACCACACTTGATGCCGACGTGCAAGTAGTTTGGATCGGCAACAGGGCACTTATGATGAATGATTCTAAGGTAGTATCTAAAGATTTCTAGAACACCCTCGTACGTTCTCGCCTGGAGAATCAACTTACAGGTGGTTCCTTTTCTGATCTTAACGTTTTGCTTGAATATAAGAGGATTTCTAAAGACCTCAGCCAGGGTAGCGATGGCCATCACCTGAGGGATAGCGCAGAAATTGAATGCTGAATGGTCCTCGACGAGAGAAAGGTAGATAAGGACATCTCTTGCATGCTCAAGAGCATTCAAAACCAACTCGGTAACACAATTGACACCGGCATCCATGTTTTCCGGCTTGGTGAAGTCAGAAAGCTTCTTGGCGTACTTAGACCAGATCTCCTCGGGCCAGAAGCTCCTGCCATCGTCCATATCCTCCTTGTAGTCTCTGATGATATTGGTCTTTTGCAAAAACAAACCCATCGAGTTACTTAAGTACATGTCCTTGATCAAGGAGGCGTCAGCAAACTTGGCTTCGACCATCAACTTAGTCAAACCTTCGCCGACTAGACCGGCAACATAGTGGCAGTACAAGTCGTAAGCCTTGACGGTCTTGACGCCGTTGCTGTTGAAGTCCTTGTCAGTGGCGTAATCAGCCATACCGTTACCCATCTTATGAGTGATCTCCTTTATAATGTCCTGGTATGCAGGCTTAAGCTTGTGGTACTCAGTCAAGATCTTGTTGAACTGCACGAGGACGATTCTGTCCTTTTCGTCTGGTCCGTTGCCGTCGAAAGTCCAATCAGTGGAGAGCAAGTGGGAGTCGAAGTCTCTGAGCAACGGAATCTTGACGTCAGCAGGAATGGTCATGTCATCCTCTATGGTGTCTAGAGCTCTGAGGGTCAAGTAGAAGATGGCAATGGCTTTTCTCAATTCGTCGTCCAACTCCATGATGACGGCAGCAAACGACCGGGAAGTCTTTTTGAGTAGGTCGAAGCATGCCTTTTCTGTTTCACCGGAAATGTACAACGGATGTAGCGTTTTGCGGAAGAATTTACTGAAAAGAATTGTTAGTGCAAGAGAAAGGTGGAGAGACGGACCACTGCGGGGCCGCCGAAAGATACATACAGTTGGAAAACGGCTTTAAATTCCGTCGGGTGAGAAAGTAGCTGAAGAAGCTTTTGTAAATTGACAGTCATATTTTGCTTGAAGGAACAGACGTTTGCAGATCAAAAGACCAACCTCGTACGTACATGATCAGTTTTTCAGTGTCTCGCGTTGGAGGTACGACGGGAGCGAGAGACATGAATTGGAGCGGAGATGATGGTGACTTTTTTTTTGGCCGGTGGATAAGAAGCACACAAAATACAGGGGGAGGGAGGAAGGTACAGGAAACTGCAGCGGTGCTTTTTAACCGGATAGTTTTTGCAGATAATGCAAACCTGGGTATGGCTACTTCCAGAGACCAATAGGTGCAGGGTCTAAAGACTCCGTCGAATGACCAAGGATCTCGGGTAGCCGTGGTAGCTGCAGCGCGCAATGCACAATGCGCAGTGTGCGCATTGTAAAGTGCGCCGAGCGCCGAGCGCCGAGCGCCGAGAAAGCACATGTCTGTCCTCGGCGTATGCCAGGAGCAGGACTTTGCAGAGAACGCAGAAAACGCAGAAAACGCAGATGCTGCCATGACTGCAGGCTGTGATTTGTTTGCAATACTTGTGATCTTCAACCTTTAAGCGGCTACTGCACAGGCGCAGCAAATGCTATGGTGCGTATGGTGTGGCACGCGGTCCACCAGGCTTCACCGGGTAGTCCTTTGCAATCGCATCCAGTGCACCGTAGAACACATTAGAACACCGTTTCCCACATCTTCTAGACCACAGATTTGCAACGGTGTCAAAAACAACAATGTCGTATATTTCGGTGGGACTTTCGATGCCACTTTCCCCAGCAGAGTCCACCGTATTACAGGCCTACTTCTCATCCTAAGCGCCGAGCCCTAGACCTAAAATCAAGATTAAGCGCGCAGATCCGTCTGCCTCTGCTCTCTCTTGACTGCACATACCTTCAATGCTGCTCTCAATATGACGCCCCCAATACTGTCTTCTTTTTACAACAACCAGCCAATAGGGCCGCAAAAAGATGACAATGCTGATGGTACCTTCGAGCTTCACCAGGGTATCATCTTTGCAATTCATTTGACTCCCACCATGTATGCCAACCTTCTAACCATCTTTGAGAACATCCTCTTCCTCATTCATGAGCTTGCCAAAACACTTCCCAACACCGGAATCGGGTGCTATCTCTTCAATTGCGGCAATTCGCCCAAGGAAACCAGTGAGACGGCGACAGGGGATGCCCAGCTGGCTGCAACAGAAACAGCAACCGACAAGGAGCTGAAGCTGCAGCTCTTTTCCAACAGGAAGGGGATTTTCCCTATCTTTCGGCTTGCAACCGTCAATGCACACCAGTTGAAGACAATCAGCGACCTTATAGAGCGCTCGCAAATTAAGGACAACTTTTTGAACACACACCCATACTCTTACAACAAGGTGTTCAAGATTCTGCATCATGATCCAGCAGCAAACTACGGTGAGCAACTTTCTTCCATGCTCAATCAATGCCAGGACGATTTCACCTACCTTCCTAGGTTTGTTAAGCCATACACCTGGAAAAAGGTCTTTCTCTTCACCGACTGCGACCTTCCGTTCAATGGTTCGGCCAGCATCCGTACTACGCTTCAACATAACATCCATGATTTGAACAGCGCCAGAATCGGCATCCTGCCTTTTTTGATTCCCAAGCCGGGTTCTCAATTTAATCTCAAGGAGTACAAGATTCTTCTTGAGGTAGGTGAGAATGGTGAGGTGCTAGATGACGCCTTGAAATCAAATGACAAGACATACGTTCCCTCGATAAAGCAGATATCCTTGGACAAAATCCGGGACAAAATTTTGAAGACTAAAGAGATCAAGCGCACGGCATTTACATGCCCACTAATTTTGAACGACTTGCATATCTCTGTCAAAGGTTATGCCATGTTTAACGAAGCTAAGCTTCGGTTTCCTGATGCTATATTCGACGACAACGGTGTGTACAAGTATGTCCAGAATAGAACCACCAAGCTGTCCCAGCAGACAGGTGAAATTATCAGCGATGACAAAGTCGTCAAAGTTTTCAAGGTCGGAGACCAGTACTTTAAGATCGATTCTCAGTATTATTCAAAGCTGTTGCAGTTTAACGAAGAAGAGAAGCCACTCTTACGTATTCTTGGTTTTCGAAGACTAACCCACTTTAACCCTGCATACACCATTGGAACTCCAATATTTGTGGTTCCTGATGAGAAGGGCACATATAGCCACTCCAGAAGAACATTCTCTGCCTTGTATCAATCGCTTAGTCGAAAGCACAGGATGGCAGTTGCTTGGGGTATGCCAAGAAAAACGTCTTATCCTAAGCTATTCTACTTGGTTCCGGTCAATAAACATCTAGGGTACAAGACAACAGTGGCAAGCTATCCAGAAGGCTTGGTGCTCATCGAGATACCCAACAAGGATGAGATCAGAATGCTTCCGAAATATGTAAGCCAGCTGGATACATCGGACACGATTATACCCAACGAGTTTGACCAAATAATAGATTCGTTGACGGAGAATTTCAAATCTCTTCCAAATCCCCAGTTAGAGTGGCATTTCAAAGTCTTTGAAGACCAGTTTTTGCAGAGAGAAGTGGAAAATCCCGTTGTTGGTGCAGTAGAACAGACAGATGTGATGAAACTACAACTACATATGAGCGGATGCGACCACCTGAAGGAGCAGTGCGATGCCCTACGCAGGAGAATTGAATCTGAACCAACTATATCAGCTAACTTCAAGGCATTGAATCAAATTTTAAATCGCCTAGCAAACTCCGAAGAGCTGGAGAAACGAGATATTCCACAGAAGAAGAGAGTGAAGATGCTCACCGATGATATTGTGATCAAGGCATGGAGGTTACAATCATTGTCAGAGTTCAGTGCTGCTCAACTAAGAGAATACATCAACTCGAAGCCAAATCTTATAGAAAAAGCCCGAAACAAACAGGATATGATCGGCAATATTTCGGAATATTTAGAGAGAAACGTTCGATGATGAGTCTGATTGACGTCGATCGACCCGTCGCGCACCGGGGAGTTTTACTGTGGAGTGAAATATTCACCGTATTTATGTACCATTTAGGTAGTAGCAGGTTATAATAGGTAAATATAAGAAACATCAAAGATGGCCGCAGAGCTTTCTATGGAGCAGGAGCTTTTGCTCATGCATCTTTTGTGTTATCATAAGCCAATAGGTCAAAAAAGAGACAGCAACTATCGAATCCTGGTCAAGAAATTAGACGAGAAGTTTCCAGGCTTGCACACCTCTAAGCAGGCTATAATGCAGGTTCTAGAAAAGCATTATGACCTGCAAGGCATAGAAGCCTTAGATATGCAGGATGTACAAATTGACAGTGGAATGGTTAAAAGTCTGGAGGAGGCTCGAGAGGTTGAATCTGAGTCGATATCCAAGAGGTTGTCAAGGAGAATGCACAGAGAAGTCAAAGACCGGCATAAAAGCAGATCAAGCTCTCGACATAAAAAGAAGAAGAGAGAAGTCAGAGAAAAAGACGAAAGGGCGGAAAAGTCAGACAGCGAAAAGGAGAAGGAAAGAGAAAAGGTTGAAAATACGACGGACCAAGCCGACGAGGTTGTAGAAGGTGATGAAGACGAGAAGAGGAGCCTAGTGGCTAAGGACGAAAATGAGACTAAACAAGCCTCTAAAATTTCCAAGGATCAGATCAAAGAGGATAAAAAAGAGACATCTGAAAAGGAAGCCCGACCTGCTACAGTTGAAGTGGAGAAGGAGGCTCTAAATGATCTTCCTACTGCTCTTCGTACAAGGGGACGCACAGAATCCAAGGTAGAAGAAAACCAAGCGAAGAGTATGGAGCTTAATTCAGGCGATGGAATTGAGAAGCATGTTCATATAGTGGAAGCTAAGAATATAGTGATAGGAGAAGAAGGTGAGAGAGGAGAGGGTGAGAGAGAAGAAGGTGAGAGAGAAGAAGGTGAGAGAGAAGAGGGTGAGAGAGAAAATGGTGAGAGAGATAAAGTTGAGAGAAATAACGCTGAGAGGGAGAAAGAGGAGGAGAATATGACAAATACTAAGACCGAGAAGATAGATATAACGGAAAAAGAAGTCAAGGTACAGAAGAAAGAGACATTAAATGAGAAGAAAGTGGACAATAAAACTCGACAGAAGAAGGAGGAACAGAAAAAGAAAAATGAGAACGAACAGGAGGACGGACAGGACCGTGAGCAAGGAGAAGAAGAGGAGAAAGAACAAACAGTGGCAGCGATAGAAAAGAAGGAAGAGGAGGAAGAGGAGAAATCATCTAAGAAATATACTGTGGAGGAGGAAATAGTGACTGAAATACAAGAACAAGCGGAAGAGGAAAAGGAGGTGGAAAGTACAGAAAAAGAGCTGAAGAAAGAGGCAGGAAAGGAGAAACAGGCCAGGGAAGTAAAAGAAGCACCTAAGCCTAAAGGTGTGAGGCCTTCACCAGGAAGAAGGACTAGATGGTTGAGGGGCAGCAAGAAGCCAGAAGCCGACGATGAGACATCCGTTACCGAAAGAAGCTCCGAAGAGGAAACAGTGGACAAAAGCGCAGCTGAAGAAAAGATACAGTCAAAGAGTAAGGTGGTGGAAAAATCACAGGGTAAGATCAAGACAGAAGAAAAACCTTTGACTAAGAACAAGGTGGCGGAAGAAGCAAATGACAGTGGAGATAGAGGAAAAGCACAAGAGATAAGTAGCACAGAAGAAGGGCCAAAGCTAAGGAGTGGACGAAGATTGAGGTACAATTTGCGAGAGTCATCAGTGGAGAAAGTCGAACAGGATGAGAGGAAAAGAGAGGAGGCTGCAGAAGAAAAGCAAGCTGCAAAGAAAAGGAAAGAAGCAAAGGTCGATGATATTCCGCCGGCGAGAAGAACAAGGTATCACCTGCGGGAAGTCGGGGAGGAGGAAGATGCTAAATCTAGAGAAAGTACTCCTGCTTCTAAAAGATCTGGTTCGACTGAAGAAATAGCCGAAGACAAGAACGAGAAGAGAGGTCGTGCTAGAAAGAAATCTGAGAACGAGGAGGAGGCCAAGACTTCAGGATCGCATGGCAGAAAGCTGAGAAGGAAATCAGTGAAGGAGGAGAGTAGTGAAGGAAGAAAAGGCGCATCGTCGAGGTCGAGGACGAGATCGGCCGAGGAGAGCTCCAAGGGAAGAAAGCGTAGAAAGAAGAATTAGAGGGGAGGGGCGATTACAAATGTGTAAAACAGAGTTAATGTATAGAAATTCGACTAGGGAAGGAAGGAAGTGATGGCAGTGGTGGCAGTTGCTGTAGGGTAGAGGTGTAGGGGGAAATCGTGCGTGTAACAATCATAGATACTGCACTCGAGGTAGAGCCGCAAGGCCCAGATAGCGTTCTACGTTCAGGCACAGACTACGCATTGTGTATGGTGAGGGGAGTGGCAGGAAGCGGATTTTCCGCGCTGCTATCCAGACAGAAATAAGTGTAGGCAGGCATATTTCGAGGAGTTGCAAACATCGTCGGAGTCTCAACAGTGTGGAATGACAGATGGAAGACAGATGGAATAGATGGAGGACAGATGGAATAGATGGAGGACAGATGGAATAGATGGAGGACAGATGGAATAGATGGAGGACAGATGGAATAGATGGAGGACAGATGGAATAGATGGAGGACAGATGGAATAGATGGAATCAGAATGAGTCAAAAAGTGTGGAACCGGTGTGGGAGTGTTTGCTATGGTAGTGCGGGCCAGGTACCGTCAAGCAGTGTGGACTAGGGGCGGTGAAATAAGCCGTGAGGTGAAGGTGAGCGGTGAGTGAGTGGGTGGTGTTGGTGGTAGCGTCGGCAGAAAGTTTCAGGTATGATGTAATGGGCGTATCTGGCGGAGAACCGCCTTGCCTCTGATTCTAGAACAACGCTTCTAGAACATAGTACAAGCCACATGCCGGAGCACTGCAACAACCAGTCACATTCTGTTCCGACTGCTGTCCTACTGTCCGACACTATCCACTTGCTCAGTCCACCACAGTCTCACACTCTGCTACCACGGCTCTGACGTAATTCTACAGGGGCGATCCCGCGAACGTTCGTTTACGGGCGTGCAGATATATGTTTTAGGCAAGTAACTTGCGTGTTTGGCCCATTGTCCGAATCACATCTGGAGAGACCGAAAAACACAGTAGATATAAATAGAAAATTGTACAGCGGCACAAAAATTCTTACAAAGACATTTTTTCCAGTGTTGTTTCGAGACGCTTTACAGAGTCTTTTTCAGAGGTACTACATAATAAGGAGACACTTGCGACGTTCCCGCATCTTGGTCCTTTGGATTTTTTTTTTTTTTTTTTTTTTTTTTTTTGTTTCAGCAAACCAGCAAATACAATTTGCAAACCAGCTTTCTCAAGCGCCTTCAGGTTATCAGCTAAGTGCTAGGGGCATTTATGAAACTGCAGTGGCCCGAATCACGTTTTTCACAGCCAAATCACAGCAGCAATTTCTTGCACCATCACAAGATATTTCCATAGTGACCCAAGAGCCATCAACTCACCAGAATACATACCAGAATACATACCAGCATAACAAAGCAGTAAACCTGCATGGTCCATTCTCCGTTGCTAGCTAGGCTCATCACACCTATTCTCTCGTCTTTCAGCAAACTTACCGTCTCTCCTTAATTACTACGATGCTAGAGAAGTCCTTTGTTCTACCTCAAGTAGAGCCCACCAGCATTCACTTCGAGGATCTCAAAAACCACAGATTCACAACCTTCGGTCCATTCACCATTATTAGTTACCTTATCTTGCTTGGCACCTTTGTGTTGAAGTTCTGTTTCTTGGCCTCAGATATCTATACCTTAGTTCAGATATATGCTTTGAACAACTGGGATGACTACCATGCCATTGCCTACATCCCGCTTTTGGTCTACCGAATCATCTTCACCGCATGTATCGGCGTGTCCATGATTTACCTTGTGCTTACCTTCATATCTGGAGTGATAATTTTCAAGACCTACGTCGTCGTCAGCTCCTACCTTGACAGTGTTGCCAGAGACCTGCACTCCATATGTTCTTATGAACGCTTTTGCATTTATCAGAAGATCTCTACAGAGTCGTTCCGTGAGTGGTGTGCTCTTTTTGTCTACAAGGCCACCCATTTCGATATCTATCTATGGCTTTTCGCTGACACCCCCAGACAGATTCTTAATGGTGCCACTATTGCCTATACGTTATCCAACTCTTTTACCAGCAGCAATATCAAAAAGGTGATCGATGAGATCGCAGCTACAAACGAAAAGGAAGCTGTCTTGCTCTCCTTCATGACCTTCTCCTTTGCTGTCTGGATTATTTTCACCGCCAAGTATGTCTTTGTCATGGTGATTGCTCCATGCATCGTGATATCAACAATGAAGCACGAACAAGCCTCCTTTAAGAAGTCTTGTGCTAACATCGCCGCAAACTGCGTTCAAGGTATGTGTGAAAAGGCCAGCGTCAAAGAGCACTTCGAGGAAGCTAGAGAGATAGGCCGCTCGAAGGAGGACTTCGTTAGAAACGGCTCCATTCCACTTCCAGACATTCAGGATTCTCTTTTCGAAAAGTTCGATTCACCATTTAAAACGCAAACGCTGTCGACTTTGAACACAAACTCCTCCACAAGCTCCCTGAAATTCAACCCAGATAACCCATATGAAAATGAGCCTGCCGTCCAGCACGCACAATCACAACCACTTCCTCCACAACCTGCTCACAGACTTCCTCATACGCGGAGCCAGCCGATTGCAAGAAGGAGACCATATCCTCCTTATCGATCCGGTACAGCGAACACAACATATACCACTAATTATGCTCCAAGGCCGCGTCCGGTTCCATTACAACCCATGGGTTCAAGTTCTGTTTCGGCTAAGCAGGATACATCTGTTTCTGTTGCGCATAATTTCAACACTGCAGGCTCCAGCTGGCTACATTCAAATACTGAAAGTTCAAGTACCGTTCCAGATCATCCTGCAAGCGCAGATTTTAACCCATTCTCGGACTCCGCCTACCATAGCTCACAGAATGCATATTCACAACAAAATTCTACATACAGCAGCATGCGGAAGGACAGCGCTCCCAATATTCCAGAACCGAAATCAGTGGATGAAAATCCATTCAAGGAGTTTGAGCCTCCGTCTCTTGCCATGTATCATACAAACAGCAATGACAGCTCGCATAGTCAATTATATGGATCGAGAGGGTTGGGTACGGAATCATCCCTTAAATATTTGGATTTCTGAAATCCTACAGTTTTCAATTATGCATCTTCTTTTCTTTTCTACAAATATAGATGTTCGCATTAACGTATACAACATGGGTAATTTACCTCGCTTGTATTTTAAAAATACGCAGTAATTTTCACCTACCATCCTCGGGTAGCCAATTTCTCATCGTCTTTCAAGCCCGACACCTGCACTCCAAACATAAGCTTGCCTAAACCGCCACTACAGGCAAGGAGATCCTTTGGATCATTGTAGGCATTCACAGCATCCACAATTGCCTTAGCAAGCTTTGCAGGGTTTGAACTTTTGAAAATGCCGGAGCCAACAAAGACACCATCACATCCTAGTTGCATACAGAGAGCAGCATCTGCAGGAGAAGCAATACCTCCCGCAGCAAAGTTCACCACAGGTAGCTTTCCGTTGGACTTGACAACAGATATAAGTGATTCTGGTTTAACCCTCATTTCCGAAGCATACCTAACCAACTCGGGATCTGTTGGGTTAAGCTTGTTGCCAGATTTATCAAACTTATCCATCACTTCCTGAATCTGTTCCGATATTTTTCTCATGTGAAATACTGCTTCACTAACATCTCCGGTTCCGGCCTCCCCTTTGGTTCTGATCATGGCGGCACCCTCTTCAATCCGTCTGAGTGCTTCACCTAAGTCACGAGCACCACAAACGAATGGAACATGAAATTTGGACTTGTCAATGTGAAATTCTCTGTCCGCAACCGTCAAAACTTCAGATTCATCCACATAGTCGATGCCCAATTGTTGTAGAATCTGGGCCTCAACAAAATGCCCAATTCTGGCTTTTGCCATCACCGGGATGGAAACAGCCTTCATAATAGACCTAATCATTGCCGGATCTGACATACGGGCGACTCCTCCTTCTTTTCTAATATCAGCAGGAACACGCTCTAGCGCCATAACCGCAACGGCGCCAGCATTTTCTGCTATTTTCGCCTGTCCAGGAGTTGTGACATCCATGATTACTCCATTTTTAAGCATTTTAGCTAGACCCGCTTTGTGCTCAAAGGTAGCAACTTGAATAGTATCCTGAGTCATTGTGTGTAAGATAGTAGTGGGGCTATGCGATAAGCACGTAGTAACACTGAATGGCCGGTTCGGATTTGCAAGACAGATGGCTGATAACCGGAATAAATCCACCTATATTTATAGTGCTATTTTGTTGATGAGAAGTTCTAGCTCATTAATCAATGCCATTGTTCAGTGACCACTCCACTTCTCCAACTTAATTAGCGGCTAAAATATGAGAGGTTTACCTTTCAAAAGTAATAATTATGAATGTCGCGGCAGCAAACTTTTAACCAGTTTTGAGAGCCAAACTTCTAAACATGATACTATATCCCAATTTGGCAATCATTTCTGTGTAATACATCCACTCCTGCTACCATGACTTAAGTAGACGAATTGGATTTCAGGTTAGAAGGGTGGCAGAAAATCAGCTTTCAAACATTCCAATTATAAAAACTCTACCCTACCAGTCTTTTAAAAAATGTGATATATATATATGCATGCAGATTTATTACTATTCTGTCTGGTATATAATTTCTTATTGAATATGAGCGGGGAGAAGCAATTGGTAATCATCGGCGTTCTATCATTGCAAGGCTCCTTCAGAGAGCATCTTTCTCATTTGGAGGGATTATTTAGAAGCTTGGAAGACGACGAACGCTATTGTCATTATAAATGGGAAGCAAGAGCAATAAAAAAGATTGAAGATCTTAGCGATCTTAATGGTTTGATCATAGGAGGAGGAGAATCTACCACTATGTCAATACTTTTGCAGAGAACGGGGTTATTAGAACCATTACAAAATTTAATACAACAGAAACAATTGCCAGTGTGGGGAACTTGTGCTGGGATGATTTTGCTATGTGATGAAGTGACAAATACAAAAATTCAGCTTGGAGATCTGAAGTATAAGTTGATCGGCGGTCTTGACGTGACTATTGAAAGAAACTCATTCGGACGGCAAATTGACTCATTTACCGAGTATCTTAACTGTGAAAGGATGACAGGCGGGCAGATCGGTCAATTTCCTTGCGTCTTTATTAGGGCACCTGCGATTATAAAGGTTGGGTCAAGCAGCAGGATCAATGGAGAAGGAGTTGTCCATGCAGATGTTAAAAACTCAAAAATTAGAGAGCATCCGACTAAAATCCTTTCAACAATCGAGAGGAATGACAGAAAATTGGTTGTCGCCGTTAGCAAGGGTCGAATATTGGGTACCTCTTTTCATCCCGAGCTTGTCGATGGAAATTATGCATTCCACAAGTGGTTTCTTGATAAGTTTGTACTTTAAATCCAGAGAAGCTAAATCATTCAATAGATAAATTACATTACGTTAGAAACAGAAATCTACTGCAGTAGGGTATGTATTCGAATCTGAGATAGCACTAGCCGCAGTTAAAGGGCTTCGCATTTACAAGCGATAGCATACTTGGTACTGGTGTTTGAAAACAATATGTAAATGGTGAGAAGCAATTTGGCTGCCCAAACTTGAGTGTCCAAGCACATTGACTTGTCCCCCATGATCCATACGCCGCTCCATGTATTCGTTCTCAAGAAAATGGCCCTGACCAACAATGTAAAGACATGAGAGAAAGAATGAAAGTCCGGAGATCATGTGCAGAAGTCAAAAAATCCACTTACTTGGGATGTTGCTTTAAAATGTCCATTGAACTACTTTCGCTTTGGATACAAAAACCTTACAGCGTCCATGGGATCGTATTTCAAGAGACTGCGCAAAGCTACTGGGGCCAGTTACTGCCGTTTGCTAACAATACCAAGAATCCCTGAGCAATCTTTTTTAACTACTAGGAATAGCCTGGCGACATATACTTCAGGTTTGACATCATTGCTACTTTATAGGCGGTGAGCAGTGATATATATCTGATAGCACGTCTACATAAAATTACCGGTAAAATGATCTTTCATCTTCAGAATCAAAAAAAAGAAGTCTTTGGAATTCTGGACATCTGGAGGGTTATCTTGCTTGGCTGCAGCCGTCACTAACATTCCCTGCTCCCGAATCCAATTTTCTCTGTTCAAGTTAAAAAATATTTCGGCACACTCGATCTCGCGTCTCACCATAGAGTATGCAACAAAAATCCAGCAGAAGCAGCACAGCCTGACAAAACTTTTCAATCGCGAGAGTAAGACTGGAGACATAGTTTGATAGAGCAAGGTGAAAAAAAAAAAATCAAAGAAAAAAAAATTAGTCACTTTATACATATAACGGTAGAGGTATTTCCTTAGTTTCCTTAACCCTACTATTTTTGCAGTCCGGTATCACGGCATTAAATATTACTATGAGTGGAGTTTTGAAAGATCCAGAAGAGCAATTCAAGCTCATCACCAAGGGCTTACAGGAGGTGTTGAATCCCCAGATTATCAAGAATATTCTTGAAGTGGAAAAGAGACCCCTAAGAGTCTACTGGGGTACTGCGCCAACCGGAAAGCCACACTGTGGTTACTTTGTGCCAATGATCAAGTTGGCCCACTTTTTAAAGGCAGGATGTGAGGTGACTGTTCTTTTGGCAGACCTACATGCTTTCCTAGATAACATGAAAGCCCCATTGGAAGTTGTCGGCTACAGAGCCAAGTACTACGAATTTGTGGTGAAAACCATGTTGACGTCGATCGGCGTTCCAATTGAGAAGTTGAAGTTTGTCACTGGATCGTCTTACCAGCTGGACAAAGACTACATCATGGATTTGTTCAAGCTTTCCAACATAGTCTCGCAGAATGATGCCAAGAGAGCCGGAGCAGATGTGGTAAAGCAGGTTGCAAACCCACTTTTGTCCGGTCTTATCTACCCATTAATGCAATGCTTGGATGAGGAGCACCTTAAGGTTGATGCCCAGTTCGGAGGTGTGGACCAAAGAAAGATCTTTGTCTTGGCAGAGGAGAACTTGGAGTCCCTAGGCTACAAGAAGAGAGCCCACTTGATGAATCCAATGGTTCCGGGATTAGCACAGGGAGGAAAGATGTCGTCTTCGGATCCAAACTCCAAGATTGATATTCTTGAGAAGCCCAAACAAGTGAAGAAAAAGGTGAACAGTGCTTTCTGTGCTCCAGGTAATGTGGAAGAGAACGGATTGCTTTCGTTTGTGGAGTACGTGATTGGACCTATTTATGAGTTGAAGCACGGTAAAGGAAATTTTGAATTTTTCATCGATAGACCAGAAAAATATGGTGGCCCGATCACTTTTAGCAGCTTTGCAGATATGAAACAGGCTTTCAAGGACGAAAAGTTGTCGCCTGTTGATTTGAAGGCTGGTGTTGCCGCATACATAAACCAACTGTTGGAGCCTATAATCGCCGAGTTCGAGAAGAACCCAGAATTTCAAGAAGCACAGGCTAAAGGTTACCCAGAGGTGAAGGGTACCAAGAAGAAGAACCCTAAGAAGGCCAAGAAGGACAGAGGAAGCAAATATCCAGGTAAGAAAGAGGCCGCAGACATAAGTAAGAAGCTTGAAGAGACAAAGCTTGATGACTTGAAAACAGGCGAGGCCAAGCCAGCTGAGAATTAAGATTGGTGGGACTGCAGGAGGATTTACTAGTAATTAGAGGAATTACTATCAAGGTCGAATTCCCGTTAAGTATATGACGATGAGAATATAGATATTTGATTCCAGTTATTGTAAGAAAGCCGCTGCTACCTGTGGAGTGTACTTGGTGACTTGTGCTCCCTGCTTATTTGCAACAGGCAAGAGTAGCTGCAGATTTACGGCCGGGCTGGGGCCAGGCTGATGCCTTGTAGTTTTGTAGCAGCAGAATAGTACCTCCAGATTCAAAGCAGCCAGAGCTAGCTCTACATAGTGGGCCAAAAAAACATAGCAGAGTTCTTTGTTCCTCACCTTTTTATCGGCGCTACCTACTCAACTTTACTTCTTCACCTGTATGCTATACCTCCGCCAACTGCAGCATTCGCCCATAAAGGGTGCAACTGCTTTGTTTATTATACACTTCATTTCTACAAGAAGTACCATTATAAAGCAGATGCCACGCCACGCCACGCCACGCCATGCCACCTCCTGATAGATACTCTTCCGCCACTAGCTGTGCTCATGTTCCGTGAATTAGTTCGACCACCCCACACTTTCGACCCCGTGGAAATTCTCAAAATGCTGGGCAGATTCGCGGAGCTGCTACCGCGTGCACCGGGATACCGTTTTTCCTGAACATCATCTGCACAGAGCAGAGGATATAAGTGTCTGGGGTGCGTGAGTGGGTCTAGCTATATACATAAGCTACTACACGCAACCGTGACAAAAACAAGCGGCAAAGGTTTCTCGCATTTTTGCTGCTTATATAACAAACCTGGTGAGGCACACTCAAAACAACACTGCCGCTACCTTCCGACCGTATAACACTGGTTTTCCCCGTCTAGTTGTTCTTTCTCGTACATCGTTTTTTTTTGTTATAGGACATCGTTCTCCGCGCCCCCCTCCCCTATACGCACCACAGAGAAGTAACCGAAAAAAATAATACTATATCCCACTGATTTCCTTACGATTTCCTTTAACTTTTTAATTTGCAGCACTTTCACCTCTGCTGGTCAATCTCGTTCGTTTTGCCCATCCTGCATTGTTGATCTTCCTCATTCAATCAGTGGCTTATTTTTTATAGACATGTCCCAAGGTCAAGAGAATGTACAACTACCAGAATCAGGAGACTCCAAACTGGTATCTAATATTGCGAACCAGGACGACCACAAGCGCAAGTCTTTTATTGCCTGCATCCGCTGCAGAAGGAGGCACATCAAATGCGATGGGCTTGGCCCGCCTTGTTCCAGATGTAAAGCTGCCAGGACAACGTGCGAGTACGTTCAAGCAGACAAGAAGATCGCTGTTTCGATGAAGTATTTGACCAAGCTACATTCGGAGATTTCCAGGCTCAAAATAGAAAATGCAACGCTACGCAACGCTATGAAGACCAGCATTCACTCTGAGGGAAAGAAGCAGTCTGGATTCAGCATCAATGTAAACACAGGCAGTAAATCAACGCCCATCGTAGAGACCCAACGTCGCAGTGGCGATGCCGAGCAGGTCGGCAGCAAGTCGGAAACATTCAAGGTACCAAGAGACAGAGAATCAGGCAATGAAACCGAGCGGGTCGTCAAGGAGGAACTCAAAGACAGCAGAGAACAGACACAGGAGGTTATCCCACCATTTCTTGATAAGTACGGTCGCATGATCCACTCCAGAACCGGGGAGAGAATCTACATAGGATCTTCGTCGATGACACTCTTTGGGTTAGAAATCGATAGACTGGTGGCCCCAATGTTCCAGAACCAGGGAACGTCTCCAGACTCCGTTTCTTCCACCGGTACTGAGAATGAAACCGTGCTCGAGAGGGAAGGTAACGCCTACCGTATCATGCTAGGCAAAACACACTCCAGGCCTGGAATCAACGTCAACTTTACGCTTCCAAGTTATAGTTATGCAATGCTTCTTGTGGACAGTTTTATCTCTTACAATGATGGGTGCTTCTACTTTTTCAACGAGGGATTGGTGAAGGAGAGTCTCAGAAGAGTTTACAACGACGATCCAGACCAACCTTTTAGACCAGACTACGGCATTGCTTCCTTAAATAATGCAAAGGAAGACGACTCTGTTCTTGAAACCATATGGTTTTGCAAAGTGCTATTGATTTTTGCCATTGGAGAAATGTATTTGGGTACCGCGAACAATCTAAATGGAAACAGAATCAACGAGAAACCAAGAAAGAAGAGACAAAGAGGAAATCATAGCCATGGCTTTAGGACCACAAAGCTACCTGGCTCAGGATTCTTCAACCAAGCAAGCGAACTTTTCACCGGATTGTTTGCTAGCGGTGCTATAGACAACTGCGCTAGAGAGGGAGGTATCGAGGTTCTTCTGTTATATGCATTTTATTTGCAGGTTGCCGACTGTACTGTTGCTTCGTATTTTTATTTCGGTCTGGCACTGCGCGCATCTTTGATACTGGGATATCATGTGGATATCGGAAAAAATGAGCTGAACCGATATGAGCTAGAACATAGAAGACGTATCTGGTGGACTGTTTACATGTATGAGAGAATGTTGGCCTCCAAAGCTGGACTTCCGCTATCACTAACAGATGAAGACATTTCTACCGAACTTCCGGATGACTTTGACATGTCTGATCCACCCGCAGGATGCGAGCACTACATTTTCCCAGAAGCTGAATTTATTAGAAACTGCGTAAAAATCACTCAAATCAATGCAAACATTTTGAGAAGACTATACACTCGACAACCTTCCACTAATATATTACCGATAGTGCACGAATTAGTTGTCAGTCTTTTGACTTGGAAGAAGGCATTGCCTGATTATATAAACTGTGACTACAGCAAACCAGAGCTCAAGATCAGCCGTTTGGTTGTTAATCTGATGACAGAGTATTTTCAAGGTATAAACTTGGCCGTCAGACCATTATTATTTCATTTCGTTCTGCTAAATTTGAAAATGAACAACCCCCGCAACGGAAAATATATTGATCTTTCCAAATACTCGTCAATCATATTGACACTGCTAAATGCCTCTTTCCAAGCATCTATTAATACTATTCGTTCTCTTTGGGCCTTGATGCCCGAAAACATGGTGGCCATGTTTGGTTACATGGACAGAGAGTATATGTTTACCTCTACAGTGACACTAGTCCTTTTTAACTCTACATTTGGTGTTCACAAAGCCACACTCGAGCATTTGGACCATGCTCTTACTATTTTCACAAAGATGAGAAATTTGGGAAACCATCCCGCAACGTTGAGAAGGGAACAGATTCTTCGACTTTTGGCAATTCTGGATTTCAATGGGGCTATGACAGGGTTACTCAAGAAGCATAAAGACAATGTCAGTGCACCTATGTCTTCTATCAATGAACAGAATGGTACAGGAGGTTTCAAGTTTACTCAAAAGAATTTTAGCTCACCAGAATCAGGCGTATCAGAGTCACAAGTCTCAACTATGGATTTGGAAACAACGGGAACAAAAAAATTTACACAATCATATCAGGCAAGGGGAATGCAGACTCAATCAGATTTTAATGGAAGATACGATCAGGTTAACTTCAACTCCCCATTACAGTCAGGTATAATTCCGTTGCAGAAAACCAGCTCGATGAGATCGAGTCCAGAGTATTCACAGTCGCCGCAGGGTGCTCAAAATTGTCCCGATACCCGCTTTTATTATAATTCACCTACTAGGGAGAACATACAACCGCCTCTCCAGTTTTCTGCACCTGAGAGCTCCCCAGTGGAGAAACCAGGAAATACAGCGTCTCAAGGACAAGTGCTCTCCCCTAGTCTTTTACCTTACTTAGGACAAATTGAAGATGTTCCAAGTCTTGAAAGTATTATTCAGTCGAATTCGCATGATGTGGAACTCTGGAAGGATATCACGAATCAGGCCGCTTGGCTAGCAAATGATGTTGGAGAGGAGTTTAACCAGCTAGCCAATTACCACACGAACGCAAAAAACTAACGATAATATGTAGATTAGTCAATTATATAAGCAAAAATCGTTATATTAAACTAATCTAATAGATAAGGGGTTACTCGCAACATAAGTATTTTTTTTTTTCTTTAGAAGTTTATTTGATGAGAATCAGGATCAGATGAAGACAGGATAAAAAAAATTCGGTACGACAAATTATCCAAATATTTCAACTTCATACCTATCAACTTCGGGCTTACGAGCTTATGGTTGCACAGGCATTTATGACAGTGAAAATAACAGACAAATATCAGTCAATCTCCCATTTTAATCGACTCGAGACATGGCTCTAAGGACCGAAAAAACGATGCGAGAGCCAAATGATGATGAGAAGCGTGAAACATAGTCTATCCATCTCGAATTTAACACTTATTATATTAAAATATATGTACATAGGTACACGTGCATACGCAAAGTAGAAAACAACAAGAAACAAACTGAAACCGAAAAAAGGCAAAACTAATCACCCTAGGCCGTGGCTTAAGACCAAACCAAGAGCAACCAATGAACTTGAAGGGGGAAAAAGAAAAAGAAGACGGTTCGAAAAGACTCAGGCAACCAACGGGTGGGTAATCATCCCATAATCATCTAAGCTGAGTTGGCCTGTGTAGCTTCAGCAGGAGCATCGGTAGCTTCAGCAGGAGCAGCAGGAGCAGCAGGAGCAGCAGCAGACTCGGCAGCAGGAGCTTCTTTCTTGTAGTTTTCGTAGGCAGCAAGAGCTTGCTCGAATTGGGAGTTGAACAAGTTGTTGTCCTTCAATATGGCCAAGATCTCCTGATTGTCCATGTTCAACATCATACCGGTGATCTTACCAACAGCTTCCTTGTCGCCAGCTCTTCCTGTAGCTTCAATTCTGGTATATAGTTCTTCACCCAAGACTCTCTTTTGCTGTTCTGGAGAAAATTGGGGAAGCATCTCAGCCAAAGAGCCAGTTTGCTCCTCCTTTCCAGCCTGTTTTCTTTGGGCAGAAGGTTGGGCTGGTCTCTGATAGTATCTTTGTTGTTGCATTCTGCCCTGTTGGTACTCATTAAACATAGGCTGAACGTACATTGGAACAGGTTGGCCATTTGGTCCAACTCTGAATTGACCAGGAGCAACTGGGACACCTTGACCTGGTCTTGGAGCACCCTGTTGCATCATAAGCTGTGGGTTTGGAGCACCTGGGAATGGAGTGCCTCTAACACCAGCTGGAATTGGAGGAAGGAATCCGGTGTTCTGACCATAAAACATTGGAGCAACGTACTGACCCATACCACCCTGGACAGCAGCTTGTTGCATTCTCATCTGGTTTCTTGCCTGGAATTGCTGGGAAAGTTGGTTTCTTCTGACCTCCTTTCTCTGGGCAAGAGCAACATACAATGGCTTACCATCGACCATTCTCTGATTCATCTCGTTAAGAGCTCTAGTGGCCTCTTCTGGAGTGGTGAAACAAACGAAACCAAAGCCCTTAGACTTTCCGGTCTCATCAGTCATAACCTTAGCAGAAGTGATGGTTCCGAAAGGCTTAAACTCCTCTTCTAACTTGGCATCATCAATAGTGTCGCTGAGGTTCTTGACGAATAGGTTGATACCTTGGTACTTGTTCAGTCTCTCCTGTCTGCGTTGTTCATATTGCTGCTTCAGTTGTTCTGCTCTTTCTCTTTTCTTCTGAGCTCTGCCAACGTAGATTGGCTTACCATCAAATTCCTTACCGTTCAAAGCCTCCACAGCCTTAAGGGCATCCTCGTGGTTCTCAAAGTTGACGAAACCAAAGCCTCTAGACTTTCCGGTCTGGTCTCTACTTAGATAAACGGAGGTGGTTGGACCATATTCCTCGAACATCTTCTTCAGGTCTTCGTCAGACCACTCCAAGTTGAAGTTCTTGACGTAGACGTTGGTGAAGTTCTTGACCAACTCCTGTAATCTAGATTGTCTGTCCTTCTTTGGAATGTGGTGGGCGACATAGACTTCTAAGTCGTTCAAGAGCATACCATTGACGTTATCGATGGCATCTTGAGCAGACTTCTCGTCCTCGTAATGGACGAAACCGAAACCCTTGGAGTTTCCGTTTTCGTCAGTAGCGATTTTACAAGACAAAATCTTACCGAAGGCGGAGAAGGTATCGTGCAAAGTCTTGTTGTCAATAGCAGGATGCAAGTTCTTTATAAAGATGTTACCAGCTCCGTTCTTTCTCAGAGAAGGATCTCTCTGGGACCACATGATTCTGCATTGTCTACCCTTGATTTCGGTGAATGCCAAATCGTCTATAGCCTTCTCACCATCAGCATGATGCTGGTAGTTGACATAGGCGTAACCCAAGGATTGCTTAGAGACGGCATCTCTGCAGACTCTGATAGAGGAAACCTGTCCGACCTTGGAAAAGACTTCGTATAGGTCAGCTTCGGTGACAGTAGGATCCAAATCACCGACATACAAGGAGGCCATGGTCTCCTCTTCCTTGGAATCAGCCTTGGAGGAGGAATCATCACTGGTGGCAGCAGTGGTAGTGACGGTAGCTTCAGCGTTTGAAGCAGTAGCCGGGGTCTCAGCAGATTCCTTCTCAGGCTTTTCTGAAACAGACAACTTCTCAGTTGCTGCAGTCAATTCATTAACATCAGATGATGACATGTTGGTGTAGAAAGAAATTTTTTAATTGATTTTCTTAGTTTTTTTATGTTTTTTAATGGATATAGATTGAAAAAACAGATGTGAGAATAACAAGTATACTATACAACGCTTTTTCTGAAAATGATTTTTTTTTTCGAGTTTTTTTTTTGTTTTTCCCCCTAAGCTTAGAAATCACCTATATAGAAAAAAAGGATGATTAAACAGTTGAGGCTGGTTACCTTGAGCTTTTACAGAAGGAGAAGAAAAGAAGACAAAAGATCTTTATAAGGAAGCGCAGAAAGGGGGATGTAACTTTTTTTTTGACCAAAAGTGATTTTGTTCCGCCGAACGAAAAATTTTCCAGGCCGAAATAGGGCAGAAGTGAGGAGAAAATTTTTTTTTTTTTTTTTTTTTTTTTTCACCTTGCCACTTTCGTGTTGTATATTGGAACGTTTTTAAGTGAAAAATTATTGCACACGTGACTGAGATCTTGTGGTTGAAAAATCAGATTTGGAAATACTCGGAGATAGGCTGGAGTGGGCGGAATACCTACGGTTGCCTGAGTACAGTTGAGAAGAAACGACATTTGAAAAGAAATGGCACAAATCATGGGGAAAACGTTATTAGATATTTAATCTGTACTGAAAAATTTCAGGATAATGGATCATTGATGCCATCTCTTGTCTGCATGTAGAGTAGAGAGCGCAGCGTGTTTTCCCTACAGGCAGAAGCTATAATTTTTCCTAAGTAGCCATGGAACTTGCGCTGGCTTTAATTTAACTGACTTTGAAATTCTCTCACGATCAAGATATTTGAAAACATAGACTAAGTATTGCTGTGGTAAGTTAACACAATGTATACATTTACAAACTTTCCTTTGCTGATAGACACGGTATAACCATGCTCGGGTAGTAGAATATATAATTTGAGGGTACCTTAACTAGCAAGCGGACGTAGAGGTGCGAGGTGTGGTAGCAGGCTACCAATTCGTATATTCTGCTTGGGAGAAGGATAAATTGGAACTCAATTGAATTATGAGTACTACATACACTTCTACGGTAACTATAGATCATGAAAGTTAGTATACTAATTTTTCTTCCAGTTCTGCCTCTAACCAAGTCTGCTGGCCTCAATGACAGCTACGCCTACGCACCAGTAGAACCGAACTCCTGCCAAGACTTTCCGGAGTTGTATCACCTAATTTATACCGAGGCATTATTTGCGGCACATACATACTGTCCAATTGATAATAGGTTTACTGGTGATAATGACTATCTTGAAAACGTGTGCGATACCCAGTTCTGCAGGAACAGCACTGGCATCAAAGTGGACGATGTATATGTTGGGAAAATCACTTATGTAATATTCGAAAATTTGAAGGAAAAGCAGATAATTCTTAGTTTCAAGGGAACATCAACATTAGAGGAATGGGGGCTAAATGCAAATTTTAGATTGAGGCCTTATATTCCATTGGTAGTTAGAGACGAACTGACAGAGCTTCTGTTTGACTGTGACGGCTGTAAAATCCACACCGGATTTTATCAGGGGTATAAAACGTTTCACCATAATTCAATGCAGAAACTCTTGGAACTAATACAACAGAACCCGGATTACACTATAATAATTACTGGACATTCTTTAGGTGGAGCCCTAGCCCAAGTCGTGGCTATCGAATTAGCTTCCATGGGAACAGACTTTCTACTGATAACCTATGGCTCCCCCAAAATTGGAAATAAGAACCTGGCTCAGTGGATGGATAACCATTTTCACCTACAGGAAACCATGGAGGCATCTCATAGAAATCAGGTAGTTTCAAAAGGCTACTATAGAATAACACATAAAGGGGACGATGTACCTTTGCTTCCACCTTACATGGTTGGATATTACCACAGTGGAGTTGAAATAAGGATAAATAACGAGGATTTACCTATCAAAAAGAATGACATAAAGCTAATAGGATCCTACAATACGAAGACAGAATCAAATTTATGGAAGATAAAATTAAGAAATATCTGGAAAAGATACATCAGGAATCCCAGAAAGACCTTTCTGGAAATTTCCGAATCCAAGTACCACAGGTACTACTTTATCAGAATGGGATGCAGGTACGCAGAAGTAGATAATATTCCACAAAGCTAATATCAGAAATTGTATGCCAAACACATAAAATAACTGATGATGGCTCGGAAGAGAGAAATTTTATGTAACTTCATCCTAACTTTATCCACAAACATATAAGAGGGAATTATTCATTTCATGGTCGGTAGTAGGAGAACAACTGTAGTTATATAGTTCAATGAAGATCAGCTGCCTTTTGTATCTTGAGCTGAGCCTCTCTGTAATTGCAGATACTATTCCACTGGAGAACAATACTGCTGACGCAGAGAGTTTTGATGCCGTTCCATTGTACAGCAATTCATTGTACGATGACCTTGTTCAGTCAGCTGAATACTGCTCTATCTCTTACTGCATACCTTCAAACTTGTTGGAAAATGGTGACCTAAAAAGTGCATGCCCAATTGCTGCATGTTTTAACAGTGATGGGAATAAGCAGGTGATATTTCAATATTACGACTCTGTTGGTGGAATCATTCTTAAAGATAATACTGCACAGGAGATTGTCATGATTTTCAAAGGAACTACTTCTCAAGAGGAATGGATCATTGATTTCACCTTCAGCTATGTTCCATATATACCACACAGCGTGAAAAGGAAGCTAAATGCAGAAAAATTCACTTGTGATAACTGTTTTGTGCATTCTGGATTCTTTCTTTCAACTAACACTTTCATGGATATTGCTCTTCCAAAACTACTTAAAGCGTTGAAACAGAATCCAAAATACAAATTAAGATTTACTGGGCATTCTTTGGGAGCAGCTTTGGCAGCCTTGGCAGCAAATGAAATGAGATTAATGGGTCATGATGTTTACCTAACGACATTTGCCGGCCCTAAATTTGGAGACAAACATCTGGCAAAATGGATGGATAAAATATGGGGTAGCAAGGACCTTTACAAACAGTTGGAGCATGATGAGATTGAAAACCTTCCCAGAAACATATATCTTCGGGTGACAAGATATGGAGATGTCGTTCCATTGCTTCCCTTACATTCAATGAGTTTTCACCACTCCGGATGCGAAATATATATAAAAAAGGATAGCATTCCTCAGTCAAAAAAAGATGTTGTTGTCAGGGGAAAATGGAAAGTTCGAAATGAACGGAAAGATTTAAGTCACAATTCCTTGACAGTGGTGAACATGCTTAAAAATAATCAAATTCATCTTGCAATGCTACAGAAAAGTGTGTCCAGGAGACATACGGGATACTTTGTTAGAATCACACAATGCCAGAAGCAAAATTGATGAATTTGCACTGGATAGTTGAGCATGTGATGACCATCTTATGTAGAATGAAAATGCAAAAACAGCGGCTCTTAGATTGATAGCGGAAATATACACAGTGAAAGAGAAGTAGAAAATAACAAAAAAAAAAAATACATAGATGCACAAAGAAGCACATTCAATCTTTGTGTGCCTTCTTAATATACATTTTCTTTATAAGTGCTGCGCCAACTCCTGGATTAGGCCAAAACTCTTTGGCTTCTTCCCAGAGTCTTTTATTTAAATGCTGGTTACCCTGCGAGACTCTCTCGATCTCATTTCCGATTCGGATTAGTGAACTCTTCAACTTCATTGTCCACTCATGTCTGTCCAGTCCCTTGCCACGACTTTCCCAAATTCTCAAATCCTTCTCTACTCTTCTTAGGTTAGAAGGTATGGCAACAGTCTTGGTCAAGCGAGCACTATGAGGCCTAGGCTTTGGAGTAACAGAACGGAATCCCGTAGCATGGGGGGAATATGCTCTAGCTTTGGGCTTAGGAGCAATTGAGACGTTCTTGGGCTTACCATTCGTCTTATTTTTGACAATCTGATGCAAGGTGGGCTGGACATATGATGATGAAGGGGAAGTCGACGGCGTTAAAGATTCACCCGATGATGGCTTTGGTGTGTGAGACTTGGAACCCGAATCAGGAGTATTTACTCTCTTTGTCTTCCTTCTTTGAGCCTTTTTGCGCTCCGGTCCACGAGAGTTGGAATTATCCGGCAAACTGGATTGATCCTTTAGGAATCCCAACAAATAGTCTGCTCTTCTGACAAGATGAACGGCAGCAGGCATTCTCTTGTTGATCTTATCTTTTTCTTCCTTGGATGCACCTGCAGGAGCAGTCTCCAAAAACATCTTATTTTGAAGATTGAGAATTGGATCATCACGAATTTGAATCCAGGATCCATAGCCAAATTTGTAGATACCCACAAGTAGCATAGCATCATCTTTTGGCGTCCAATCACATGACCATCCATGAACTGCTTTTGGATCTCTCTTAAACTTGAACTTGATCGGATTGGATGATGGCACTGACCTCCGTAAAAGGTTAAGCTCCCGTGGCCTATTAAGCAGGATCTCAGCATTCAGATTTCTCACTGACTTGTAGTCAAACAAAACGGCTCTTCTTTCACGACGCTTTGAAAGATAGGCATGCATTGCAGGAGTAGGATGACGTGATCCATCGGCAGTCGGTGGCAACTTTGAGTTCATCTCCTTCTCCTTCATTGCCTTGATCTCTAAATCCTTTAACTCCTTGGCTCTCTTTTCGTCGTATTCTGTAACCAACTTCTTACTAGTCGAAATCATATCATCATAACACTTCTTTAATGCCTTCACGTTCTTATTCGGTAATGTACCATTACTCACATACTCCTCCAGTTGCTCAGTAATGTCTCCAAACTTTAGAATAGCTTTATAAACCATTCTGATCTGTGACTCCGTCAATGTGTTCATATCCAATTTACGTCTTCTTCTGACGGTACTATCATCTTCTTCACTTTCAGAATAGTCTGATTTTCTAATTTGAGCATGTCTACCTCTGGTAGCCATGTCCATCTGCTCTTGGAGGAAGGCTTCTTCTTTCCTCTTCTGCTCTTCTTCTTTTATTTTCTTCAACTCGTCCTCAGGAATAATATCATCCCAGTCGACGTCTGCTTTATAATCGGTAACTTCAAACTGTTTCAAAAATTCTTCACTTCCTAGATTTGATTCACCCAAATCAGGCGTGGTTTCATGATCCTCAGCATGATTCAAAACATCGTCTAAATCAAAGTTCTCAAGTTTCTTCTGGTTATCAGTCTTCTTGAACATTTCGCTAGCACCAAACTTAAGGATTTCACTTAATTCACCAGTGTTTGGTTCACTCTTCATCTTGTTGTTGTTATCTGTAATTCCCAAGGAAATAATAGCGTACTCCAAGATCATCTTCTTTCTTGCTCTTTCTAAAACCTGCTCTTCAATGGTATCCTTAGACACAAATCTATAAACCATGACATGATTTTTCTGACCAATTCTATGAGCCCTAGCCATCGCTTGAAGATCAGCTTGAGGGTTCCAGTCGGAATCAAAAATAATGACGGTATCTGCCGTCATCAAATTAATACCTAAACCACCAGCTCTCGTTGATAACAAGAAGACAAAATCCTTGGATTCGTTAGCGTTGAAATGATCAATTGCAATCCTTCTTTTGTGGGATGAGATCGTACCATCCAAACGCTGAAAATTAAGTCCCTTTAAGGATAGGTAATCAGAGATAATATCCAACATTCTAACCATCTGAGAGAAAATCAAGACACGATGACCATCCCTTTTTAATTTATTAAGTAACTGATCAAGGAGAACCATCTTACCGGAAGACATAATCAAACCACGAAGGATATTTTCCCTTGAATGTGAACCAACCTTTGCTAAAACTTGATCTTCAACACCATCGAATAGATAAGGATGGTTGGATGCCTTCTTCAACTCTGCAACAATGTTCAACAATGAAACTTGGGAACCTTTTGGACCCTGGCTTAGAGCAGAATAATTTCTTGTAAGAATATTTTTATAGTACTCAGTCTGAACATCGGAGAGCTCTACCCTTAGTATCCTCTCCGTTTTACCAGGTAACGAAGTTTCCACGTCCTTCTTCAATCTCCTCAAAATATAAGGCTTGATTTTGCTCTGAAGGCTCTGAATGTATTCTTCTGCTTCCTTGTTAGGAGAATCAAAATCTATTTCCTCCTGATCCATATCAAACTTTCCTGGCATCAAAAAGTTACAGAGAGCCGATAATTCTTTAAGATTATTTTGTAATGGGGTACCAGTGATCAACAATCTGTTGGCGATTTTGAACTCGTTCAAACTTTCATACAATGAGCTTTCTGCATTCTTTAACCTATGAGCTTCATCGACAGCCAAATACTGCCAGCGGAATATACCCAATTCAGCCTTATCCTTCAAGATGTACTCATAAGTGGTTAATAAAATGTTGAATTTTGGCTTCCTTTTACCACCTTTCATGTAAAATTCGTAATCTCGTATCGTCTGTCTAGCTTTTGTGTTACCCATGTAATAGATTACATTGATGTCTGGCGCCCATTTTTCAAAAGTCTCTTGCCAGGATGGCACAGTAGACAATGGCACGACCACCAGATGAGGGCCATTCTGTCTTCGAGCATAAATTAACCAGGAAAGAAATGCAACGGTTTGGACAGTCTTACCTAAACCCATTTCATCTGCTAAAATGCCATTTTCATTACGTGACCACAAAAAGGCCATCCAGTTAAGCCCTGTCAATTGAAAATCTCTTAAACTACCGTTCTTGACGAACAATGGCTGGCTAGTCAATTTTTCAAACCGGGGACGATTTGAGCCGTATGATGCAGAATAACTAGGGAGGATCTTTGAATTGTTCCTGTTTTGGAAGTTCTTGACTTGGTCTGGGGCCAGAGACGCTATTTCGGATGCAGACTCCCATGTGCATTCTTCGTAGTTAAGTCTTCTCCATTTGACGAAATACGTAAGTTCGGAGTCACCATTTTCCAACGTCACTCTCTCACTCGAGACAATGCGCTCCACCTTCTTATACTCTTTAAAGGTTTCCCGCCTTGTGTCAGCCTCTATATCCATTTGTTCTAAGTCCTCACGGGTCACAGTTGGATCTTTTCTGATCTCTCTATCCAAGTAAATGTACTGATTAATATAGTTGTCCAACCTCTTTATTCCTCTCAGCTGACGTTCTTTAAGACTCTCGTAGGTTTCCCAGGTGCTGTGAAGGTGAGAACTGTTTGTCCATTTGATCAAGTATTCCATATCCTTCTTAGGGTCGCAATTCATCAAGCGCTCTTGATTATTCTTGATTTCTTCTTCGGACTTAGAGTCATCATCTTCTGAGTCGGAGCTTGACATGCCAGCAAGCCTGTGGTCAACCACGAGGTCAATTCCAGGTTCCTCAGGACCCGGTTGCTCTCCACTGTCGTAGGACGTAACATCCCCCTTAGCGTCATCTTCTTCATCGAGGAACTTGTATGGATCATCGTCAATGCTGTAATTGACGGTCTTATTATTATTCCTGGTGGAGAACCTTATAGGAACAGAAGGGGTAGAGTCCCGAGACCGACTGCGGTGGGCCTTTCTTCTCTTTTTACTATGACCTCTTCTCTTTGATCGCTTTGCCTTCTTCTTTTCGCCGTATTCGTAGTCTTCATCATTACCGGCATCTATCCCGTCATCATCATCATCGTCATCATCATTCTCTTCTTCAGTGAAACTATATTCTTCGTCTTGATCATTTTTACGCCTTCTTCTTCGAGATCGGGTCTCGTCACTGTCAGAGAACTCATCGTACAGCGTGACCGGCTTTCTGACACGGTGAGACCGACGTAGTCCATAAAGTTCAGGGTTGTCCTCAACCTCCGATTTGAAATCCATTTTAGGGGGGTGTAGAAAAACAGCCAATGATTGGTGGGCGATGGAAAGCTGTTAGACAAGAATAGAGGGATTGTTGAATACCAAGCCCTTTAGTCTATTGATTTGGTGCTAAAGCAGAAGAAAAAAATTCGAACGAAACACGGGGAAAAAAGAAATGAAGTACAACTGAAGTTTCAAGATCTTCCACTATGGCCCAGGAATCAAAAAATTTTTCCAATACACGGAGTGCTTTTCCTTGGTTCGAGGAGGCAAATGAATTGGCAGAGACCAAACTTAAGAACTGCAGATAAGCAGGAAGTAAAAGATCAGCCGGAAACAAAAGCTCAGAATCTAGAAAATCGAGATTTTCAGAGGGATCGACACGATATGGAGTAGAAAATAGCAGGCGGTGTCAGGGGCTGGAAGACTAACAATGTAGATGCAGAAAGACAAAATGAGAAAAAAAAAAAAAAAGGTAGCACACACTAGGAATGGCTTGATCAAAGGAAATCTGTATGGGCAATTTTCCTGTTTGAAGAATCTATAAAAATACCAAACCGACCAACAAGAAAGATGCAAAGTTGAAGAGAACAAGTGAACGGACGCAAAAGAGCGAGAGAAAATACTTGGGCTGGAAAAGTGTGGAAGAGAAAAAGTAGCGAGCGCGCTTTTAGAATTCTGGCGCTAACAAGTAAACTTTGATTGAGATCGAGAGCAGGAAGCAGGAAGCAGGAAAAAGGAGAAAACGAAAGAGAGAGAGAAAAAAAAAAAGAGAATAAAAAACAGCCCGGAGTAAGCAGGTGAGGCCAATAGACAGAGAACAAGCAGTGTGTGTAAAAAGGTGAAGCAGGAAGTAGAAGATGTACGACTGCAAGAATTAGGAGCCGAGTTTGGAATGTCGTCCACACAAAGACAAAGTCACAGCTCTGGCCGGTTGCAGATTGCGCGGTAGATCCAGGCCCTGAGTAAGCGCCAAAGTTTAGATGGCCCGTTGCAAGCGGTGGTGAAGCGAAACAAAAAATTGGGACCGTACCACCTGGCTCTCTGGGTGAGCAGGCCAACTAGAGCTCTAGCACCGGGCGGCTGGCGGGGAAGCAGGGAAGCAGAGAAAGAGCCATGACAGCATGGCAGCCAGATCAGCCTCTGTACCATTGCAAGGCGCACAGACAATGAAAGGCCTGGCAGCCAGATGGAGACATACAGTGGTTGTTGGTTGGCTACGCCGGTGTACATGCCAGTGTGCACGGCGCAGCCGCTTTGCATGTCCGCAAATGTCGCCCGGTGGCGGCCTGGCATGAAACACGCCGCTAGTGTGGGGCTTGACGACAGGTAGCGACTGCTTGCGCCGCTGTAAACTGGTAGTCTGAACCGGCGTATATCTACGTGCTTGCAAATATATCTACGTACCTGCAGATTCACAGTTGCATTAGGCAACCACAGCTGCACTGCTGCTCTCAATCTTCTTGCCGCCAGCACTTCACGGCTTCTTGTCCGGTTACTCCACTCCAATCCACTCCAATCCACTCCAATCCACTCCAATCCACTCCACTCCACCCACCCTTGCTCTACGCCCATCGCACTCTCTCCAGGGCCAGCGTCGCTACCGCGCCGCCCCCACATTCCACCGCGGGCTCGCGCCGCTAACAACATCCATACACACGCAAGCACAAAGACAAGCTTTACTACCTATTGTGATTTGCTGTCTTTCTTTCACTGCACCAAGGCCCCAGCATCTCCCAGGCACAAAATTCCGCAAACAAAAATGCCTTTCGATGGTAACTACAGGCCGCCTCCACTGTCACCGTCCGACAGCGGCAACCGCACAAACACAGGCCATCCATCTGTTTCCCCAGACAATAGTCATGGCGCTACGCATATCGACTCCTTTGGTATGGGATACAACTCCTTCAGAATACGGCTTCCCATTTCCATCAGGCGCCGGTTTGAAAGCATGCATTCCAGAACACATCGTCGGGAGGGAATCATAGCGGAGCCCGACAATGACGACGATAATGACGATAATGACGACAATGACGACAATGACGACAACGACGACCATGACGACCATAACAACGACGCAGAAATCGACCCCGATCAAACTAGCCTTAGCGATGACCGGCCAACCGATCATAACTACATCGACGATCTCATAGTGCCCAGCAGCAGACACAGGAGCCAGAACTCCAGTGACGGCTCCACGAGTCCTAGCAGCCGCCACACCGCTGGACTGTCTGGCGACATCCGATCACAAGAAGACCAATCTACAAATGGCAGCATCTCAGGAGACACCGAGGGAAAGTCCACGGATCATATCCGCTGGTCTTCTGCCAACAATTTGAACATCATTCCACGGGTCTTGCTGCATGATCCAGCAGAGCTGATGGTGGCGTCCACATCTTTTTTCAGACAACACTCCGAGCACGATCTCAGGCATGATATAGTGGGAAAGATCCAGAAGTATGGCCTTCTCTACTTAATGAACAAGAACTTGATGGACAGGAAAACAGGCAATTATCGGATGCAGGCAGCAGACCACCAGAAGGTCGGTACCAAGCGGAAATTCGAACAGATCGAAGAGTCCTCGGATGTAAAGGAGCTGATGTGCCGCAGCACCGCAGACTCCAGAGACTCGAGGTACAGTAATATCAAAGTAGACAGAGAGCCGCAGCGTACCAATAGCAAGCACACAACAGTCAGTGCGCCGTCGCCGGCCAGGTCGTTGAAATCGAGCTTTCTTCAACCTGGACTTGTCTACACCATCGAAAACTTCAAGCATATCATGACCAAGCTGAAGATAACGAAAGTGGCTCTCGATAGACTGAGCGTCGATGGCGAGTTCGAGTGCTCCAAATGTTCTATACCGTTTTCTGGTGAGATCGTCGACTTTACTAATAATGATCTCAGAACTACGGAGGGCGGAAAGATTAACATAGAGGCATCCATATTCAACAATATCTTGCGTAACGAACTATGCTTCGACAGGGATTTACGAGACTATATCGGCAGACACAAGAGAACCGTTGACGACAACCATTCGAAGTCTTTTTACATGGATAAGTATGGCTATCTAAGGGCATACAATTCTCACGATTCTACCGTAATCTACCCGGCAGAGACAAAGTTCCCTAACTCCTCTCTGCTGCACAAAGTGGAAAAGATGTGCGGCAACAGGGGTACTACTTTTAAGCTTCTATCGAGGTGGTTTGACCTTCCTCCATTCAACGAATTCATCAACACCCCATCTCCTCCAACTCCTCCCAACGGCAAGAAGAGGTGCTTGAATAACCCGGAAAATCTCTTGATATGTCCTGAGTGCATTGATCTTATGATGGAGAATTTCATCTTTCTTAAGCTCAATATAAACCTAGATGAGTTTTTGCATGACTTCAATGACGACTCCAAGGATTTATTGGTCAAGCACGATATGAAGTACAAGCGACGTAGAAGGTTGAAGCCTCTAACAGTTGCTCTTAATACAAAATGTCGGAGGTACAGTGGAAGCCATTCCAGCCATTCCGTTCATTTCTCCGTCAACGAAGATGAAGGAAATGAGCCGGAAAGTGATAATGGTACAATTACGCTGACAGGTCCGGCACGGATAGACCTGGAGGAAGAGACTGATAATCCCAATGATCTTGGGAGTATCCAGGCAAGTGATTCAGTTGTTGAAAATAGAACCGGAGGAGACGATGAAGATAACAATGACAGCAGCCAGGGCGATGGGGGTGATGACGATAATGATGATGAATTTGATGACTATGAAGGATACAGCACATACTTTCCGCTAGGAGACGAAAACTCCGAAGATGATGATGAAGAAAACAACGAGATAGCGGATGAGTTATTCGAGGTTCGCCTATCTAGCGGTCGTTCTAGAAGGATCGAAAACTTGCTTTTCGAAAGAAATCTTGCTCTAGGGCAGCAACACCCTAGAAGAGGATTTGTTCCAGCAAAGAACCTTTATAGGAATTCGACATCCAAAAGCTTGAACTTGAAGCTATTTGTTTCGATAAACAGGCTTACCGGCGACTTCTACATGGTTCCAGGAAACTTAGACAAAAATAATTGGAGCTCAGAAGAGAATGACGGAGAGTTATTTGATGATTATGATTCATTTGACTCGATTTTCAGAGTTATATTTAATCGGCTGCCTGAACATGGCGACGAAATAAACTGTAATATGCAGAAATTTGGCGAGTTTTTGGCCAGCAAGAAGCCTGGCAAAAGAGAGAAGTTTAAAAAGCTTCTTTTGTTACTTCTGATAACAACTCCCGCACTCTACTGCTCTCCAAGGACACCCAAGCAGTTCAAGAGGGAAGATGAGATACCAAAGGGGAACAAAAGAAGACACGCAAATGAGCCAGAAGGTCGGAAGAGGAGAATGGAACAAGGTATGGAGAAGGAATTCAGAGAGTTCTTGATTGATTACTATGATGAGAATGTGAAATTAAGTTTTGATCCAAAGCAGGTCTTACGCATGAGACCGAACTACGACAACAACACCGACTGTCGGTGTAATAACAGAAGCGGGTTAAACCAACTCGGATCGTTCTATTCATTTAGCTATGCATAGGACAACAAGCGCAACATTGGGTATATCTCAGCTCTGACTAGTCACAACAAATACAGATCCAGATAACGGATTAGGGAACGGAGTCTATATAGTTTATAAAGAGATGCACCAGTATTTAGCATTTTGGCATATTAAAGGAATAAATTTGGCATGGGCAGCGACGTAGCAGACACATAAAACGGATAAGTTGTACTTCTACGAAAAGATTGGCGGCCGTTGACTGCTGCCAGGATATCTTCAAATGATTTCTAATTATTACCGAAAAATCTCTCCTATATTGTGATGAATAAAATGCCGATTAACATACATATCTCCGGTTCTGACTTGTTATATACATGATCGCACAACGGAATATTGTATTACCAGAATCCACCTCTCTTCTTCTTGTTCAACCACTCCTTTTTGCATTCTCTATATGCCTTGAAGTACTCTGCACAAACTTCCTTGTAATCTTCGTCATGGCGTTCCATGCACCTAATAGCCATCCGGGAAGACTCCTCGCATGGATCATAATACCTGGAGGGTTCCTTTATAGCAAACTTGTCTCGATGCAACTTGTCGGTGGGAGTATCAGGGTAGAATCGAAGAACAACCTTTTCGCCTTCCTTACGGACAAAACTGGTTTCTTCTGCTTGAGTATAAGCACTATTGGAAGAAGCAGCTGTAGCAGCTGTAGCTGCAGTGGAAGAAGAAGCAGCAGAAACAACTGGAGAGTCTTGTTTTGACACCTTAACAGATGGCTTATTCCCATCAACAATCGGACTTTGTTGTTCCTTTGATGCTGCAGAACCCATGGCCATAAACAACAAGCAACTACTAGTGCAGAAATAGAAACTGGCTTTCGCTTAAGAAACATGGTGCAGGGATGATCCCGAGTCTTCGAGGAACAAATTATTCCTGTCAGTATATGATGGAACCTAAGTAGAGGGCAGTTACAAACAGCCAACCAGAATATACCTAACAGGAGAAAAAGCTTGGTTGGGTGAAGAAATACTGTTAAAGCTTCCTGTTAGTGTGTCCGGATTGAAGTCCGAACAGACTGCAGTGATGCACCGCCCGGAGAGAGGTGAAGGAATTTTTCACTCTGTATTTGTTGGCCAGATAGAGATAGATACCTGGAACCATTTCTTCACAGCAGGAGTAAACCAAAAAAACAAAGAAATATGAGCGATACAGATGCCTCAGATTACTGTAAGAGATGCAAAAAGGAGCATACAGTTGTGGTCAGCCGGAAGGAGAATTTTTGCAAGAATTGCTTTATAAGGTTCATCAGAGACAAGCTTCGGAAGCGTATGCGTTCAGATCGGTTCAAGACCAAATTTGTGGCCCCTAATGCCGGAAAAAACATACCTGTTACGGTGAGCCTGCCTCTTACTTTTGATCGGTCGTCGTTGGCCCTGTTTGACTTTCTCGTAGACTGGCTTAAAGAGCAGACTGGCATGGGACCCAGAGCCAGACCAGGCTTTTCGGTTGTGGCACTATGTCTCTGTGGTGAACAGGACAAGGGAGAAATAGAGAGTAAATTGCTCCTGCTAAAGAGCCACTATGGAGAAGACCTGCTTCAGAAGCTTGGTGTTCGTCTAGAGAGGGTGAACTACGACAATTTAGCTGGCGGCTTATCGCAGAAAGCTGTGCGCCTCGATGACGATTACAGGGCGCTAGCATCAAAGGCTGAAGCGCAGCAGGATGGTTCCTTTGAGAGCAAGCAGCCTTCAGAATATCTTCGATCTCATATTGACAGATCCTCGATGGACTGGTATATATCCTCGTTGAAAAGGGAGGCATTTCTTCGAGCCGAGTGCCGATTAAATGGAGAAGTAGCACTCTTTCCGGATTCCATGACCGCACTAGCCTCGAAGATCATCAGCCTCACGGCAGAAGGAAGAGGCTCCTTGGTTGCTGATTTCTTGGAGGATGGACCTGTCAGGGTGTTTGAACAGAAAAACGAGTTTCTTCATCCCCTAAGGGATGTGCTAGACACAGAGATCCGGGAGTATATTCACCTAAAAGATCTGGATCAGTATTGTCTAATACCAACGGAGGAGTCTCAGGCCCACTCGACGAAAAAGAGTGTGAATCAGCTAGTAGGAGAATACTTGCAGAACGTGAGCTTAGAGTATCCCGAATCGGAATCAACAGTCGTCAAAACTGGATCCAAGCTTGAGCGCCCAAGTCATAAAGTCACAGTTTGCGCATTGTGCAATAGCCCCGTGTATCGTGACCCAAAAGCTTGGTTACGTCAGACCACGGTAAACAAAGCCGTTCCTCCAAGAACAGAGGAAGAGAGAGAGAATCTAAGGAGGTATGAACAGACGGTCAAGAAGGAAATGGTGAAGAAGCCAGAAACGGAAATTGATCTCTGTTATGGCTGTATACAGCATGCCACTACCAAGGAGCAATTGAATTGGCCGATACGGCAAGACAAAAAGGATTTGGAACAAGTCATGATGGACTACATCTTGTCCGATCAGGAGTAGGCCACATTAATTCACCTTTATAGATGTAGTTTAATATAATATTCAATAATAAATAGCACCGCCTGAAAAGTTTCTCGATAAAGTAACCTGAGCGAGATCTAAGATCGCGATCCTGCAGTACTAGCTAGCTAGTAGTTTCAATTCTTACATCGCCAATCCTGAGATATTGTAGAGTTGGAGATGAGTGAGCAGAAAGGAGAGAAAGAGTAAGTTCACATGAATAATGCATTCAAGATTTTAGATTACTAACTGGGCAGTGCTGCATTGGAAAAGGTGCTTCATCAACTGGAAGGAGTCGAAGAGAAACTACAATCAGTAGACAAAGAAGTCCAGAAATACAAGGCCGAGCTCAGCCTACCGGTATTCCAAAATAGAAGAAAGTTGCTTCTTCAGATCCCCAAGTTCTGGTATATTGTTTTGGCGCAGCACGAAGATTTTCAGGAATATATTCAAACCGATGACATGAAATATTTGGAGTTCATAAAGGACATTTATGTCGAGAGGATGGTCGATGCCAATGGCAGGAATGAAGATCCTAGGACATTTGCGATAACGTTCACATTTGAGTCGCCAGCTGGAGAAATCCCGAATCAGACTGTGACCAAATACTTTTACACTGTTGTAGATCCAAACACAGGCTACGAAAGCGTGAAATCCCACAAAGCAGAGATCCAGTGGCCAAAAGAGTTCGACAACATAAACCCGACTCTAATCAAGGAGCATCGCAAATCCAAAAAGTACACTCCTGATGAGAAAAAACGCTACAGGATAGGAATGAAATCTTTCTTTGCATTCTTTGGATGGACCGGACAAAAGGAAGGAAAAGAGTACAGAAATGGAGAGGATCTAGCAGAGTTAATCGCCGAAGATGTTTTTCCTCTAGCTTTAGATTACTATACTCTGGCTGCACCCGGAATAGGAGATGACGACAGCGAAGAAGATGCAGGAACGAGCAGTGAGGAATTAGATCTAGGTGACGAAGATGATGAAGAGGAAGATAAGAACGAACCGGAACCCAAAAAACAGAAACGAAACTGATGTGTTAGCTCATCATCCAGGCCATTTATCTTTACTAACATTCATCTGTACTTTTAAGGAGATGCTAAAGTTTCTTGTGGCTTCAATAGACGCCAATTGGACATATATTCCATTTCTTTGTATTTTCGGAGAGAGGAGTGTCCTTGGTGATCAGCAGCCACATCGCATAATATCTCCACTTTATTAGAACAATATTTCTATATAGTTAAATAATAAACAGTTCTATCTGGCTCCTAAATCCATTTCCTCGTCACTGATAACAGGTTCATCATGGAAGCCACCCTCATAACTTTCTTCATTTTGTTGGTCGGCCTCATCTGCATCTTCTTCCGACACAACATAAGAGCTCAGAGTGTTATATCTTTTACCAAAGAGTTTTGCTGCAAGACCTCTAACTCCAGCATAGGCGCCCTTTAATGCCTGTGAGGCGACATCCGCAACAGTGATGACCGTCTTTCCTATATGCAATTTGAATTGTTGGATAATGTCACCATCATTTTGAACTAGTGTTATGTTACCACCGTCATCCAACCTGATTTCTCCATACTTATTATTGTATAACTTGTACGCAAACCTTGCCACAAATGCAAAAGCTACCATACCCAAAGCCCAAACACCGACAGTGACGAATAAACTAGTTTTTGGATGTTTATCATAGTACTCATTTTCCTTTCCTTTACATGGAATAGGGTCACTGGCTTTGTCGAATTGATGTCCACCTTCGCATGTTGATAGCGGGATCTTTCTGTATCCAGTAGGTGGATAATACTCGATCGGGGCATCATCAGCAAAGCAGATTTCCTCATGATTTGGAGGTTTGTAGCCCGGAACCAATTTGCATATGCCATCACTATCCCTGTAGTAATTGAAGTCACATTCATAATCCTGCCTGGTACATGCACAGTTTCTGACCACCTTGTAAGGTTGTGTAAGCTTTCTGCCAACTCGACAGAGCCTGCCTGGAATCTTTCGGTAATATTGTGTTTCATGACCAAACAAGCAGTTTCCTGCTTGGAATGGATGCTTTGGAGTCCATAAGTCGAAGTCATCAGAGTCGTCATGCTTGAGGTCTAGCTTGCAAGGTCTAGACAACAGTTGAGAAAAGTCGATTCTAAACATTCTAGTCTTATCTCCCCTTGCCAATGGAACTCGTGTAAGCAACAAGAACTTCAAAGAGTTGTCACTTGGAACAGTGGATATGTCTTCCACCATGACTTTCTCGTCGGTGAACTTGTACTCGGCCCAAGAATCTCCCTCATCAAGGGAATAGTAGATCTTATTGGTATTATCCTTTCCGTTCACAAGAACAATGACAGATCCTTGGTCACCATACTCCCACATGAAAACTCCTTTTTTCACTTCTTTCCATGTTATTCCACCATCTTTAGTTAAGTAGGTATTTCCATCGTAGAAATTTCCCAAACGATCTCCAACATTTCCAACGCCAATCATCATTCCAATAGCACTTCCCGAAGAGAAGGTATCCCTAGGATCGGCTCTTTCTGTATATCCATGAAGATGCAAGCTACATTCTTCTAGAGATTTTCCCGAACAACTGTACTTCTTGTTATCCGAATCAACAGCAGGAGGGGATATGTAGGACCACTGGGATCCATCATTATGGGTGATCATTGACTTGAGAATCTTCTTAGAACCTCTTTTAGCATCACTAGGATTAGCCACGGTATTCACCATAACGACACCCTCAAGCCCAGACATTTGCTCAAAGTCGACAAATCCATTATAATCCCTGTTCACATACTCCAAAGAGAGAACATATGATTGGCCATCGCTATTTGACTTTAGAAGAGCACCAAACTCAGAATTCTCTCTTGGATTTGTGGTGACGTGCAAGAAGATCGAGTTAGTCTTTCCAGAGAGTACAGTATATGCCTGCTGCTTATCCACATGGAAGTTGGCAGGAAACAAGGCTTCCGACCAGACCAAGCCGTCCGTTGAAACATATGCTCTCAATTCATCCTGGGAAATGGCACTAGCGGCAACAAGGAAGTTATCCGTTTCCACAAAGCCAATTACGTTGTCCAATAAGTTTCTGTTATCCTCTTTAAAATCATCTTTGGAAGCGACAAGTCTGGAATTGAATTTGGTAGCATCATTGGACTCCTTTTGACAAAGAACTAGATCTGGGTTGACATGGCGACCTAAGCCGTTGGCAAACTGGCAGTGAACCACATGACTTTGCAACTCCTTCCATCTTTTACCGTAGGATCTGGAGATATACACCACGGTTCTACAAGCCTTAGAATACTGATTTTCACATCCAACCTGGCCCATCCAAAGAAGGTAGTTACGTCTTGTTGGGTGAAACACTAACGGCTGAATACCAGGAATTGGTGCACACGGGGTTCTGAAGTATTTCCAGTTGTCTGCCCTATCAGCAGAGTAAACCACTTTATCCTTAGCGGCTAAGAGATACACATGATCCGAGTCATAAGGATTTAAATACATGTCAATGAACTCCTCATCGGGACCTACCTCCTCCCATGACGAACCATGATCATGAGTGACAAACACTTCACTTTGAGAAGTTAGAGCAAGGAGTGTTTCATCTTCGGAGTCCGAATCCATAGTCTTCTTCAAGTATCTGTATTTGGTGACAGATCCTCTGAAAGTGTAAACAGAAACTTTGATCTTTCCATCATCGATGGTGTCATCCGAATTTTCAGGATCTCCTTCCTCTTCATCAGGATTGGAATCATCGCCTCGTTGAATAACAATAGTAGGAGCAGGATCATGACATTTCTTGACAATTGATTGTGCCAATTCGTCATCATCTTGGAAAATGCACATACATCCAGCCTTTCTTTCGAAACCACTTGGAATGGTGTACGTCTTGGAATTAGAGGAGCACTGTTTCTGGCGAATCTCGGCCTCTAATTCAGAAACGATCTCACATTTATTGTTCTTAGCCCGATATCCTTCTTTACAAACAAGATCTTTCACTGTGCATCGACATTGTTCTATACTTTCCCCATATTCAACGGCTTTGCAATTATTCTCGGGGTTCTTTCTTTGGAAAACTAGCTTCCTTCCCATAAGACAATGTGAATTATCATTTGAATCAGAAAATATCCAGCTTTCCATCTCATTATTGGTACAGATTTGGTCAAAATTATTATGAAAATCTACTTGGAAAACAGCAACCTTTCCATCCGCTTGTCTACCAATAATAATAAATGCATCATTGGAAGTAACAATGGAAATGGGCGTGATGGAAGCTTGCAATAATATGGAATTCCATGTTTTACCTGAATCCAAGGAATACTTAGCCTCCTGTGTCTGTTTGTGGGAGACGGCTAGTATAACGGGCCCGTTCGGATTAACCTCAAACATATATGGGCCATTAAGGGTTTTAGTCCAAGATATACCACCGTCTGTAGAAACGAAGGTATCACAGTCGTCATAAGTGCCAAGGGACTTGCCGGTATTTCCAACACCAAGAAGAATACCCGGAACATCGGAAGACAGTATTCTTCCTGGATCTGCTTTACCACTAATGATATAGTGAGTAACATATGAATGAAGATTTAGTGTGCAAGAATCGGAACTTCCGCAGGAGTCAGAAATCATGTCACTCCACGTAAAACCATTATCCCAAGAGATCTGTGAGTGCTGCTTGCCAGAGGATTCCGTATTGGCAATAATCACACCCGGAAGTCTGCCAACAGACTCATAGTCAACATTTTCATGGTTATCAACATGGATATCAGCCAACTTTAGAGTAAATCCTCCCTGTGAGTTTGTGCTGTAGACGGAGCTGGTTCCTGTGTTGGAATCGGCAATAAGCAAATTCAAATCTTCATCAAGCGACTCCAGAATCTTGACCTCTGAGTCCCTGGCATGTCTAGGTAACTTATATGGCTTCCATTGAACACCATCTGATGAGACATAGACAAACTTATCGTCTTTGCTCAAAAAGTTTCCCCCAATGGATAGCAAAAGATCACTCGAATAACCAAGAAGTTCAGTCTCTTTGGTGATACCACCCTCCTGTGAGACAACATACTTTTTGTCCTTGGAGAAGAAGGACTCAGAAGAAACTAGTGCAAGTCCTGTGTCAGTGGTTTGGGCACAGATCACTGCATCTTTAGATAGCTCTCCTCTTAGTTCCGGTGCGGTATGTGCGAAAAGACATGAATGAGCCTGAGTAAGCTTGGAATACGACTTAAGGTTATCCGTGGAATAGTAGAACTGTCTATTACAAACTTCATCATTATCAGCACTTTTGGAGGAGTCTATGCAGCTACCAGCAAAGATAATGGTATCAGGATCTTTTGAGTTGAAGATGAATGGATAGTTGTCTTTCCAGTTAGAAGCCAAAAGCTGGGAGGCTGGACGCTCTGGAGTTGAAGATCGAGACCACGTCTTTCCAGAATCATTAGTGGCATAGAAGTCTTCGTCATCGGTCAGTATGTATGCCCTAGTGTTGGAGTATGGATGCTGGATGATGCTCTTTATGTAATCACCCTTGACAATCTGGGAAACAGCTCTCCAGTCAGCACCATCATTAGAGGAGAAGAACAGTGTGTTGGTCGATGAATCAAAGTATACAAGGTTTTGCGTATCATTAAACTTGACTATCTGCTCCGGAGGGCTGGAAAACTGGCTATATTTGACATCTGGCGCAGCGTATCCTCTACCTAGGAGCAACAGCGCTGCAAGAGGCACCGAATACAAGCCAAACTTCATACTCTGCTGAGCTACAGTCTATAAAATTAGATGAAAATGAAACTGAAAGTTGTACAAGACGGAGAAACATCATTTTTGATACATTTCTCATGGACAGAAAAGTCTGCATCAGCCTTAACACTAGTAGGCAGATTCGGTCTGTGCTTCTGTGGTGTGGAAGTGGTGAGCCGCAGAGCGGGAGATTTCCCCGCAAAAAGAGTCCTTGGAAAATAGACAAAGTCCGAAAATTCCGGAGCCACAGAAGAGAACGCTGTAGAGGCTGGAAAAGTTGGAAAATGCATGGAAAGTGTTGCAGATAGGATGAAAAGATTCGTTTGGACAATATTGTGTAAAGTGGAGGCAGACTGACTGACTGGTGATTGCCATGATTTCGAGCAGACTCCTCAAAACATAGAATGTCTTTCGACATCGGAATTGTATGGCGGCTTCACTTATCACAGGTAGCGAGCGATCTTGAAATTTCTAGGCAAAGTGTCTTTTCATGCACAAGGACATAACAATTCGTATATTTCTCAATCATATCAATTATTATCAAGCTGTACTTTGACCACTACTCTACGAGACGAGCTATGTAATACTGCGGGCTGAGGGGGGGGGGGGGGGGGAAGGAAAAAAAAAAAAGCTCTTATTGCATCGAAATTTTACTTGAAATTATTCATTTACTATTGCAAACTGTACTGCACGAGGTACTTCTTTTGCTGGTGCCTGTTACGCCTCTATCATAAACTATAACTTATACACTTCCATCGTAAACGATTGCCGAGTTGTAGCTTCTGACTTCAAAGTCACAGCTACTCTCAATGACATCTATTGCTTTCAAGGCATCCAATATCTCATCATAATAGGGTTCCTGCTTCTGCCTAATTCCAAATTCGGATCCTTTACACTCGTTTAGTAACTCTTTGATTCCAGATTCTTCGAGCCGACGGAAAATCTTCTTGCTTCTATAAACCCGGCAAAAGAAAACGTTCATCCCTCTATTCTGATAACTTTTGATGATCTCGTGCAAAATCTGCGCTGCAGATGAGTCCAACGAAGTCATACCATTCAGATCGAACACAATATGATGGATTCTTGAGGAGTCCTTCCTCTTTCCGCCAGGGTGTGCCCTGGCAGACCCATACAGCTCAATTCTCTTTAATCTTGCCTTCAAATCGTTTGTGTTTGAGAAAGTTAATGGTTCAGGAATCCTAACAATCAAGCAGCCTTCTCTATCTTCAAGCTCTAAGTCATCAAATTCGTGGTCCTGAGCCTTAGGTCCGTCAGATATTAAACCTTGATCTATCATAGACTGCCTTCTAAATTCTCTATATCCCCTGACAACCAATTTCTTCGGCTCTAAGGAAAACCTGGAAGCTTCGGTGTTATCGACATCAGAATTTATGAAAGTATCAGTACCAGCAACTCTGGCTAAAATCTGGATTCTGGACTGCGTACTGTGCTTTATCACTCTCATGAGTGAGTAGAAACAGCCCAAAGCCACACCAATCTCAACAGAGTAGAAAAGTGATGCGACGAGAGTCACCACGAACGTAGCAAGTTCATTGTATCCCCTAGTTCTGATGTGGAATTTGATTTCCTTAGGAGTTTCCTGAATCAGTGACAGACCCACAATACCGATAACAGCACTCAAAACACAGTTTGGAAGATAGTAAAGGTAGTCCAATAAGAAAAAGGTAACAAAGAAGGCAGAAATTCCCATAAAAAGACCAGAAATTGGGCTTTTAGCTCCGTTAATGGAATTTAACTTGGACCTTGCGTAGCCACCGAATGATGGCATTGCACCAAAAAAGCTTACACTTATACCGACAGTGCCCAAGGCAACCAATTCTCTATTTGATGAAATCGGCATAAATAGATTAGAACTCAATGACTTGGCGGCAGTAGAGCTTTCGAAAAAGCCAAGAATGGCACAAATAAATGATATTGGAAATAGCTGGCCATACCATGGCCGTAGATCCACTTCAAAAGGAGACCTGAATCTGAACCCTTCAACGTCAATTTTTCCAAGGACTTTAATGCCATATTTTTCGAAATCGAAGAAAGCCGAGAGGAAAGTGGCAAATACCACGACAACCAAAATCTCTGGGAAAAATGAAGCTTTACGATATTTATGAGCAACAAAAATCTTTTTGATATGCTTTAAGAGGAGTAATGTAAGGAAAGTGGTTGTTCCCACGGCTGTTGAAATTTGATTATACTCCTTGCAGTGTTGTATGAGAAATATGAGCTTTTGGTATGCGGAATGAATATGAATGTCTGCAGGAAGTTTTGCGAGTATGCCCTCAAGTCCAAGTATAGAAATGGACGAGTTTAGAAGCATTGTGAGACCGATAGCGGTGATGAATCCCTTTAGCAAAGATCCACAGAGCACGTTATCGATATAGCCGAAGCGCAGAAGACCAAAGGCTAAGAGGATGACACCAGAACAGGCGGTAATTACGATTAGGATATCTACAGCATCAACATCAGCATTGTGCTTGACAGTCTTTTCAATGCACTGGCCGACTATCATGGACACTGCAGCTTCGGGACCAACAATCATCTGAGGAACGGTTCCTAAAAACATGTATACTATTGGGGCAATGGAAAGGCCTAACAAACCGCATGCAGGTGGAACATGGGCCACAGCAGTGGCAAAGGACATACTAAGTGGGATCTGGTAGGAGGCTAGGGATAAGCCGGCAACCAAGTCGTGAAAGAAATCCTGGGCTGTATAAAACCCCATCCAGCCACTGCAGGGAATGTAATATGACCACTTTTCAGCCAAAGTAGTGCTGTAATCAGGCTGTCGATGAGGAACGAGCTTGGACACGTCCTGGGATGGATGGGAAAATGTGCTGTACAGGATGGAGGAGTTAGCACTGGTGGATTCGTCGTCTGCGATGGCAGAACCGTAGCCGTAGTTTACAGGCTTGCAGGAGCAGCCAGGCGGACAGTTGCAGGGCAACAAGGGGATATGCGAGTGATTAATTTGGGGCGAAGGCGGAGGCTGTGATAGTCCGGAGGAAGAGTCGTTTGTTGGAAGATCCTTCATGATTTGCTCCTGGATAGAATGCATGGGATGCGGTGGAAGTCGAAGATCTGAGTGGATTTTGTTGGATGCAGAAGTTCTAGAGGGAGAAGGAGAAGGAGAAGGAGTCCTCATCCTGGAAGCCGTAGATCTCATCTCCTTAGGGCCTGTAAGATTCTGAGGTTTCATTAATGAGATATGGTGCGAAAACAGCAGTTAATGGAAGAAGAAGCGTTGGAAAGCATCAACCAGAAGGTAAAGTAAGTAAATCCAAAGATTAGTGTGCAAATGGAGAGAGATACCCAGCAAGGGGTGGAAATTAGAGATGGGAGTGGGGGGAAAAAAAAGTCAAAAATTAGAAAAGAAAAAAAAAATAAAAATAAAAATAGCCGATATGATAAATGAGCACTGTATACAACAGTGGAATTAATAATTCATGTCAGTCAACGATGCACTCATGCCGAATCCAGAAACCAAGAAGAAAAATAATTTTGCGCTGTGGAGAGGAGAGAGAGATGAGAGGGCTGAATCTGGAAATCTTCTTTCTACGCCAGATTTGTGGAGTAAGAAAGAGCCAGCGATGAGCCGAGATAAATCAGCAGCAGAGAGAAGAAAAGAAGAGAAGAGAGGAGAGGTGACTTGGCGGCAGCAACAGTCCATACAACTGGTATAGCCATCATTGTAGATGAAGTTTGACTAAGCAGGCGTGGCAAACAAAACCAGACGTGGTGGCTGGTGCATTAGGTAGTAAGCAAGTGCAAAATCAGAGTCGTAGTTTTGTGGATGCTGGATGATGGATCACTGCAGATAAGAGAAGAGCCAAGTAGCGCAGCGCGCAGGAGTGCACAGTAAAAGAAAAAAAAAAAAGAAAACTGGGCTAGTCGGAAAAGCAAAAAGCAGCGCATTTTCCTGATGTGGACAGAAGCGTGGTTTTGCAGACTCGTGAGAATGGAAGAGCTGGGGATGGATGTATTGTAGAAAGCAGTCACACCATGCTGGCTGCAGCAGCCGATTTGGCTGTAGACACGAAAGCAACCTCAGAATTTAAACGGTATTCGCATTTAAGGTGGAGCACAAGTCTTGGCCTGGATGCAAGTAAAGTATTATAAGTGGATGTAGCTGGACGGCTCGCCGCGTGCAGGTCGAATGTAGCACGACATATATGCCGGAAATGCGGACGCTGCATGGGAATCAGTAGGCGATTGTGGTAAAATTGGGATGCAAGTGTTAAGTGATGAATGTAATAAATGCAGTGCTGCCACCGAACTTGAGGTCCTCACTGAGGCATGGCGCCGGAAAATACTATTGGTAGCTTCAGTCTTTGGGCAGCGATTTAGCCAAGCTTGGACTTCAACCGAAAGCTAAACCAGAAGGAATACTGCCTTATCGTGTGCCTTCTATTCGACAACACATCTATAATTAATGCACTGACATAATGCTTTTCTACTAAGCAGTGCATAACTCGTCGCCCCAGCTGCCTGGGTGCAAAGTATATTTTTGGCCAATTAGGAGTCCGAGCGGTATCTTTCTACTCTATAAGGTCGAACAGCCCCTTCTGCTGATCTCCAGAACAAGCTGTTCGTGGAATTCGATGAATTGCAAGCAGCCCATAGCAAGTAGCCCATAGCAAGCAGCCCAGTATCTGGAAAGCCAGCTAGCGCTAATTCACAGATACTCGAAGCCAAAAGAGCATTGTTACTTGTAGCTTCTGATTCCTCGGTGCCATACATGCCTCTCAACCAACAATTCCCGACACTGTCTACTTTTATGATATTGCACAGTGATGAAGATATTTTCGGTATCATTCCTGGTTGCTACCACTACTAGTAGCTCATTTTCAAGAGCATACAGAGCATGAAATTCACGCAAAATCCAGAAAACAAACGGCAGGACTCTTGCGGATTGCTATTTATGACAGAAGAACCGCTCTGAAGGTATAGTGAAAGTACCTTTCCTTAACTCAAAAAGAAAGAAGGTGGCCGCTTTCTGTAAAATCAAGTCAACTCGAACCTGTCTCTCTGCCTGGAGTAAGCTGGCGATGCTAATAATTAGACGTCAAAATATCTGTGGCTGTCGGCAGCAATTGTGTTTCCTCCTTCCCCAAATTACTGTATATAAGCGCAGTAAAATGCCAGAATATTTCTATTATCTTGAAGGTAAAATTGTTGTCCACCAAATCATTCTCCAGCACTACTTAAGAGACTAACTACTGTCGCTTATGAATGTCCTAAATACAACTCCCGAGCTACTGCCCCCGATCTCGGAAGCTTTACTTTATTTATTATTTAAACGGTTTTGATCAATTGCTCGGATACTGACAGTCAGCTTCGCACCCCCTAAAAAAGAGCCGCTTCACATATTTTCCGGTTGTTCTTACTTTGTGTCTATCTACAATAGCCTCTGTTATAATTATCGTTGTAACAGCTGCCATAATAATCACAGTCACAACATATCTCCAACGAAATCACAATACAGTCCCATTGCAGCCCAAATGCAGTCACAATACAGTCACAATCTCAACCCCAACCTCCTGGCTTCACCGAAAGCGGTAACCCGCTCCTGCATCGCTCACACCCCTCCACCATCGTCCGATACTCGGCTTTCGGACACCGCCTCACATCAGCAATTTTGCTGTCTCGCACGTTACTCTCCAACCACACATCCTTGCACCACATGTGACCCCACGCGTGCCCCCAGCACGGCTGGGATTCACCACACCAATTTTCTATGTCAAATGACACCATACTCCATGGACCCAATTACTCAGCAACATGCCTTCACTAGACCACAAATTACTCCAGGTAAAAATTCCAGTTTCTTTATATCCTTGATCTTACGTTTTCCTCTCTTTTTTTTTTTTTCTTTTGGCTAAGTGCAGTACATCTCTCCACCAAGCTCTCGCTTCATCCTACCTCATCTTCAATACCGCAGATTCCCTCCACCTTCTTCCCCACACACACATTACCTCCATCGCGGATCACTGACCACTACAACCAACTCCCTTCACCCACCCTACCGGGTGCCCACACACCAAGTTCCCAATTCGGAAGACCTTATACGCCGCGTCCGTCTCCCTGGTAGGATTGCCTATGCCGGCGAGGCTTACGTGAGCCCTGGTGAAGAGATAATATCTCCTAATGAAGAATCTCCTATTGGCTTGCTTCTTTCTTCATCTCTTTTCTGCACACTTTACTCTTCTGCTGTTTTCTAAGCAATAATAAATCGTCAAACTGATATGGCTCTTCATCCTGCCCTCTACCTTTGCTAGTTCCATCACAATAAGAGACACTATTTGAGTTACTATCAATTCTCTATTTTCCCAAAGAGCAAATCACGTCATGGACGATACTCGACACCCAAGGCCTTGCATCCCTACTTCTACAGGGAAGTCGTCTTGTTCAGCAGCAAGATTTGGCAACAAATCTTTGAATCCAGCTATAACTGTTGATACAAGCTCCCTAAGCGAGTTGTCATCTAAATTTAGCAGAATTGCCATCGGAAAAAATGTCAAGAGACCCTCCCATATACAGCAGGCGCCACTCAGCGTCTCAGAAAGCAACTTCCTTCGAATTCTTGAGCCCAGTCCCGTTCCACCGCCACCATACTCCTTTATAGCGCCGGGAAAGCCCAGGCCAGTATACCCAAATCCGATGGTTGGACATGAACAGCTTCCTCCATACTCGCCTACGGTGTACAAGGTGGCAATTCTCATGAGAAAGATGGAGTGGGTGACTCCTTACGAGATGGCCATTCAGCGCCATTGGAAGCCGTGCATTGTAGAGCTAAATTCAACTCAGCTCAACCTATACGAGTATGACGATGTCGTGGACTTCAGCTCTCGCCAGAACTTCTCACATAATCGGCTTCATTCCCATGGTAAGCACTCGCATTCTTCTAAAAGTCATCAGGATCAGCAGACGTTGACCCTTAACTTGGACCCATTCAAGTCTAGATTGACCACCAAGAAGGATATTAACACTTTGCTGTCATTCAGAGCCCAAAACTTGCTAATCAAAAAGAATATATTCAGGTCGTACTCTCTGCAGTACGGAAAGGTGGGACTTGCAATTGACTACAATAAGAAGAAGTACACATTGAGGCTGCGGCTGGAAACAGAGCAGTTTTTGTTCCAGTTTCCGTCGGCTGAAATGATGATTGACTGGTACTGCTGCCTCAATCTTGGAATTGACAATTCTCTCGACCTCAACAGAAGGTCTATGCCGAAATACAGAACAGTGCCGAGAAGGAGGCGTCGCCTTAGATCGCATTCAAGCAGATCTCAGCTTATCAACCATCGGAACCGGCATCACTCTTTCGAAAATATATTTAGGCTTCGGAGCGGGTCTGCGCCCGAAATTGGAAACCTCATGTCAAAGTTGAAGTCTAAGCTTGGTGCTGTCCGCCATCGAAGCTTTGATCAAGTTTCAGGCGTCAAGCGAGAAAGTCATAGGACGTCTAGTCCTCTTATGGATGCCACACCCAGTATTTTGGATTCGAGCTTAGAGCGCCTTCAACGGTACGATGGGCTTGCATATTCAAATCGGTCTGTAGAGTCCTTACATGCGGATGATGCAGCTTTTGTTGAAGGTGACCGGAGTGACGGCAGCCCACATAGCTCTGAAGACGAAGATAATATTGATGAACCTGATGAGGAGGACGAGGAAGAAGCTGATGGGGTCCATGATGAGGTAGGAGGTGCAACTGCAGATGCCGATCATTCTAGCGAAAGCGAACGCAGTGAGTTTCCTAATGATTCGGAGGAAGAAATTTCGGAGGAAGATGCCGAACAAGTCAGCAATCGAGCCTTCGGTGGCGAGGAAGGAAACGTCGTTCCAATACTGGTACCACAGCCGTCTTCATGTACCAGCAGCCGATCCTCTTTACTGTCGACTTCTCCGCTCGCGAGATTGCCCATTCCTGGAACTCCTGCAACTGTCGTCTTAAAGGCGACAGGTTCTTCCCCTTCTCCTTTGTCTACTACGTCCTCTTCCGATTCTGCAGACGCTCTGAGCCCTATTTCGAATGTGTTTGAAGGAAATCCGACCTTGGTTACACCTCCAAGCTCAGTCACTAGTGACAGTTCACCTTCTTTGGTTGAAGCAATAACAAATAGAGAGTCACGAGGACAAGAGCAGCGGGGTGCAGATGAGTGTACAGTGAAGTTGGCATCAGAGTTTTCGATGAGTCGTCAGCATACCCCAGCTACACTGGTAATGATAACACGACGCAAGATGATACGAGATGCCATTCGATGCATGGGTTCTCTTGTGGCGAACGAAAGATGGACTGGAAAGTACCTGGTTCGGGATGCGGTTAGGGATTACCGTCCTTTTAGAAAAGGAGAGAATGGGAAGTTCATTACGGCGATAGATGAAGTTGATCCTGACTATCAGCATAAAATTTATAGACCGTTGCAGGAGTATGTCGTTACTTCGCATGGATTGCTAGCCAGGATAAATGAAAACAAGAAAGGAAGGGAAGGCGCCTAACTCCCGTTTGTGTGGTTATGATTATTTACTTAAGTATACACGCTATTTTTTGCATTGATATTTTATTACGAATTAATAAATGTATGATTATGAAATATCTGAAGGAAAGGTGATGTGATGCGATGCATGGCGGGTATGCTACAGACGGTGTATGCGGTGGAGAAATAGTCCTTTGTCCAAGAACTTGTTAGAAAATAGTAGCTGCGAGCCCAAGGTACAAACCATACTTGCAGTCATTGCGATGAATAACAGAATTAGTGGAACCGTTATTACTGGCAGGACTACTGGCAGGACAGGACTACTAGCGTTGGTTGTAGACTTGCTCGCAGAAAAAATGTGGTCAACGTAGAACAGGAAGCGGTGTTCCTACAGATTGTAAACAAATGCAACTACTTTGATATCTGATATGCAAAGGGTTTCATCCTTACTAGTCTGCCTCATGTCCATATGCGGCTTTGAGAAGCTAACCGCAGTATAGTTATAACCTTTCCCAAACCTGTCGCAACATGACGGAAACCAAAAAAACCCGACGAATTTAACGCTAATGATACTGTAGTGTACTTCTGTCGACTTTAAGCCCGTTTTAACGGTGTCTGGCGCTTGATCTTCCTCTACTCTTCTTCGTTATTGTACATGTCAATCACTACACACACTTTGTCACACTATACCGGACCGGGTGTGGGGAAGCTGCCACTTCGCCGTTTCCGCGCCCCTTGTACTGCCATAAAGAAAAAGCATGTGCGGTTCTCAAGTCGGCGTTTGCCTTGAGCAGGTATCGTACCTCTGCTCAGACTACGGTGGAAATGCAATTATGGCTCTACACCGTGAAGTTGCAAAAGCAAACAGAGATACTCCATTTTCCAACATAATTTTTTCTTTGTAAGTGCAAGTAGTTGTAAGTATGCGTTCCTTCATGCCGGCCACTTCTCTCCAGATTCCGTCCGTAATGCAGTCTCCGATAAGTCGTGCACAGCCCAATGACCAGCCAATAGATTACGGGGTGAACTCCAACGGGTGACGGTACGGAAGCAAATTTCAGAACCAGAGGCCGTTTTTTTTTTTTTTTTTCATGGGGGTGCCGACGCACCAAACAGATGGCAGCGAATTATTATTTTTCACTGTTTCTCACATGAAAGCGGTTTAGTTTTTCGGCTTTATTTCTAGATTTATTTCGTTTCCGTTGGTTAGGCGAATCTAAGATAGCGGCACTTATTTGCAGCTGTTTTTATTTATTCTTTTTGTTCATTTTTTTGTTTTTCTTTTTTCCTCCTAATCTACTTGTTTGCTTTCCTTTGCTTCAGTCAGGATTCACATTTCTTCTAGCCTTGCAGATACTATTCCTTGGAGAGAAGCGGTTGCTTGTTTAGAGCGTTCATTCATTCTCTTTACTTTATTCCTTTAAATAAAGGCTAGACCGTGCTTCTACAAAGATATCAAACAGCTGCTAAAGTCATACGCTTTATAGCTAGAAAAGCCTCAAGTTATCCACCTTTTGTGCGAGTGTCAAAATGGTGTTCTACACATTCACAAGGTTCTCCAAATTCACCAAACCTTTTCATACCTGCCGCAGACTTCGGTTTTGCTCGAGCTCCTACCAGCATGCATTCTTTGATCCATCGTATGCAAGTCCTAAACGGATGATATCTGTGGATGAAGTCGCTCACAATGAAAAGTCCAGCAATAAGACCGACTACAGCTTTGCCAGGCTTGCTCCTGCGCTCTCGGTGACTAAGAACTATGTGATACTTGATCCTTCTTCCCGGAAACGCAAGAAGAAGGAACAGGAGGAGAGAGAGAGAAGGGAACGAGAGGAACTTGAAGGTGAGCAGGGGACAAGGGGTAGAGATGATACAAAAATTGTCTTACTGAGAAGAAGCAGAGGCTCATCGAACAGAAATGGACGGGTCAATGTCAGCATTGGACACACAAGCAATGGCTATACGTCTTTCAACATTAGGCGGGCCAACTCCAACTCGATCAAAACTATAGTTTTTAAGCACGACTCTCAGGTGTACAAGAAACGGCCTCAGATACAGGCTCGGACTTTTGCCACGACGGCTGTGGCCGGCAAACTAGAGGCCGAGCTGTCAAAGTTGAAATTGGACGAATCAGAGGATAACAAGGTCGAGCAGCAGCAGCAGCAGCAGCAGCTGGTGGAGGAGCCTGCCTTAACTCCACTTGAGGTCCAGGAGAGGATCATAGACCAGATGATGGCTGCCGGCAAGAACAATGAAGTGCTTGCCGTGTACATGAGGATGAGGGGAAACAGTTTAATCCCTTCGATCAAGTTATACAACAAGATTCTAAAGTCTATTCAGCTCAGAGATACAGACGAAACAGCCGAACAGAAATTGACCCATTTGCTTAATACATATTCTGATATGCTTTCCAACAACCTAAAACCGGACGACAGGACTTATGAGCTTGTCATCGGTCCACTACTAAAGGGCTCACTCGAGTACCACCAAAAAGGCCAGTTCAAGGATGGAATGGATTTCTTGAAGATTGCTTTCGAATTATTCCTAATTTCACATAATAGCAAAAGCTCCATAAAGTTCAAGGAGGGCTCACTATACATTAAGTTAATAAGATGTCTGAACATCTATTATTTGAACCATAACATGCCTCCCGAAACTTTGTATCAGTTACTTCACTTGAGAATAGAGTCAGAGAGCATGCTTGAGTTCTACTTGGAAATGATTAGGTACGCTAAATTCACTAAGGACACTACATTTATAGAGACACTATATTCTGAGTTGAAATCTACGGTCGAACCAAACTTGCTAGAGAAGAAGCAGATGACTATTTATTCGACACTTTTAGCATCACTCAACTTCTGTGGAGAAGTTGGAAAGAGCGCTATAATGCTCCATGAAATTTTGTCGAAGATAGAGAGTAAAGTTATTACCGCATCTGATGCCGAAATGTCTGCGTTGGTGTCGGGCTTTATTCAATCTGAGGCCTGGGTCAATCCTTACAATTCCTATAAGGATTTTCTTAACTTTAATTCCATAACTTGGTTGCCAGACGTCACTATTTCTAGCTTAATCAATATGTTCGTTGCGTTCATGAGGGTTCAGGATTACGGAATGGCGGAAAAGGTTTGGAACTACAGTGTTATCAGAGAAGACTTCGATTTGGGCTTTGACGAAATGAGGAAATCTGACCAGTGCTATATGAATTTATCGAACTTTTTCAACGAGTACGTGAATTTCCACTTGTTGAAGGAGAATAAGAACGGAATTATCAAGTGCGTTCGGGAGGCAATGTTGAAGAATTGTCTAGTTATGGGGGATGCTGAGCTGGTTAGAGTGTTGTCATATCTCTGCACCCAAGGATATGAGGATCTGGCTATCAAATTGGTGATAAACCAGGGCTACAAGAAGACTAGCGATGAGCATTCTATGAGTAACTATCTATCGCTTGTGATTGATTTTCTGCCTCAGTCGGAGATAGAGAAATTATCAGGGACCAAATTTTTTAAGCAGACTGTTGAACAGTACCGCTTGGCAGATGACAATGTCTACGGCATTATAAAGTCATTTGACTATTTATTATCACATTTTAGAGATTTCAACGACCAGCTAAAGATGAAGATACAATATTACGTGAAGGTTCTTAATTATGAGTTTGATGACGTTGCCAACTACTATGTTGGCCTACCATCAGAGGTTGAGAGCTTCAAAAACCGCCTACAGGGTCTTAAGGCATGATCAACTTTTGGGTTGCATGCGCTTAAATTTTTATATATTTATTAGTTAAACGTGGATGATTATGATGATATGAATGAAAGTAAATGTAAAGGGACGGGGAGGGATCAATGAAGTCGCTATTCCAACGCTTTTGACTGTGGTCACCGACGATTCTGTTTTTATAACCCCCCCAAACTTAGTCAAAAAAGATAGTTAATGCTGCTACTATTAGTGTTATACCCGGCGTATGATCTCATTTACGTTTGTTATGCTACGCACGTGACCACAAACAGGTCACACACAAACTTTTTCTCGGAAACAGTGACTGCTATGCGCCTATTACATAAGCAAAATTAGCGTGAAAAAAATTTTTTTTTTTTTCACTCTGCGTTCGGAGGATCGAGGTATTAGGAAACTCGAAAGACTTCACCTTCAACCTCACGTCTTCAGAAACCTTTTTTCAGGCACAAAGAAAGTTAGAGAAATGGGTATGTAGATTAAATATTGGGATTGATTTGGATGCATCGGAGCTCTTCAAAGAAGAATGTTTAAGTTAAAACCAAATGTAATTGAGGTTGGGAAGACATATTCTACTATTCTGTTTCAGACTACACAGATAGATGACTAGAGTTAAGGAATATGGAGTGGAATGCCCATTTTGGAAAGAGAGAATGCAAAGAAGGAAAAACAGAATGAAGATGACAAAACAGATATGCAAATTGACTAGCGATTAACGAAGGGTAACACTGAATGCAGCAAATGATTTTCAATAGCGGAGCAACCAGTGGAGAGTTTTACTAACATGGATATAGTTAACGTTCCAAAGACCAGAAAGACCTACTGCAAGGGTAAGAAGTGTAGAAAGCACACTCAACACAGAGTTACCCAATACAAAGCTGGTAAGGCTTCTTTGTACACTCAAGGTAAGAGAAGATATGACAGAAAGCAATCTGGTTACGGTGGTCAAACCAAGCCTATTTTCCACAAGAAGGCTAAGACTACCAAGAAGATTGTGTTAAGATTGGAATGTGTCCGTTGTAAGACCAAGATGCAACTTTCTTTGAAGAGATGTAAGCACTTCGAGTTGGGTGGTGATAAGAAGCAAAAGGGTGCTGCTTTACAATTCTAAGTGGTTGTATTTTAATTTGTCTCGACGTATAAATTCCTTGAGTTTCTATATACATCATACACAGGGGAAATAGAAATCATTAATGTTTTTCTCTAGCAGGGTAGGGAGTAATGATATGGGTGGTGTGAGAATCTAAATGTCGAATCTGGGTGTGAAGACAGCATGGTTGATTTTCTAGTGTGAGCAGGAGTTGTAGCAGGTTTTATGTTCTATGAGGTTCCAGCCAGGGTCAGAGCCAATGATGAATCTATGTTCTGACACCCATTGTACAATGTCGATGTAGTCGTAACAGGAAGGGTGGCTTTTTATCAGGCACGATCTGCCTAGAAGCATAGTAACAGTACCAGGTGACCTGCCATTTGGTGTAGTAGGAAAATAAAGAGGCCAAAAGATCGACTCGGCGATAGCAACTGCTAAGTGATACATGGAAACGTAGAAGCCAGGAAGATTTGGTGTAGGATAATGAATCTGGCTAAGTGCTGATGATGGGTCGGATGGTAGCACCGACAAGTGGATTACTTACTAGGGGACTGATAACGAGACTGAAGCTACTATGAATATCGCTGGAAGCCAAGAAGCTGTTTCTGGGACGCCAGCTACAAAGCGTCCTCTTTTGGAATATCCAATGCACAGTTCTGTAGGAATGATAAGGAGAACACTACTGGTTATACCGAGAATTTCAGTCCTGATAGGAAAACGACCGGCAACAGACCGACTAAAGTGATAATGCTTACAGCGCAGGTAGCGCCAGCAGTACGGGTAGCATGAGCAGCACTAACAGCAGTGGCATCATCTTCAACGCCGAAAAGCCAGCAACCACCGAGCTGCTGCTACTACTACTACTACTACTACTACTACTACTACTACCATCATCTCATCGCCACCTCCATTACCATCTCCACTGCCACCCCTGTCTGCTGGCTCTGCTCACACTTTCTTCCACCAATGCACCCTCGTAGTCGTTCGCGATCAAAATGGTCTACCACGGTCCAAACCCGCCCACTGGTTGCAATAGGTTCGGAGATCGTACTCTCCGCAACTCTTGTAATTTCCGCCTATCGTTCACAAAAAAAAATCAGCTAATCCAAAAGAGATTCAACGGAGTTCCCGTTACCTGTTTTCAGTAGCTCCTCCTCCTAAGTGCTTGCTTGCTTTATCCCCTGCTACAGGTGCTGTGCTAAGTCTCTGGTGCTTCTACCGGGTACGCTACTAGTTTTTCCCCCACACACGTTTCGATCACCCTTTTTTTCCCCTCGAGAATCCCCACATGGAGAATGCGCGAGCGCATTTTACGTCGTGGAGCTAAAATCTGATTTGGTACACAATCCTCTGTTTATTGACTATTTGTTCTTTTCGAAACTTGGAGTTGTGTACGATATTCAAATATAGAAGCCAGAGATTGAAAGATTCAAAGATTGAGAGATTCAGAATCATTTCTAACTTTGACCACAATGGATACCGATATGCAGTACGATAGGCAGCAGTACAGAGACACTGCGCCGTACTCTATCTATGGAAACGGCTTTCAGCAACAGCAACAGCAACAGCAGCAGCAACAGCAGCAGCAACAGCAGCAGCAACAGCAGGCACAGCCACCACAGCGTGTTCAGCCAACATTCAGGCAGATGCAGCAACCATTTGGAACAAGCTACTTGCGGCAGCAGAACACGCCAGTGGAGGAACCACAGGCCGGATCACAGCCTCTGCAGTCGCCGCAGTCCTTGCAGCCGATGCAGCCGTTTCGAAATGTGCCTGCCATCCTGCCCCTTAGCCTCCGCAGCAACAACAACTCACCTCAACTGCAGACGGCAACCCTCTACGGCTCTTCACCTACCCACTACAACGATGCATACCCACAGCCACCAGCAAGCCCATCTCGGAGCATCCAGTCGGCCACTTTGGCACCTGTATTGTCCGATACCGATGTTTCTCTGAGACAGATCAACACACCATACTCCAACCAGGGTGCCTCCACCAGCAACCCGAACTTGCTCTCGTTTAAGGGCATGTACAAGCCTGTATCTCAGCAGCAACAGCAGCAACAACAGCAGCAACAGCAGCAGTCACGACAACCGCTTTTCCAGCAGTCCCAGCAGACCGTTTTCCAACAGCCCAAGCGTCAGCAACAGCTCCAGAAGCCCGCCATCCATGAGGAGAACGACTACGGTCAAAGACGTGTCGACGCTTCGCCATCGCACACAGAGTACGTGCATTTTGATCGTCACCCAGAGAGATTTTCGAAGACTGCGCAGGATAGGGCAGCAGCAGTCAAGCTCACGCTTGAACACTACTACAAGACAGCCATTGAACATGCTATCGACAGAAACCAGCGGCTGATTAAGTTTGAGCAGGATCTTGTGGGAATGAGCAGTGGGGAGCGTAGAAATAGAGAGACACAACTGTTTAGCAAGAACGAGTCACAATTTCTGCGTCTACGGCGGACACGACTTGCATTGGAAGACTTCCACACTGTGAAAGTGATTGGAAAAGGTGCGTTCGGAGAGGTCCGTTTGGTGCAGAAGAAGGACAACGGCAAGATATATGCAATGAAAACATTGCTAAAGAGTGAGATGTACAAGAAGGACCAACTAGCTCATGTGAAGGCTGAAAGAGACGTTTTGGCGGATGCCAATTCGCCTTGGGTGGTCTCTTTGTACTACTCTTTTCAGGATCCGCTCTATCTTTACTTGATTATGGAATTTCTTCCCGGTGGGGATTTGATGACGATGCTAATAAAGTGGCAGATCTTTACGGAGGATGTTACAAGATTCTACATTGCAGAGTGTGTCTTGGCTATTGAGGCCATCCACCGTTTAGGCTTCATCCACAGGGATATCAAACCGGATAATATCCTTATTGATATGCGGGGCCATATCAAGTTGTCAGACTTTGGTCTTTCGACCGGATTTCATAAGACTCACGACTCCAATTATTATAAAAAGCTTATGGATCAAGAGCCCAACAAGAACCGCAACTCGGTTCAAGTTGACTCTATTAACCTGACCATGTCTAACCGACAGCAGATGCAAACTTGGAGAAAGTCTCGTCGGTTGATGGCATACTCTACTGTCGGCACTCCTGACTACATTGCACCAGAGATCTTCATTAATAAAGGCTATGGTCAGGAGTGTGACTGGTGGTCTTTAGGGGCCATCATGTTTGAATGCTTGGTTGGATGGCCACCTTTCTGCTCGGAGACCCCTGCCGAAACGTATCGAAAGATTATTAATTGGAGGGAGACGCTTCAGTTTCCAGATGACGTGCATCTCAGTCCAGAAGCAGAGGACCTAATTCTGAGATTGCTAACAGATGCAGAGCATCGTCTGGGAAGACATGGAGGTGCAGAGGAGATTAAGAGTCACCCATTTTTTAGAGGGGTTGACTGGGACAGAATAAGACAGGTTGAGGCACCGTTCATTCCAAAGTTGAGATCGATCACCGATACTAGATTCTTCCCTACAGAGGAGTTGGAGAACGTTCCAGACTCGCCTGCATTGGCAGAGGCAGAAAAAGAGAGGCAGAAATTGAAGCAGCAAGGAATGGATACGAAGGCGGACCTTCCTTTCATTGGATATACGTATAGCCGTTTCGAGTATTTGACGAGAAAGAATGCTTTGTGAGGCGAAAAAGCGTAAGAAGGATTACTGGAATCAATGCATGTTAAGTAATAAGAAATAGTAGGAGCTTACATAGAGTAGCAGGACGGAGAACCGATTATTTGAGGCTGAGCGAGGCCATGCTGGAGGGCCATTCCCTTCAGCTGAAAGAATTCGACAGTCAAAAGTAGTTATTTTAGGGTGACGGTATTTTCACAAGCAAGGAGGCACTAATTGAGTAAAGGTGCCGAGCGTCTCGAGGGTGGGCGGCTAGGGGGTGCCTGGGAACGACAAGTAAGATAATGGAGTCGGGCGGTGATTGGGTGCGACACTGCAAAGTGATCCACTGGTTCAAAAGGAGAGGATGCCATGAGAATACAAAGGGATTATTTCTGTTGCAGTTTCTCCGTTTCGTCACTAGTCACCAGCAGAATGCTGAAAGCGGAAGTAATTACAAGGCTGGGCATGAGATGGAATCCGGTGGTGCAAAGGAGGTTGCAAAATGTTGGCAGGGTGGAGAATTTGGCTACGTCACCGGGCATCGTGTAGATACAGAAATAGTGTAGTGGAAAAAAAAAAGAATGTGAATGTTGAGAGGTAGCAGGGTGTAGGAGTTGGATGGCTGGCGAAAGGAGAGATAGATTCAGATGCATCTAACCTAAAGTCTTGGTGCTCGCTATCGGAACGGTAAGAACAGGGCCAGCAGAACTGGCAAAGCCAATATTTCCATTGGGCTACACAATGCTGGATTGGCTGGAAGACCCCCACTGTATGCAATCCAACAGTCTGTTTCCAGCCCACAAGAGATGCAGGATGACAAGAATCGGAGCACCTGCAACCTTCGGTCCGAAAGTAGCAAAATTTGTGGGGAAGGGTGCGGATGATTTTCCGTGGACTTATTCAGCATTGGCAGACAGCAATCGTAGAGGACGGAAGGAGACGGCACGAAGTGTAGAGGGTAAGAAGGCCGCAGGGACTAGGAGACGATCATCAACAATTGAACTAACTAACTGGCTGGCTGGTTGGCTGGCCGGATGCCAATTTACTGCCGGTGTCGATTGACTAAGGGAAGCCACAGTGGGGGTGGGGGACGAGCATCAGCATCGGCACCCCGCAGCAGCAGCGATGTCCTGTGACTTGAACGAGTGAGAGTCAGTGAGCAAATTCCGAACGCAGCATCGCCTCGTTGTTGAACTCGTCGAGTTCGGGTTCGGGTTCGGATCCAGCTTGGACTTCAATTTTGCTCACGCTCACGCTGACTCTCTACATTTGCAGTTGCATTTTAAGTTGCATTTGAAGTTGTATTTGCAGTTGCATTTGAAGTTACATTTACATTTACATTTGCATTCACTCTCACATTCACTCACATTCACTCACTCTCACTCACATTCACACTCACATTCACACTCACATACTCTCGTCTCGCTCCCTGGCCGGCGGTGCTCTCACCCTCCTGTAAGCCTCCTGCCACAGCTGCGCAGGTGACTCATGTTGTGGAATCGCCTGGAACGATCCCATGCGATAAGAGCGACGATGGCCACACATTTCCAAAAGGACACCACATGCTAGCAGCGATAAGCTAAGAAGAAAAATCTCGAATGACACAATGACACACGAATGGCATCTTTCCAACAATGCGCAGCAGCCTTGATTACTATTTTCGGACCACACTCTCAGTACAGGCATTCCCCTCTTTTCGCTCGTTTGCCACTCACAGCACTATGCGACGCTGCTTGCTGATGCTGGCCGCTTTTTCCGCTCCTCCTATATATTGGGACAGGGATCTGGAACTCATGTAGCACTGATGCAGCCTTTTTTCCGTTTTGTATACTTTTTTTTTTTCTTACTTCTACCTTTGCTTTTCCTCCTGCTTTGCTTTATGCTCTTGCTTATACACCACTAAATATAAATACCAAAAAAAAAAAAACTATAGAGATTCTTGCGTCTGCAACACTAGGATTGAACTCAACTGATTGTTTGTTCAGCAGCAAATCCTAAAACTAAACTGCGGTCCAAACTTCCGTCAGAGGAACCAGAATAGTCTCACGCTCAGACTCGATTCTGATAGGTCTTTTATCTCGTCTCTACAAGCATCTGTAGAATCCATACGTCCCAGTTTTCTTCGCATTTCTGCCCTGCATCTCGACTCCGCTACAGCTTCTACGTCTCGTCCCCGTTACATTAGATTAAACTCCTACTAGAAGAGCAATGGCTGCCACACTTTTAGACCAGAAGTTTTCCAGCAGTTTGTCATCGATGTCCGACAACTTCAAGGCATCCATGGACGAATATCTGCTATACGAAAAGGGCTCGCTCCTCAGAAACCGGTACAAATTTTTGAAGAGCTTGCAGAATGGCTCCTTCGGAAAGGTCACATGCGCTTACGACACCTTGACCAAGAGCCAGGTCGCCGTCAAGGTCATGAAGCGGTCCGTCCCAGGCGTCTCTTTCATGGCCAGACACGAGATCTCCGTCATGAAGCGGCTAGGATACCATCCAAACGTTTGCCAGCTTATTGAGGGCTTTGAAACCAAGAAGTTCATTGTCCTGGTTTTGGAGTATGTTCCTGGTGGTGACTTGTACGACGCAATTCACAACCAGACTGCTCTGGGCATGAGGTTGAAGGAGGATCCTTATATGTTCGTCAAGATGGCCACCGAGTTGGTCGAAGTTCTTAAGTACTCTCAATCCAAGGGCATCTACCACAGGGATGTCAAGCCCGAGAACGTTCTCTTGATGGAGAATGGTAGCATCAAGCTATGCGACTGGGGCTTGGCCACCAGTGCCGTTAGATGCAAGGACTTCAACGTTGGAACGGAGAAGTACATGGCTCCAGAGACTCTAGGCAAGCATTCGCAAAACGAAACCTACAATTCCGCCTTGTCGGATGTTTGGTCTCTCGGAATTACCTTGCTATTCACGCTGTTTGGCAAGTGTCCTTTCAGAAAGGCTCTACCATCTGATCCTAACTACTCCGCATTCTTGAGATCCAAGGCTTTCCTCTACGACTACTACACTGACATAACTGTCACAACATTTCATGCTATTGTGGAGAAGCTTATGATCGAGCGTGACATGGATGGTAGCTTGGCTATTCTTACGAGAGATGGCCTTCAACGTGGTTTCACAATTGATCAAGAGTACAAGCTTGAGATGGAACAGGTTTCCAAGGCTCGGTACTTGGATGAAGCTAGAAATGACGACTTCGAGACAACATCTACGTTTAACGAAGGGGTCAAGGGTACAGACTGTTTGGGTGGCGAATTCTATATGTTCGACCAGGAAGGATACCCACAGGAAGATGACAATTGCAAAGATCTTCCTTATCTTTCCAAGACAGCAGAGGTGGCTAATTTTGTGGGCCACAGAGATACGCACAGTCCTGCCGTGTGCATTCCAAACCAGAACCTTTCTTCTGTTTCATCCTCAGTCATGCAGAACTCATTGTTTGACCAGCCTCCTTCTTCGTTTGTCACATCTGTGGGAAGCGCTAGTGCTAGTGCATCTGACGATTATCTAAACAACGGGAAGATTACGTGGTACGGAGATGACCTGACAGATGTCGATCGCTTCATCACCAATTACAAGGCAAAGGCACAGGGCAGTTTTAAACCTAAATCGCCAAAATCCATGAGAGCCAATTAACTGCTCCTATCTTTACTACTAAAAAACTTTTCTAAATTAACGTTCGTCGCACTGGGTGTTCGATGGTTGCATTTTTTCTTTCAAATGAGTTTTCGTCTTACGAGGTTGTTAGTTACTGCTTTTTTATTTCGTTTTTCTTTTTTCAATGGTTTTATTTTTGATTTTTTAAGTTAGCATAAGAATAATAAATATATCGCGAAGCATGTTATTATACCTATAAAGAGTAGCAAAGAAGTGCGGAATGTCGATGTCGGCCAATTATTATTCCTGCTTGTGTTGCTTCCGGCGCTGGCGGGAGTAACCGACTTCATTCACGTAACGTTCTATTCTTTGCTTGATTAGACTCGATTTTTTCACCATTTCCTTCCACATAATTAAAATCATTAATACTGCTCCAAAGGGTATGGCAATTATCCAATAGTACCTGACATTATGATCTAAATCACCAAAACTTTTGAAATTCATTCCGTAGTACCCAGTCCAAAAACTTAGAGGCAAGAACACAACTGTAATGATTGAAAGACGTTGCATCGAGTTGTTAGTTTCCACCGAAAGTGTGTTGAATATTAAGTTGATTAGGTTTTCTATAGTTTGAGACATGGAGTCGATATCATCAAGAAACGAAAGTAAATGGTCACTTATATCACTCAAATAAAGGGTTGAGTTCCTAGATATGAAGTCTTTGAAGTTCGGTTGATCTTTTAACTGATTGACCATCGAGGAGATTGGCAATATCGATGAGCGCAAGAGCGATAACTCATTGACCATCAAGTGCAATTCTTGTGTGTGACCAATATCGGGATTAATCAAAATGTCCATTTCAAATTCATTTAGTATTTTGCTGTAAGCTGAAACAACCGGGTACAGTAAATCAACAGTAGCGTCTAGAACTGATTCAAAGAGGATAGATGAATCACAGGACTCACGAAGAATGGTGTACTCTGTAGAGAGACGAGAAAGAATAGCCTTTTCAATATCGTTTGCTGAGTGTTCAAAGAAAGAGATAACTGTACCATCCTGCATAATGACGATAGACAGCTGCTCGACGCAAACACCTAAGGATTTTCGATAGAGTGGATGCCTCCTTTCGATCTCGGCCATTTTTCTCCGACTATGTGCATCAGTCGCAGGAATTAGATTCAGCTCTGTTAGCTGTCGAGCATCAGGATCATTCTGAATTCTATCGGCAAGGGATTTAAAAGACGCCATTGAGTATCCTCTCTTACGCGTGGACCTTTCAGAGTCGAAGCTGTTGCCGGAAAGAGGTGACTTAACAGGCTTTAGAGATTCTGCAACTGGTGGTCTGAACGGAGGTTCAGTGGGAAACTCAGCCACATGGTGGCCAAAAAGAAGTGAAGAAAGAGAGTTTCTGGCTGGAAACCTGGCTTTCTTAATCTTGATGAGCTTGAGTAGCGGCAAAAGAGCAAAGAGATGGTTGGGGTAAAGATCTACTTTGGTTCTTTGTGGGATGTCGACCATATCTTCGATGGCCAAAGGATGTAGGGAGTAATAATCACCGATTACTGATATGGCACCCCATGATAAGCCATTAACGTTTATCCAGCGGACTTTGCTCCAATGAGGTTTCGATTTAAGTGCTTTTCGAAGTTCAGCCTTCGACTTTTCGGCCTGCTGAGAGAGTTCGTCGGAGCCTGTGCTGTCATCCTCTGTGGCCGATAGATTGGCCTTGAGGTCTTCTTCAGAATCATCATGCGCATCTGCATCATTCTGGTTCATGACAGAGTATACATCATACCTCTCTACTCGATACCGTGCCTTCGAGTAGTCGGTTATGGTCACGGTAGAACCAGGAGTCTTCAAAAAGACCCGGGTAGTGTGAATATCGATACCGGGTTCCCAGGCTGCTCTTTCCTTCTTTAGCTTGGATCCGGCATACTTCCTGTTGTTTCTTCTTTTCCTTTTTGGCTTTTTGCGCTGCCTGAATGTGGATTTGGAGCCGTCATTAGAAGGCTCTACGATCATGGGAGGAGGCTGCTGAGGTGCAGTTTGCGAGTCATTAGCCATGGTTGCTTCCTTCTCGGTGGAAGCAACAAACGAAGGTGGTGCAGTTTGGGATACGCCAGTAGCAGTTCCTCCGGCAGCCATTTTATGCTTGTCGGATGGCTGCACCACTGGCGGCTCATCTCCTTCGAAGATGTCATGAACGGCTGGAGATTGTGGCTTGATATTTGGCTGCGATAAGTCGACATCGCTATGGTCCCGTCTTTTCCGGTCCAACAGAGAAATCAAAAACGAATCCTTCCTGGATCGAGAGGATACTTTGGAGGTGGTCTTGGCGACGGACTCCCGGTGCTCAGCTCCGTTGGAAGAAGAGGCCGAAGAGTCGGAAGAGTCCGATAGATCATAGTCGGACCATGCCATCTGGTCAGGAAGATCCGGACACTGCGGGTCGGCCGAGTCGTATATTTTCTTAGCCATTTAGATGGAGATGTATGCGTCTCAGAGTGAAAGATGCTGTGGTTGGCGAGAAAATGGCTGCAGGAAGAGCGAGATAGGAAATGGTGCTTGCGCAGAAAGCAGACCTCAACTCCGAGAAGAAGCTGAAAAATAAGAGCTGAGATGTGGGGCAGATGCCAAGAAAGAAAGCTGTCACAGAGAGAGTGACGGTTTAGCGGGTGAGCAAGAGTGCCTGTAACCTGTAATTAGCTACAGTGGAAGCTGACGGCCAAAAAAAGACAAAAAAGAGGAGGAAGAAGAAGAAGAAGAAAAAAAAGCACAGATCTCTGGATGAGCAGTAGATTATTGGGCCGGGCAGTTGTGCAGAGCTGGATCCAAAGCAGAACAGCGGTCTCCCGTTATGGATATTAGCGGGGAGATTTGCAAGAGGGAAGCGGTGTAGGGAGTACCAACAGCACAGAAGATAGTAAGAAGACACTAAGGACTGTTGATGCTGTTGTGGGGTGTTGGCGTGAAGTAAGCAATGGTGCAGACGGCAGTGTAAGCAGTACACAGCAGAGCAGTTGTGTGGGACACCGCCTTGTTCTGCTTATCGAGGAGAGAAGATGGAGAGTCGAGGAGAAAAAAAAAAAAAAAAAAAAGTGAGAGAGAGAGAGAATATCAGGAAATTGCGCGATGAAGTGCTGAGAAACTAAGCGCTGTGGAGAAATAGAGAGAGAGAAAACAGAGAGACAGCTTGCTTATAAGCAGGCACATATTTAGAGCCCCACCGCTTTGGGTGAAGTGACGGTGCAATCCCAAACTTAGAGACATGTTGATGGCATGAAACCGGCTTTTCTTGGATGAGGTGGCTGCGCACTGCACTTTACTGCCCGCTATCCAGCGGCTTCTACCGTGTGCTCTACTCTGCCGCTCACATGGGCTCGGAACCGCGAACCTGGGTGGCAGAATTTCTATCTCGGGAATTCCTCTGCTCTAACCTTACTTGGTAAAGCAAACTTTTTCTTTGCGCCAGCAATTTCTGTTGCATGGCTATAGTCGGTTTCCCACGAGAATCTTCTCATGCAACTACTAAATCGACTGATTTTCTCACCCAGCAGCGGCACTGCGGCCCATGCATTTAGCTCTATACATCTAGCCCATCTTCCTGGGAGATGCTTATCTCACACAGTCTCAGTCTCAGTCTCAGTAACTGGCTCAGCAAACCGCCTGGCTTTGGCTGGCCTGTACGCCGGGCCATCGTACGTTTCCTCGCAGATGATGGTGGTGGACCAATCATCACAGCAGCACTGCGGCAAGGCGTTGCCTTGCTGTTCCGTCAGCCTGCTGCAACCCCGATACACTCAGATAGTGCTGTACTCAGACGACGGGCAGTCCGAACCCCGCAAGCCCAAGCTGGACCGCAACAAGCTTAAGAGAAAGGCCAATCTTGGAACGATGATCCAGATGCTCCAATTGAAGATCCCCGACATGTTGACGGAGCTATTGCCGCAGGCGTACGTTTCAGGAGACGTTGTGCTTCGTCTGCTACCCAACCAGTACCCGAAGCTACCCGTCATCAAGGGCTACATGTTCTACTCGACGACGCTGAAGACGCTCCAGATCATTCTCACATCGCTTTACCTCAACCCGAAGACCAAGTTCCACATTACACGCATCAAGGTCATCGAGCCGACTGCTTCGATGTCGTCGGACGAGCTAATAAACCTCTCTCTCAACAACAACCTGATCGAGAAGTCCTCGCCCACCCGGCAAGCGGTTTCTCAGTACACAACCAAGATAATTGTCAAGTGGAGGACATGCCTAAACAGCTGCCCACACCTCAACAACACAAACACTACAAGCGCCAAAATGGGTTCGTTCAGCTTGGAGAATTTTGACCTCAGCAAGCTCATGCCGTCCAGGAACCCGCTTTCCTCCATTGCTCTACACGAGGCCAAAAAGCTTCTTTTGAACACCAACAATAAGAAGAAGTTACCTTCCAAGGGTAAAGATCTCGAGCGAGTCATTACCGGCTTATTTATCTTTGAGTTGAACAGCGACAACAACGAGATTGTCGTACTGACCATCGACGACTGTGAAATCCTTGAAAGTGGCGAAATCAATTACGATAACGTGGGCCTAGCTCCACAGGCTTGAATATTCTCAGACAGGACTTCTACATAGATCTCATTTCATGTACATATATATAACATTCCATGTGCCATTCTCTCTTATCATGCTCATTTTCGGTGGGGGATACGTACATTCTTAAATTTATTCGGCGAAATAAAATTTATTGTCATCATTTCATTTGTGGAGCGGTCAAGAGCCTCTCTGCATGCAATCTTTAAAATTTTACTAACCTTCAATCCTTCAAGGCTCAATGGTTACCGTAAAGGCGTTCAGGCTAAATAAACCCTACCACTACAGACTAACTTTCGCAATCCTTATTATCTTTATTTAATTAATCGTAAACTTGTCACCATTCGCGCCAGCTCTATTTCCCATGAGTATCTCCAAAAGCTCCCTTTGACTATTCAATATCCGTCCCAAAGCTTTGTTGCTCTGATAAAGAAGTAAAATAGCCAGAAATTCAAGTAATAACATCGCAATAATGGAGTAAACCACAACCTTTTGATAGCCCAAAAATCCGACGGTTGAAATTTCCTGTTTTGGTGTCACAACCTTTGGAACAACAGGCTGAGGTATCTTAACAGGAACCTTTTCCTTTGCCTTTGTAGGTGGTTTTGCTTCAACGGCACTAGTTGTCACCTTGAGTAAACTTTCCGGTATAACATCCAACAACTGTGTCTTCAAATCAGTGACTGTTTTGACCTGACCACTGTACGTGGATTTTTCTATTATTCCCTTAATCCAAGAAGACCCAGTCCAATTTATCTTATAGCTTACTTTCAAGTTCGTTGCATTATTTTCGGCCCACGTGAAAACATATCTTGTACGTACATCAAAGGCACCACCGCTGGGAACACTTGGAGACTTAGAAACGGTCAATACTTCGACAAAGTTCTCGAAATCTTTATGCTCCAAGTACTCAATAACCTCTAGCTTCGTTGATTTTGGTCCAATTGAAAAGTTGAGTCTCTTCTGATACTCGAATTCTCTGGCAGGCCTTTCAGAATCTTGTATCTTATTGAATGTTGAGTAATCAGAAAAGTCAAATCCGTCACTCATCTCCATTATTGATTGATGAAAATCTGTTGTAGGACCAAAAAGAATATTAAAGAGTAGTCCCATGGGGGCCCCAAAGTCATAGTCAAGGATAACCTTTTCATTATTGCTATCATAGTCAATGGAATGTTCTGTAGGCACATGCTTTAGAGGACCTTCCACCTTATAGCGAGGCTGATCGTCGGTCTCTTCTTGCTTCTCTTTGACTACCTGGGTACTTTCTGACGATGCACTATGGGAATCACTTCCAGAATACCGCTCGTCATCTTCATCGATTGTAAGAATGTCGCTTTCTGATAATTTTGAACCAGAGCACGACCTATTTAGCGGCATTGATGACTCAATGATGTCGACATCTCTAGACTCCTCATGGTTGGACCTGCTAAATGCAACAGATTTCGACCATACTGTCTCAAGAAAATTCAGCGTTGAATCACGAGAGATAAAGCTGGCAAAGGAATGTTTGGAATCTTTTGTTTCTATAATAATACCGTTGGGGAAAAGGCCGACGGTGCTTCTCCTCTCAAAGTGAGTGATTTCATCAAGGGATAAAACTAGATTAGTCACCCAGCCGAGAAGATTTGAGTTGAAGCAAAGAAAGTGCTCGGAGACATACAAGCGACCCTGAAGAAGAATTTCTCTACTTAAAGCACAACTAAAATCGTCTAAAAGCCTATCCAGCTCCGGAATTGAAGTAAATAGTTTGTGGAAATCAACATTTCTCTTCAAAGAAGCGTACCGATACTGAGTATCCATGTATTTTTCCGCAGTGTAGAGATTTTTGTCGTAGTCCAGGGTGTGCTTCTTGATCGGCGACATGGTCACACCCTTGTTGCTATTGTTTGAAGTTGGAGACTTCGGTGGCTCCTGAGGTCCAACCAGCGTGTTAGACTTGCTTCTGTTCTTCCTGAAACTGAGCATCTCTGCGTTTGAGTTTGACTTCTTGGGCGAAGTAGTGGAATCAGTATTTTCCGACGAATCCTCTGCCAAGGTACCAAGACCATCATCAACGATTTTAGATCGGGATTCGATACCAGAAGACGAAGTGAAAGCAGATCCAGACCGCGAGTTTCCACCTGAGACACTATTTGCAAGGTTTCTGATGCTCGTCAAGAACGGAGAGGCTTGCCGTTTACTGTCGGAAGCATCCTTAGAGCCTTCTTCACCAGGTGCAGGAGAAGCTCCAGGGCTCGCCAGCACGGTAGACACACTATGCGTTAGCATCTGATCGATCGTGTCAATGGAGCGATTCAATTGGACCCCCATGTTGGCACGGGAGATGTCAGAGCTGTGAATGTCAGCCAGAGTTGTTTCGGGCTGTGCAGGAGGCGATCTAACGATGGTGTTGACGGGTATGGAGGAAGTTGAAGATGACGTCGAGGCTGTTGAATTTGTAGACGCCGAGAGAAAAGATGAGGCGTCACTTCGGTCCGACTTCTTGAATGCATGCAATGCACTGGACACGTTGCCGTTTGCATTTGCGTTGATGGTGCTGTTCGTAGTCGAATTGGAGAGTGAGCCACGAGATGGTGGAAGAGACATTGCTGCAGTCCGCAGAGGAGCAACATTAGTGATGATTTCGTCATTATCGTCATCGGGCAATCGGGGAAAGTCCACAAGGTATCGCCTGGAGTGGGACTCTAATGACTGGGAGCCAAAAGAGCCGGAAGAAGACCTTTTTAGCACCATGCCTGGGTGGTCTTCAGCAATCATAGAAGTAGCAGATTTGCTGTACTTGTGCTGCCTGGGCTTCATCGATATAGACTCAAGTGTGCCCACTCGATCCCGAACTTCAGACTCCATGATGATTGATCTGGAGAAAGAAGAGAGTTGTTTGGTTGGAGCAGGAAAAGATGGTATGCGAGGTAAACGAACGGTACGAAACTCACAAATGAGATCGGGAACGAGAGCCACACAGAAAAGTGCGAGTGCGGGGAAGGATTTAAGCGGGAAGAGAGACGAGAGAGAGGAAGAGAGATGAGGAAGAAATGGATGTGAAGGAGGTGAAGGAGGTGAAGGAGGTGGGAGGAAGAAATGGAGGGAGCAAGATGTGGTGGACGAGGGGTGGTAAATGTGAAATAAGAGGAGGTAGTTGAAAGACGAGCATTAGCGCCGAAGCAGTTGAAGGACGAGCATTTGCGCCGAGGCAGTAGGGGGTTTCCAGCGCAGAAACAGAGGACAGTATGAGAAGATAACAGGCAGTGGGGCCTGAAAAGAACAAATTTTTACTGGTTGATGCGAATAAGGTGGTATAGTAGTTTTTGTCTGCTTATGTGGTGTAGAAGATGCAAATGGATGGATCTTTGTGGCTGACAGTTGGCGGCCGCTGAGTCTGGCTCACCACACAAAACTATCTGCTGTTCACCTTCCTGTGGGAGGGAGATGTATGCCTTGTACATTGCTTTAAGTTTGGAAGATGGCTCTGAGCTATAGATAACGTGTCTAAACGCCGGAAAACATACATGGTCAACTACAACGCCATTCAGAGGTTGGTATTCGCATGTGGAGCTCTGCCCGTGATGGAGCCAGCCCGATCCATGCCCATAAAACACGCTCACACCTACTGAATAGTTTGAAGAACCGTGCAGCGCAAACACTACTATTTGGACCGCAACAATAGCACCTACGTCAATATACTTCAAGACACCACCTAGAAACTTCCGGGCACCCAGTTCAGCGCTGAACAACTTTATGGCAAGCAGTCGAAGGTTTATCTCACATCTCAAACTCCATACTTTTGCCCATACTTGTCTCTAGTACTCTAGAGTGGTCTGGCGATGCTATATCTCTTTTTCCCACCCCATCTATTCGAAGGAAACTCCCGTGCCCTATCTGCACGCAGACCAAATATTCGCTGCAGTTCGGAGGCTTGGCATTACTAATGAAATTATATAACGAAATTGGGAATAGAGATAAACAGTGCTGCTATAAAATATGAAAAGGGTAACGCAAGTTAGACGCTAGTTAATTTGTGTGCGTGAAGGTAGGCTCGTGCGTTTTTGTGCTTCGATGGAGTTGAGGATAATAGGAAAAAAGAAAAGCAAGATAACCGACCGGCCAGATAGCGAACAAGCTTACTGATGCATCGTCATAGCAATCCATGCACTACAAGGATCCGGATTTGAAACTCACATCTTTATATTAGTCATTCTAGCAGCCCAACTGTTTTAAAGGAGGCCTTCCAGCTACTGGGATATCTAATTAGTACTTCTCTAAAGTGTGGCGTTGGCGGCTTATCAATGAGCGCAGAAATCGGAAATTTTTTAATTGGTACGGAACGGAGCGCTGATATCTTAATTTTTTTTTTTTTTTTTTTTTTCACCTAACCTAACGTTATTTGAAAAAAAGCAAATCACCTTCAATCAAAAAAAAAAATCACGGACTGGACAGACTCGTCTTCAAATAATGGTTAATGATAGTGAGTCTGGCACAATAAGAGCTAATGGAACCATTCCTGGCTCGCAGATGTCTTTGAATCAGCAAAATTTATCCGATGACTCAAGTATATTCAGTTTATCGGACGATGATTCCGAGATCAGGAGCAGCAACGATGACAGCGATATTACAATTATGAATGATACCCAAGGATTCTTTGGAAGCGTGAAGCGTAGTTGTAAAAATTTTTATGCCAATCATATTGTGCCCAACATGGGAGTCACATTGACGTTGATTTCCCAGTTGTTCAATTCCATAATGATATTGTTCTGCAAGCTTCTACTTTTGGACAAAGATTTTGATGAACCAATGCATCCATTTCAGATATTGCTTGTGCGTATGGTCATCACATATATTGGATGTGCCATATATCTTACCTTTGTGAAACCGAATCCGGACTTTCCATTTGGGCCCAAAGGTGTCAGGAGATATATGATGGGAAGAGGCCTCGGTGGATTCTTGGGAGTTGCCGGCCAATACTTTGCCTTGATGTATCTATCTGTTTCCGATACCATAGTCATCACATTTTTGTCTCCCACAATCACATCGTTAATGGCTTGGATTCTTTTGGGTGAACGTTTTTCCAGGGCTGAGGCCATCGGTGGTATGGTTGCATTTGTTGGTGTGATTTTTGTCTCGCAGCCTGCATTTCTATTTGGCAGCAAACCTCCAACAGATACAGAGCTAGCTGCGGAGGCTGGTGCCACTAGGGTTGTTGAGTCGGCAAATCCATACCTCCGACTTCTAGGAAGCTTGCTCGCACTCTCTTCAACTTTCGGTACCGGAATTGCCATGTGCTCCATAAGAAAAATTGGCTTCAAGGCACATCCCTTGTTGACTGTGTCGTTTTTTGCCTTGATCACTGTGGTGATCTCATTTTTTGGCATTGTTTTCACTCCCGGACTTTCTTTTCAAATTCCGCATAACTGGCGTCAATGGGGTGAACTTATCACTTTGGGTATTGCAGGATTTATGATGCAATTCCTATTGACAGCTGGTATGCAGAGAGAGAAGGCCTCCCGTGCAATTGCCATGACCTACACTCAGCTAGTTTACGCCTTACTCATCGATTTGTTTGTTTTCGGACATTTCCCAAGTGCACTAAGTCTCCTTGGTGAATTTATCATCGTTAGTGCAGTTTTGTCCATTCTTTACTTCAAAGACACTGGCACTAGCTCAGTATCAACCTCCTCAGAACAGGGCTCGAAACGGCAGATAGACGCCACAACATCTCAAATAGAACTAAGTGATATCGAATCAGATTTCGAATCTAACGATGGTTCTAACCGTCGCTCGCAGATATAAACGCATTATTTAAATATTCCGTACTCGTATAGGTGGGTTCTTCATTAAGATACATATATATTCCAAAGAAGACTGTAGGTACAGTGACAAAGGAGATGATTTTTCTCTATTTTCCGGTTTTAAAATTACAAACAGTCCCACTTCAACGAGAAAATCAACCATTAAAATACCAATTACTTATAAGAAAAGATATAAGAAAAGACCTTAATTCCTTATGCAGCTGCCTTCTTCAACCTTTCGACCTGCTCACTCAATGTCTTCTCATTCTCCTCGATCCAGCTCAAACTCTCTAAATGATTATTGAGCAATTTTAAAACATCCTCCAAAAGCACTTCTTCGTTAGAGCCTTTCGTATTAGATGTCAAAAGAGCTCTGTTAAATCCATCATTAACTCCATTGACCTCTGAGATCAATGAAGAAAACTTTGTTCCCAGAGAGTCTAACTTTGCCTCCAATATTTCTGCCAACTTGTATGACCTTTCTCTTATCTGGTCATTTGTCAATACTACTTCATTATTAGAAGTTGTAACCAACCCCGTCAAGCTAGATGATGCCTTATCACCTACCGTATTGGCTGTAGCTGAAGAGGAGTTACCTATAGCCGCCACAGGGGCGGTATTAGAGGGAGTTGAAGTAGATATCGATGCTGCTGTACCAGAACCAGAGGATCCAATGGTCGAGGAAACATTTGCCGATGAATTGGTAACAATACCGCTACTGCCCTGAATGGATGCCAATAAAGTTTCAGATTGTCCCTCGTAGCCAGTTAGCAATGAATCTAATTCTTCTTGCTGCTTTTCAATGTAAGATAACGTTTGATCAATCTTATTCTGTTTTTGCTCGCATTGCAATGAGTCCGAATATAACTTCGCTATCTTTTCACTTGAATTGACGAGAACCTCATCCCATGAATTGATTCTATCACTGTAACTCTCAAATATTTTAGACGAGGAAGATAGCTGATTTGTCCACTTGGTGATTAAATCCTCCAAGTTCTTATTTATAATGGAGATTTGTTTTGGCTTGAAATCCTCCAAATTTGCGGGCTTCTGGACTTGTTCCGTTTTCACATCAAACGAAACCTTTTTTTCCTTTTTCGTTTCGTCCGCCTTTCCGTTATCCGTTTTCTGTCCAAAGCTGAAACCAGTTACTGGCTTCTGAGCAGATAGCGCAGACTTGGGTGCATCAGCTTTGCTACCTTGAGTAGCTCCGGCCGAACCACCAAGAGAGAATGCTGGTTTAGGTGCATCTTTCTTTTCTGAGGTGGAGGTACTTCCAAATGAAAAGCCAGCCTTAGATACATCCTTCTTTTCGGCAGTGGAAGACACTCCAAGAGCGAAAGCTGGTTTTGAGGCGTCCTTCTTTTCGGAAGTAGAAGAAGCTCCAAAAGAGAAGGCTGGTTTTGAGGCATCCTTCTTCTCAGCGCTAGAGGCCCCAAATGAGAAAGCTGGTTTGGAGGCATCCTCCTTCTCAGCATTTGAAGAAGCACCAAAGGAGAAAGCTGGTTTTGGGGCGTCCTTCTTTTCGGAAGTAGAAGAAGCTCCAAATGAGAATGCTGGTTTAGAGTCGTCTTTCTTTTCGGAGGTGGAAGAAGCTCCAAATGAGAAAGCTGGTTTGGAGGCATCTTTCTTCTCAGCATTAGAAGAAGCTCCAAAGGAGAATGCTGGTTTGGAGGCGTCTTTCTTTTCGGAAGTAGATAAGCTTCCAAAAGAAAAACCAGGCTTAGAAACAGTACTACTTTCAGCTGGCTTAGGATTAGTACCAAATGAAAATGTCGAGCCCGTGGAAGTGTCCTTTTTTGAACCAAAGGAGAAACCAGCTGAGGAGTCTTTCTTCTGTCCATCCGGTGCAGAAGTCTGAAACAGCGGCTTAGATGAATCCTTGGCTGTTGAGGCGGCCGAGCTGCCAAAAGAGAATTTGTTGCCTGTTGATGCTGTAGATGTGCTATTTTCAGAACCACCGAAGGAAAACGATGGCTTTGAATTGGATGCGGCAGCAGGTTTAGCTGACGTGTTTAACTGTAACGATGCCGGCGCCTGCGTGCTGGAAGGAGTTGCACTGGCGGCATTGGCATTAGAAGTGGAGGATGAGGCACCAAAGCTGAAGGCAGGCTTACTTGGATTGGAAGAAGAACTGGTGCTTTGGGCATTTGAATTTCCAAAAGAAAAGCCACCGGTGTTGCTTGAAGTGGCAGCCGATGACGTGCCTAAGCCGGGTTTTGCGGCACTTCTAGCAGAAGAGCCAAAGAGTGGCTTACTTGCGCCACTGGAGCCGAATAATGGCTTACTTGCATTGCTGGAACCGAAAGCAGGCTGGCTGGACTTAGTAGAGCCAAAGGTAGATTGATTTGAGCTGTTGGAACCAAAGGCAGACTGACCCGCATTACCTGTGCCGAAAGTAGGCTTATTTACAGCTGCCGATCCGAATGGTTGAGAGGAGCCTGAGTTGGCGTTGGTGTTGGTGTTGTTGGTTGAAGAACCGAAGGAGAAGCCAGAAGAAGCACCAGCATTTGAGCTGTTGGCATTGCTGCCGAAGGCACCTGTAGAGTTTGAGCCCAGACCAAAAGTAGAACCTCCAGCAGGAGCTGCGTTGCCCTGGGAGCCGAAGGAGAACGCATTGTTACTGGAGCTTTGACCTGTAGCATTGGTGCTAGAGCCGAAAGAGAAGGCAGATTTCTGGCCGTTGTTGCCACCGCTAGAGAAATTAAATCCCGAAGCTAAGTGTTAGTGGATGCTGAAAGTAAATATTGACAGGTACTTACACATTTGAAAAGAGGGCCCAAAGATTGCAACAGCAGTAAAGCAAAGGTGTTGATTAGGTGGTGAAGTTTGTTGTGGAAAATTTGTGCTGGGTGCGAGTCCGGGGAAAGAAAGAGCTAAGAGATATTTTTCAGTAGGAGAGAATTCGACGAAGATGAAGGAAGGTGTGGTGGGCGAGCAGAGGAAGATCGGAGAAATGACATGCAGCAAGGAGGATATAAGACGGAGGTTGAAAAAGGCAGTTTGACAATGGCGTGGTGATGCGGCCTTACAGCTATATCTTTTGATGGAGCTTTGCCGCCGTGTTTGTGGGAGCCGAGAATAAACGCCAAGTTATATGCAAGAGCAGATATAGATCTGCCATAAACAATATGCTAAAGCCAACGATTTGGCGTATATGCTGTGAAAAATGAGGTCCAGTAAAAGAAGATTCTAGGAACTGAAGTGGCTGCAAGCGGTGGCACAGTTGATCTGGCGCCTAATGCGTAGCTACTAGCGCTACCGTCAGTAGCTACTAGCGCTAGCCGGTTCCGGTGAGTCTGGCGGCCAAGATCATGGTGGCTCGCTTGTCAGGAGCCAAGAGAAACAGTACTTCTGGCTAGGCTGCCATGACATGAGAAGAGACTACATCTGCTCTGGCAATGTTCGACCGCCAGAAAGCTACCTACGAACCAGTGCCAGCAGATCTGGCCACGGGACCCGAGTCACGCGATTGCTCTGATAATCCATCCCGTGAGCTGCATCTGGGTGCTAGTATCTTGGTTGCAACAGTCGTTTCAAATAGCACGACCATCACACACACACTCATCACACTTTGGTAGCACAAGCATATGGACAGGTATTACAGTACTGTGCACTTTGTCTCACTCTACACGACTTTTCTCAGCTCATCGGCCAATCTCTTTTCCTCTCCCGTCTCTCCTCCTGCAGACATACATAATATAATCAGAAAAAACAATTTTCCCGCCGCGCATCACTTGCCGCACAAGATTGTGATCTCCGTCTCACTCATTCTTCACCGCCAGTTTTGTGGAGAAAGGTTAAGTCAGAGGCAAATTATCTGCAGCAGAACATAACGTAACAAAGGATCGAGCGAGACCTTTGTCGCCAGCGGTTATATAAGCAGCCCCAAAAGTTGACCGCTTTTTGCCACTTGCCTCTGCTGCTCAATTCTTCAGAGTCAATTGATGAAAAAGTACACTTACCTCTCATCTGGTAATTACATCGATGGAAACAGCATTCCCTCCTACTACCGACTGCCCACGCTAATTCGGGGCGATGATTCCGACCTTCGGGCTTTCGACTCGATCGACAACGAGGAGCAGGTCTCTATTGGTGATCTCCATGCGCTTTACAGCAAGTTATGCTTGCACAACGGAAGCACCAGCAGCGTCGGCTCAGGCGGCAACAAGAACAGATCTACGTCCGATTTCCGGCGGACACTTTCTGAAAATGCTACTGACAGCTTTGACAGGCTTCGGGGCCGGATTAAGAAACCTGCAGACCAGATACCAGAGCCCAGAGAGGCACACCGGCTGCGAGGAATAGAAGACGAGTACATTCCTGGTTTTGACAGCTTCGACTTGAAATACTTTGGAATTGATGAAGACGCTGTTTTGTCAGACACCGAGGATGCACATACTGTCACTAGCAAGTGTCAGGCTCTGCCAGAACCGGAAAATATGCGCTTGCGGAATGTTGCAGCTTCCAAAAGACCTCACAGCCTGCAGGAAGCACAGATCAAGCGGCCTCATCGGCTTGCTTTAGGGTCCGAGTCCCCTTCACCGCTTTCGAGCTCGGCCAACGTTTCGGACTACAAAAATGAGCAGAAATTAATCAGTCAGCTTCATTCGGTGGCTAAGCCAATTCAGATATCTAAGCAGGGAAAAGAAGCAAAAGGCAAAGTGGAACGTTTTCATGTAGACGATACTACATTCAAACTGGGAAATTCGCCGGAGCGCAACGGCGACAGAAAGTATCTTTCCAACTTACCCAGCAACTTTTCATCCCTTTCTTTCAGCGAGAGGAGAAAGTTTTTAAGTGACATTCTTCCTGCTCAGTTAAAAGACGATACGGACTACAAAAACCATCTTTCAAAACTCGTTCGTAGATGCTCGGCTTCTAAGAGGAATGGCTCGTCTCCGATTACTTTCACTCTTGGTTCTCGTCCATCTTCCGTAGCCGTGCCAGACAATGTTAACCAAGCAGGCTCGATTATAATGAGCAAGTGGAAACTCGGTCGGATCTTCAACAGAGGAGCATTTGGCCTGATCAGGGAGTGCATCAATATTAACGACAGCTCAGACAAACGTGCCATGAAGGTTATCAATATTCATGGCTTAAAGGAGTACGAACAGAGATTTAGAACAGAGATCTTTATGTGGGCATTATTCCGACATGAAAACATCTTGGAGTTAAACGACTTTCTGCTTACCGACCATGCATTCTTTTTACTAATGCCCAGGGTTGCAGGTGGCTCATTATTTGAAATCGTCAAGGTTTGGGAGGCTTATAAAACTCCTCTGAGAGAGAGATTTTTTCAGGTCAGAAATTTCCTACTAGGCCTAGCCAAGGCATTGAACCACATACACTCTCTTGGATGCTATCATGGAGATGTAAAGCTTGAGAACTGTCTGACTGATGCAGAACACAATCATAGGCCATTGCTCTGTGATTTTGGAATGGCAAACTTTTTTGACAAAACCAACAAGAAATCCATTTCCTTCCCATATTTAGCTAAGAAATTGCTCAGGGTCAGCAATAATATTATCAAAGTTCCTGACGTATATTTTAATAGCAATCCAAATAGCCGAAGATCTTCAATCTCGGGTGCCACACCCGCCTCTTCCACTTGTGATACCGACTTAATAAACCAGTTGCCGGACGACCGCATCGGATCTCTTCCTTATGCAGCTCCCGAGCTTCTTAAACCTAACCCAGACAATTTGGATAGCACATCAGACATGTGGGCTTTTGGTGTATGTGTCTATGCTCTAGTCACACTACAATTACCATTTTGCAACACATTTGAACCCGGACTGAAGTTAGTGATACTAAACTGCGAATACGATGAGCAACTATTCCGGAAGGAGGTTGGAACATTGGGAGACAAGGGAGACAAGCTAGTTACTTTGCTCCAGGGATGTCTCGAAAAGGACAAAGCTAAAAGATGGACAGCTGCCAAGGCGATTAATCTTCTTGATAGGCTATGAATTCTATTGGAAATTTCACCTTTTTACTGTTTCATAATGATCATGTACAATTATTTTCTATATAACCGCATCTTTCTGTTATGCTACATTGATGCAACAGTTTCGAACAACGATATATGACTCTTTTTATTCCCAACTTCGATATTTTTAGCGTAGCATTCTGGTGAGCGATCCAAAAGTTCAGATAACTCTTGCTCCGTTAGTACGTTGTCATCTATCTCTTTGGTTTGAATCTTTTTGGCACTGAGAAACTTATCTAAACTTTCCAACACTTCATCTCCATTGACCTTTTGTTTTCTCGTAAAACCATTTGAGTTTCCATATTGTAGTAAGGAATGGAAGTCACCAAGTTGAATCACAAGCTTTTCCAAACGTCTCTTCGAATCTGCCTTTGCCAACAGAAATTCCTCAATTGTGTTGGCACAGACCAATCTGTAGACTATCACGGGCTTAGTTTGCCCAATTCTATGCACTCTGTCCATAGCCTGCAAGTCGACTTGCGGATTCCAATCAGAGTCAAATAGAATAACGGTATCTGCAGCAGTAAGATTAATTCCCAAACCACCGGCTCTAGTCGATAACAAAAACACAGTAGTCTTCGAACCAGGACGATTAAATTTGGTGATCAATTCTTGGCGATTCTCTTGATCAGTGCTACCATCAATCCGGCAGCTTTCAATGCTCATGAGCTCAGTTAGGTATGACTCTACAATGTCCAGCATTGCTGTGAATTGAGAGAATATAAGCAGCTTGTGGCCGGATGCAATTAGCCGTGGAAGCAGCTGGTCTAAAATCTGCAACTTACAAGAGTTTTGTACCAATTCTTTAGTCAACTTTGTGTTATCATTCCAAGGAAAGAAGAACAAGTACGGCGAGTCGCACACCAATCGTAGCTGCATCATCAAGTTCTGTAACTTTTTATGGCCGACTTCCCTCTTGACAAATTTCCAGGGACCATCAAGTTTGGAGTCCTTGATAGGGTCAACATCCTCCAAATGGGATGTGACATATTTTTCAATCTTGTCTGAATCCACCCTTTTCTGGATCCCATTAACTCGAAGATAATCCTTAAGTGCCTCCTTAAAAAGCATTGTCTGAACATCCTTCTTCAATATCTGCTTGTACAAGTCACTCTGCTTTGGCGACAACTTGCTGTAAATGATATATTCTCTTTTGGGAGGCAATCCTTTCATGACATCTTTCTTGAGACGCCTTAAAAGGAACGGCCTCAAAATAGTGTGTAGGTTTTTCACTAGTGTCTTCTGGATTTCCATGCTGATGATCTCATTCACCTTTTGGTTCTGCTCTTCATCACCACCAGAGTCTTCTTCTTTTAAGTTTTCGAACGCGGCAAAATCAAACCACTGCTGGAACATGTCGACATCATGAAAGATCTCTGGTAAGATGAAATTCAACAAGGACCAAAGCTCATTGAGGTTATTTTGTAGGGGAGTTCCAGTAAGGAGAAGACGGTTTGAGGTTCTGATTTTCTTCAACTGCCTTATCAAAAGGCAGTGGGCGTTCTTAAGTCGATGCCCTTCATCGACGATCAAATATTTCCATTCACGATTTCCTAAGTACTTAAAATCACGAATACTAATTTCGTATGAGGTGACAACAACGCTGACAGATCTGAATTTTCTTCTCAACTTAGCCCGCTTATCTTTGCTACCAACATACTCCAGAACATTGAACGACGGAGCAAATTGATGGAATTCATCGACCCAATTGGAAACAGTAGACAATGGACAGCAAATCAAGAACGGACCGGTGATTCCCTGCTCGTAGAGGAAAGCCAACAAGGCAATACTCTGAAGAGTCTTACCAAGCCCCATCTCATCGGCGAGGATTCCGTTTAGTCCGTTCTGGTATAGGGTGATCAACCACTGCATTCCAGCTATTTGGTAGTCTCTCATAGTGCAGCCTGTAATCATCTTTGGCTGCAAAAGATTTGAATTTGCAACGTCAGCGGCCTTTTCTAGCGTTTTCTTGGTGTCCTTGGCTTTCTGAGAGACAAACATGTCGGACAACTTAGCCTGCTTCATGACCTTGCGCTTCTTGGTCTTTGGCTGCTTCTCGTCAGCAGGATTTTGGAGAGAGCTTTCCAAAAGAGTATCTGCAATGATACTGCTGAAAAGCTGGGATCGCTTGACCAACTCGTCCAACTTTTTAAGCTTGGAAGAGCCGGAGAGACCCTGGAACTCCTGGACTTCCTTCTGCAACTGGTTGTGCTGCTTGGTGTCATCCTGGTACTGTTCCTTTAGAAGCTTCAGAATTCTCTGCTCCTCTTTGTCGCTGACAAAGTCGTCACTGTCGACAGATGTCGATGGGGTTGATAGTCTAGACATGGAGCAGATGACGAAGACGGACGGATAGGCGACAGAAGGTGAGCGCCAAGGTGGACGATAAGCTGAGTCAGGTGATTTGATGACGTTCACAGGTGATAGCAGAGGTGGTCACAGATGATAGCACACGGTGGTGAAGAAGGCAAGTAGACAAAGTGTACGATCAGTGGTGGATCACAGATCAAGACACAGGGCCAGAGATCACTTGCTGATAGCACAGTAGCCAATAGTTCAACCAAGATACAGCCTGCAACTCCTCAACAAACAGTGACGGCAAATAGGCGATATGCCGTGTGGCGTTTATTGATAAACAAGCGTATTTGCCTGGTGGTTGTAAGGCAATGTATTGGCAAGCTTGTATGTAGTCGCTTGTATGTAGTCGCGCCGCTTGTATGTAGCCTGAGGTAATCGTAAAAAAAAAAAAAAAAAAAGAATCAGGCTTATACTTGAAGACAGTAGTTGTACGACGCCTTTGTTTCCCGCTAATAACAGCTCTCTATACGATGCGCAGATAGCCAGCGTAACCGAGATTTGACAGCTAGCTAGCTAGCATTTACACCTGCTATATAATAATAATAATAATAATAATGATGATAATTATGGCTCCTTACTCCGGTGCTTCTATGGAGTATCGTCTGCGTCGACGCGTCGGCAGCTCCGGCGACAAAATTTTCACCGAGAACACTGCAACCGCGCGCACACCGCAGCGCTACTTTACTGTGGTTTGTGTACTGAGGCAACTTTGTCTTTTCTCTTTTAGCTACACAGAGACTTTCGCTTTCTACACTGCTTGATTGCACTTTTCACAAGAGATCAAAATGTCGGGAAGAATCGAGCCGGGCCAAACTGCGTCCAAGAAGCCTAAGACGGAGCAGGAGGATGAGCCCACTACCGTGACGATGAACAAGTCGGACGTCGATAGCAAGATCGAGGACTTAGAATCGGAGGCCAAGGAGTACATCGCCAAACAAACCAAACCCGTGATCATCCCTTCGTACGCAAAGTGGTTCGACATCAGGACCATCCACGAGATTGAGAAGAGGTCACTTCCCGAGTTTTTCACGGGCGAATCCCGCTTCAAGACTCCTAGGATCTACAGAGACTTCCGTGACTTCATGATCCATTCATACCGCTTGAACCCGATGGAGTACCTGTCGGTGACCGCCGTCAGACGGAACCTTGCGGGCGATGTTGCGTCAATCATGCGTGTTCACAGCTTTCTAACGAAGTGGGGTCTCATCAACTACCAGATCGACCCCAAGACCAAGCCGTTCAGCCTTGGCCCACAGTACACGGGCCATTTCCAAATCACTCTCGATAAGCCTGCGGGATTCGAGCCCTACATCCCGGACAATGCCGAGATCATTAACGATGCCAAACGAAACCGTGAAGAAGATGCCGACGGTGGCGAGGAGGCTGCGGTGGGCGCCTCTGACGACGGCGATAAGACAAATAATCCTGCAAAGAAGATCAAGACCGAGGAGCCAGATATGTTGAGGCCAACCGAGATCCCTTTGAACTTGGAGCTCAGACACAACATATACGACTCCACCCAGGACGCCTTCACTTTGAGAAGCCAGGAAACCAGCAAGGCTGCATCGCAAGCCGGCGTCAAGCAGTTGCTCTGTAGCATAACAGGAAACGACATCACCGAGACACGCTACCACAATTTGAAAACAAAGCAGAACATATCGTCGAAGGCTTTCGAGGACGGCCAGTTTCCCTCGATATTCAAGAGCGAGGACTTTGTCAAACTTGACAAGGTGCAGGCCCACTCCGATTCCAAGCCTTGGACAGACCAGGAGATCTTGCTTCTCCTCGAAGGAATCGAGATGTTTGGAGGAGACTGGAATTCCATCTGTGGCCATGTGGGATCGAGGACAAAGGAACAGTGCATATCGAAATTCATACAGTTGCCAATCGAGGACAGATATTTGGAGAAGCAGATGGGCAAGGGCAAGTATGCTGCTTATTTGAACAAGCTCAAAAAGACATACTCCAAAGTTGATGCCAAGTCGAAACTCGGCGAGGCTCCTAGTAATCCTGAGCCGACAGTCGATGCCACACACAAGATAATCCAGTATATACTCAAGTCTATTGATCCTGATTTGGCACAGAATCCGGACCAGGACATAGAGAAGGCCATCAAGTTGACTTTTGGATCGGTGATTGGAAACGCCGGTAACAAACTAGAGCAGGAAAAGAGTAAAGAGAACGAGTTGATTTCGTCAATACTCAAGTTGTCGTTGAAAAAATTTGATTTGAAGTTACAGGAATTGAAGGCTCTTGAGGAGAAGGTTTTGGACCATAAGAGAACGTTGGCCATGGAGAAACACAATCTTTTGATTGACAGGCTGGCACTTAGAAAACAGGCGAAGATTGTGCGCTCGAAGTTGCTTAAAGCCAGTGAGTTGGGTGCTACCGATGAGGGACTACAGCTTTGTGAGGAGGCAGCAGTTGAGGCCAACAGAGCTCCAAGGGTTGTTGTTAACAAGAAGAACGAACTCACATCTTCTGTGAACCAGGACAGCAATCTTTTACCAGATGGAGACAACGACCTTGTTCAGAACAACAAAGTGCAGCCAATCAGCGTGATGAAGCCACAGCAATACAGCATGTGGAGTGCCTAATTTGTAGCTTTAAGTTTTCGTGTATTCTTTATTGATTTTGTAGTTTGCAATGTATATGCTAGGAGAAAGAGTAGGGATAGCGGATAGCAAGTATTAGAAATGCCTGGCATATGCAGATTTCAAAATTGATAGTGGACTACGCATTACTCCCAGAAATATTCTTGAGGTTGAAAAAAAAAAGCAGCTCAATGTGACGTAGTAGGAACAGGTGATAATTCCAGGCTATGAAGAGTCATAGTACTCATGAAATCTAGCATTTCAGTCCAATTACAGTCACGACCTCGACTATTACAAATCATGTAATATGCAGATGATGAGATGTATATGTTATTGGGTATATAGTATACTGAGCTACTACTAATATCAGAATAACTGGTGTACATTTGCTGATTGTGGATACGCGATATCGTGAGCTGCCGGTATATAGAGTGGAAAGTATAGAGATAATGAAGCAAAGATGTTTAGTGGTATAGGGGTAGTGGTATGGGCGTAGTGGCATAACACTCCCAGATAGGCTGATTTACCGGTTCCATTTTTCTCCAAATCACTGGCGTAAGGCTCACCAGGCCTAAACTCGCATACCTCAACTTGTTTTACTAGTTTATTCCCGGTAGCCTCACTAGCTCCACCGCTACTCTCAACACATTCCACCGGGAACCACCTTCCACATTCATATATTCCTCCTCGCTTTTACCCATCACATCCTCCTCTGCCACTTCCCCTCCTTATCTCCACACTAATCAGGCAACAGAAACCGCTCTGTCCCTGGTTTCACCGGTGTGCCTGGTGGAGAAGGAGAAACAGTTCCCGCTGTAAAGAAAGAAAAAATTCCCCTCTTTTCTCGCTTTCTCTCGCTTTTTTTTACTTCTTGATTTTTTTTTTTTTTTTTTTTTTTTTATTTTCCCTCGCATTTCTATCGTGACTAGCAACATTGACCGTTACTACTTCTTCTTTCTTATATATCAAATACAGCAGGTATAACGTCTGCTCTAACTGCAAGAAGGCAACCAGTACAACCTTATAATGTCACAACCAAGACCAAAGCCATGGGAGGTGTCGGCAGGCACTTCTTCGGCATCTGTGGGAATGACTGGATCAGATTATCTAGTTGGCTCGGTCCCCATTTCAGCTCCAGCAACAGGCACTTCCAGTCAAGCTCAGACGCAGACACAGACTCAGACCCAGACGCAGGCGCCTTCGGCCACAGTGAACTCTGATGCACCGGCATTACCAGCAAAGCCCGCCACCCTACTTTCAGCAACAGAAAACAACAGTCTAACGGGACCATCAGGCATCAACAACTCTTACAACAACTATGGAGACAGTTACAGTGGAACTTCAGGAATATATGGAAGCGGGTACGGCGGCGGATACGGCGGCGGGTACGGAGGGACGTACGGATCCGGCCTGTATGGTTCAAGCATGTATGGTTCCGGAATGTATGGATCAGGAATGTACGGCTCAGGTATGTATGGATCAGGAATGTACGGTTCGGGGATGTACGGGTCTGGAATGTATGGTTCAGGCATGTACGGAATGGGACCAGGAATGATGGGTAATGGACTAGGTTCGCAGCTAGCTCAGGGCACAGAGGCCACCTTCCGCTTGATCGAGAGCATGATTGGTGCAGTCACGGGATTTGCACAGATGCTTGAAAGCACGTACTATGCAACACATAATTCGTTTTTTACAATGATGTCGATGGCAGAACAGTTCTCCAATCTTAAAAATGCACTCGGTTCAGTGCTTGGAATATATGCGCTTTTGGACTGGACCAAGAAAATGATCTGCAAAGTGACCGGTGTCAAGAACACCCTCACGGCGCAGGAATTCAAGAAGTTCCAGAAGAAATTGGAGTCTGGCAGCAGCAGCAACGGCAATAATAACGGGAAGAAACCTGGAAATGGCAGACTTTCCTTAAAGCCTTTACTCTTCTTCTTTGCTGCTGTTTTTGGCTTACCTTATGCTTTAAAGAAACTTGTTGTTCTTTTAGCAAAACAACAACAGAATCAGAAGTTGCAACAGATTCAGCAGCAGCAACTTACAGGAGTGCCGCTACGTGGCCAAGCTGTTGGAGGAGCACAGGCACAACAGGCGCAAGTTGTTGACCCTAAGAAGCTGGAATTTGCCAGGGCCATGTACAACTTTAATCCCGAGAACGAAGAAATGGAGCTTACGCTGAAGAAAGGAGACCTCGTGGCGATATTGTCGAAGCTTGACGGAAACGGGCAACCAAGCAGCTGGTGGAGATGCAGGACAAAGGATGGAAGATTTGGCTTTGTCCCAGGAACATATTTGGAAATCATCAAGAGAAATAAGGCAGGTACTAAGATCGCTTCCATAGAGCCGGCTAAGGGAAGTGAAGAGAAGGGTAAGAAGGTGGTACCAGCACCAGAATCATAATGCAGGATGCGTAGGTTTATTTTATATACATGTACTAATTAACATCTCGGGTCGACGAAATGGCGGTATGCATAAATATAGATACATAGAATGACAACAGCAACGGCGGTTTGTAGTGCACCAAACGTATGTGAGAGTTGTAAACGAAGGAGGCAAAACTGTTCTCGAGAACAAAGAATATCTAGACCCTCTAATGGTACAGTAGCAATGGGTTACTGACCGATAAGCACTTCGAGGTCAACCACTATGTGATAAACATCTGGGGCAAAGGTTTTCACTTTTTCAAGATGTCGAAAACGGATTGTGGCCTTACGTCCAAGAAGACGCCCGAACTCTGCCTGTAGATCAGAAACGAAAGCTTCAAAATAATCGACATGGACATTTTCATGAACATGCACTATGCAGGGAAAATCGAACAGGTTAAATCTAGTAATAAGCCCGGCAGCGATTGGCCAGGACTTTCTGGATGTGGGAAGAAGACCCAAATTGATATGGGAGAGGGGAATTCTCGTATTTGGGAACATATCAGCAAACCTAGAAATAGCGTTTTCGTTAGATTCCCTGAAAGCCATAAGTGTGGACGTAGCAAGACGTTCAAGCGGTATGTCCTGGTTCTCCTCAATCTTTGTATAGTCACCAAACTTATTTGTCTTGAAGCCTCTGATCAGGCCTTCAATGCTCCACTTGTTAATATCCCATCCGTAGACTCTTACAGGATTGTTCTTTAGGTAACTAAAGGTGAAGTAGCCAATTCCACAAAAGAGGTCAATGACATGAGTATTATTAACGTTTTGAAAGTCGAGCACCCGGCGCTTTTCCTTGATATTGCCACGGCTAAACATGACAAATCTAGGAGCCCAAGTTTGGTAGATTTCATTCTGAACGGCGTGGCACCAGAACTCGTTCTGGAAGTCGGAGTCAGAAGGGTCAGAAAAGCTGGCATTTTCATTACCGTACAAGCCATAAAGCGGCAGTAAGTTGGTAGGCCGGCGAATCTCATTTTCTGCTTCTATTATTGGGCGGTTAATTGCAATGTGAGTCAATGGCCTATCCTTTTTGGAAGCATGGTGATTGAAAAAGCCGCTGAGCAGGCTAGTCATGAGGGTCTCGTACTGGGACTTGGAAAGGGAGCCCAGGAAGTCTTTCCAATCTGGACAATCAAATGTATTAGATGGCAGCAGAACTAGTGGCGGATAAATGGAAAACCCTTTAGGGAGATGAGACATGAGACTGGAAAGCGACTCTGGATGCAACTCATTTTCTTTCAGAAAGTGCTGAAAAATCGATTTCAATGATTCTGGACGGGTGATTGGCGAATTCTGCACAATAAAACCATAGTCAATACCCTTTAGAAGAGTATTTAGCTTATCTTCATCGTTTTCGTGGACCGGGATCAAGAATAAATCATTATTCTTAGTGATTTTTCTGGTTTTATCCAATAAGCCGCTGCTCTCTAGCAAAGTTTTTATACGCTTGATTTGTTCTGGATCCGAGACTTGTAAACATCTTTGCATTATTACGGGTGCAGAAACTGAAAACTACAAAAATAGGCAAATTAAGAAGTTCTGTAGCCAGAAGAAAAAAAAAAAAAGAAAAATACAATTCACTTCAACAGTGAGCCAGAGAAGAAGCTTAGGAAAAAAAAAAAAAAAAACATGCTGAAAACTTCCTCGGAGCACTGCCTCACTTCCTGTAGGCTTGAAGTACGGAAAGAGAAACGAGGAGAATTTGTAATTTGCTGGAAGTCTTCGTTGTCATAGATTTCAGAATCATACAGTACGTCAGGATGAATCGTCTGAAACAGTGTGCCGTTGAATAAGCTTTTGAATCTTAGTTATTCCTGCGGCCGTTTGTGTGTGATCGCTGAAAGCAGTTCACACAGGCAATTGGAGGCAGACAGCACCAGACAAAAAGCAATACACAGCACACGGCAAAATCCCTTTTGCTTTTGGCGAAGTCAACTATATTGCCAACGTAAATGCCTAAGACACAAAGTGTGCTATGCGCTGTAGTCAACCCTACCCAGGCTGCTTGCTGTCTGTGCTCTTGCCAACACAGCCAGACTTTCGGTTTTCGGGTTTCTGCTTTCTACTTTCTCCGCGATTATGCGCTCGCAATTTGTTGATAACCTGTGGTTCTCGATAAAGCTTACCGTTGACGATATACGCTTTCAGATACAAGTATCAACATGAGCAAACGGGACAAGCGCAGGCTACAGATCCAGGGCAAACTGGAGAAGCTGGAAGAGCAGTTTGAGCAGGAGAAAGACTACCACTACCGAGATTCACTCATACAACTTCAGTACAAACTCAGCTCATATCACACAGGAGACAACCCAGAGTACATACAGAAAGTTCGGGATTTCGAGGAGCAGAGAGACGCCGAGTTGGTCAGACTGCGACTTTCTGAGGAGTACGATGTGAAGTTCATCAACAAGCAGTTCAAAGAGGATTATGACCGGGCAGTGAAAGAGACGCAGATGATCATCGAGATGGTGAAGAGAAAGTTGCAGGATAGAATCGTCGAGAAGACCAAGCAGCTCAAAGAGGACAAGGCTCTAATCGACATTGCCACGTCATCCACGTCCGGAATACACTCATCGTCAAGGTACCACAACGGCAACGGCAGCAACGGTGACCATCTGGCAGAGAGCGCCAACGGCATGAGCAAGACGGAGAGCGGGTACAACTCCGGCTTCGACTCGTCGTCGTCGTTTTTCTTTTCGGGAGAAAGGAGGTCACACCGCCATCGGCGACACGAGAATGCATCTGTGCTGCTAAGCGGAGACGACTCTTACGATTCGGCCACAGGTACCGCTACAGGATACACAAGCGGAGGCCGTAAGAGACAGAAGGTGAATGGAGGCCGAAGCCGGGACGGATCTTCGGCAGACGAGTCCAGCCCGCAGCCAATTCTGACGGACAACAAGAAGTTGAACGAGTTTCTTTATGGACAGGAGTTTTTGAAGAGAAGGGAGAAGGCCAGCATGAGGTACTCGTCTAAGGGGTACGACGGCTGCCCTCCCTTGAAACCAGATGAAGTCAACGAAGACCTCATGCTCCTTAGAAACACATTGTCGGCCATCAAGGCGCACAAGAAGAAGTGAAATGTGATTCTCCCCTCTTTAATAGGATAAGGTGATGTGATGTATAGGAAATATTATGATACAGGAGGGAGTGTTCGCTTCGAACAACGAAAATAGCCCAGAAAGGTATCGCAATCGAGTCTTATGTACAATTACAAGAAAGTGGCTGCCCGCAGGCACTTTTCATCTATTTTTCATCTATTTTGCACGATTAATCATTAACAAAATACGGAGTACGTGTTCTATATACAGTTATATGGATGCGTAGTAAAAATGCGTTGTATCACCGAATTTCAACGAGCTTTTGGTAAATTCTACCAAATATAGTTCTCGCTTCATCATAGTTCTGATCTGTAGGCTCATGTCTTTTGAATACTGTGACAGAAATCTCAAGAATCTTATCGAGCTCAGATTCGACGTTGGGTGCGTTGGGCGTTATGTAGCGAGATAGGCCTTGCTTATCAAATATGACACTGTTTGAGCGGTAGTGGAGATCCTGGTTGAACGATAAGGATTCTTCGATCAATTTTCCCATATTTATCAGGACTTGTAGTTCGTTCTCCATTGGTTGAGAATTTGCAAGTGACTTCAAGATGTTCAAAGCAGAATAGCAATATATTGGCACTCCGTATCTGTCCATCAATTGTAGAAGGTCATTAATTTCAAATAGCTTTGCTGAGGTTATGCTTCCCCTGCATAGAGATTGGAAAAAGGAGAAAAACAACATCGGACTTGGAAAGAAACGATAATATATAAGCTGCTTCCTTTTAGGTGAGTTAGAATTCTTAACTCGGGAATTTAGGGAAACATTAAGAATCTCGAAACTTCGCTTCATCTTCCTCTCGTGTCTAATTGTTGGAATCTTAATTGGCTCGGACTGCAGTGGCAGTTTATCCAAAACCGCTAGCACCAGGCATTTGGAAGATCTGTACTGTCCAAATTGTAGTAATTTCGAGATAGTAATGCCGAAGAGATCTGGGTCCAAGTGCATGTTTTTGCATGAGATGATATCGAGGATATTAAGTAAGCGGTTCATAGACTGGCATTGATCCAATAAGGTCAATATTATATCTCGGTTTAGAAGAGTCTGCTGAGACATAATCTTCAATAGGTAATCGGATTCCTCCGGAAAAAGTTCTAGAAGGAAATTCCATATCTGCTCATTGAAGGAGAAACGCTTTTCCAAATTCAACACCTTCAATAGCTGCTCGTGCCGGCTGAGAGACTTGTCGTGGTAGAAAACGTAACGAGAGTAGAAGTAAACAAACTTGTTTAACTCGAATTCGGTGAGCGGGATTTTAGATTCAAAAAGATCATCGAACAACATGACGAGCTTCTCCAACTCAACAAGTCGGTCCTGGTTATTCACCTTATAGTGCAATACCAAGCTCATGAACTTCTCCAAATCGGATCCAGTCAAGCTCAATGCTCTTGGCTTGGGAAACTCAAAGTAAACATCTAGCAACCTCGAGATATTTCGGGATCTGAGGTTGATGGTGAACTGCTGATGCAAATAGAAGGGCGAGGGCAGACGCTTGAAGCTCAACCGCTTGTTGATGACATCTAGGTTCCTGAAGGAGCGAGATAAGTCATGGGCTACCTTCTTCACCACCTTTTCTAGCCTATCCTTCTGCTGAGACTCTTTCGATAGATGTTGCCTAGCAGAATTACCAACCGGGATATCCTCCAAACTAATTCCCATGACCTCCTGCCCATATCGTCGAAGCTCTTTGTTGTAGCATTTGTAAAAATCTTTATATAACTGACCGTACTTGAGGTCATGGCCAATCTGATCTTCAAATGTTTTTAACCGCCGGGTATTTTCATCCTCATCTAGTTCTCTTGTTAAAATGTCGTACCAACCAATCTTCAACTGAGGCACCTGTAATGCCTGTCCTCTGGCTTGTAGTTTCTTGAGAAACACATCTGGGTCTATCTTCTTGGCGGAAGTATGGTCTTGCTTGTCTTCCAACTTGACCTGACCAAAGAGATACACATTTCTGGGTACCTTTTTGAACGATACCAACCTTTTAAACAGAATAGTCGATATAAGTGGCCGCAGTCGACTCATTATATTGCTAAGTAATGCTTAGGTAGAGAAGACATGTATAGAGAAGATAGGTTACTTCGCGCAGATAAAGAGGTGAAAAATTACACTGCAGATAGCGGTTTGGAGAGTGTTGACAGAAGAGGAGGAAAAGACAGGGGAACCAGGAGAAGCCTTGAGGAAGCATTTATAAATGAAAACTACTGAGATATTCTTTAAGTAAGAATAACAATTGGTGGTAAGGGAGGACAGGGAGGGGACAAGTAACCGTTTGGAGAACAGGAGAGCAAACCGTACGGCGGCCATCCAGCAGGTATCAGCGTCGAGGAAATGAAGTCAGGGTTGGCCCAAACTGGTGTTCTTTCCAGGTAGGTAGGAAAGCTATAATCTGATGTTACAGGAGATTGAGAATTAGCATCTTGGTGTGCTGCTGGTCAGGAGATTATGGTGACTCTGTAAGCATGGAATGGACACCTTGGATGACTTGGCGCTTAATTTTTTTTTTTGGGTCCTGCATTACTTTGCTGAAACCAATTTTCACAGTCCTAATGACAGATTATAAAGCACACAGATCCTTGTGCTACTTCACAACTACTACTGGAGCAGGCTGTAGTGGGCCCAGCACTGGATGTCGGCTTGGCTCCTGTGCAATACAATTAAAAACTTCCAAGCCTAGAACAGACAGCACTGGTTCCACTGGTATTTTTTTTTGTTCAACTCAAACAAATAGCTCTCTACGATTTTTGCATGAAACATATCAGCTCATCACCTTCGTCTCGGTACTCTCTAATTCTCCGCCTCATCACTATCCCTTGGTCTACTCTTTCCTTGCTCGTGCTACTCTCCTAGAATCTTCTCGAATCCAGAATCCATCAGTCGCGGTCAACGGACTTTAAAGCAGCAGAGACCTGGCAGCTGCAGCAATTGCTCTAACTGATAACCTTTTTTCCTGCAATGTTTGGCTCCACAATTTCTGGCAGGCCAGTCACACTGGCACAACAGGTAGACAACCTCAAGTACACCATCAGATACGATAACCTTTCAATTAAAACGCTCTATCATCTTTCGATCTTTCTTCTACCGGGGGTGGAGTTCGACCCAAACTACACAGCCTTGATATACTACCAGTACCAGCTAGTATCTTCGGCGAATCCTAGTGATGTCAGCAGCACGGAGTTCAAGCTCTTGGGAGGCTTAAGCTTGGAAAAGCAAAGCGCCATCTTTAAAATAAACCCCGGTCATATTGCTGGCGTTGCTACCAGCGGTGCTGCCAACGAAGGAGATGTGGATATGGACTCAGGAATGGATGAGTTCAAAGAAGAGTCTGCTACCATAGTGCTTGGAATATCGATCGAGCCAAACAACACGGCGTTACCTTTGATGGAAGAGCTAAAGGCCCGTAGTCATGGCAACGGAACCTCTTTGGTGCCAAGTAGACCTGTGACTATACCATCGCAGTCGCAAATACTCGAGTACTCCAATCGAATCATTGGAAACGCATACAATTTCCTCTCATCCTTTGCCGATGACAACAACAAGGTTTCATTGAGCAAGTTTAACGATTGGTGGAACAAGTTTAAGAGCAAGATGAAGAACGACCCGACATATCTCGAGAGCATTAGCTGATGTGTGGTGAGATGCGATATGTACTTATGACTTAATGATGAAGGAGGAAATAATCAAAAAGGTAGAAGATGTGAACACACTTTCATCTGTTAAATGATCTTATAATAAAAGTAGAAAAGTATATTTGTGGTAATGGCCACACAGCAGGAACGTACAGTAAATGACAAACACTAGGTCTCTATCTTATCTATTTACATGATTCTAAATATTGGCAGAACTCCTTCGATCTAGCCTCCACTTCTCCCGGTCCTAGCAAACCCACCATGGCATGAAGGTTAGCTCCTGACTTCTGTCCACTGAGCGCATATCGTAGTGTCAGGTAGATATTCCTGTGCTTTAAATCAGGGAAAGCGGAAATGACGTCGTTGATACCCTGGTCAAAATCAACCGGGTTGAACATGCTGATATGGTCTCGGAAGTAAGAAGCTAGCTTGATCAACGTGGACTTATCTGTCTTAGTGAGCTTCAATATTTCAGCAATGCCATACGTTGGCTTAACGAAGAAATACCAATACTTCTCGGTGTTGAAGTCTTTGATTGTGGAAAATCCTGGATGCACGGCCAACAATACGTCGGCGACGTAATTCTTATCCAAAGTTTCCAGCTTCAAGCTCTTCTTTAGCCTTGGGTATATGTAATCCACGGTTTGGGCAAAGAATTCGCTGGACCTGTCAGCTAGCTTTTGCGACAAGTGGTGCTTGTTGAAAAAGTCGAGTTTACGCCAGTCTACTTTTGCATTTCCCTTTGTAAGACCTTCTAAAGAGAAGCTTTTCTCAAGTTCCGGGAGCGTGAAGACCTCACTTGTAGCAACACCATACTCTCTCTTTGGGGACCAACCGAACAATACACTGAAATTGATGAGTGCCTCTGGTAAGTAGCCCTTATTCTTTAAAGACATTATGTCAATGTCGTGAGCACGTTTTGATAGCTTCTTGTTGTCTAGCGTGGTCAATAAGGGGATGTGCACAAACTTGGGTGGGGTCCAGTTGAAAGCATGGTACAAAGCAATATGTTTAGGTGTCGAGGCTAGCCACTCTTCACCACGGATAACATGGGTGATCTTCATCAAGTGATCATCGACAACATTGGCAAAATGATATGTTGGAAGACCATCACTTTTTAAGAGAACAGGGTCCTCATACCTTCTGTCTGTGAGATTGATTTGGGGCTGAAGGTCGATCTGACCGTGCAATAGATCGGTGAATGCGGGATACTTCTCAGGTGCAAGTAGTCTAACTGTAAAAGGTTTGCCTGACGCTGCCAGCTCTTCGGACTCCTCTTTACTATAATGCTTATGGCAGAATCTGTCGTACGACACAGTAGTAGGCGGCTTTAACCTAGCGGCGGAATCTCGTAGTTGATTCAACCTCTCTTTCGTGCAAAAGCAGCGGTAGGCGTAACCCTTATCCAAGAGGTATTTGGCGTACTTAGCGTAGATGCTAGAGCGGTCACTTTGCCGGTATGGGCCATATGGACCACCCTCCTGGGGACCCTCATCTATTTGCAGTCCTAACCACTTCAAGGTTTCGTAGATATTCTGCTCTGCACCTTTAACAAGACGATTTTGATCGGTGTCTTCAAGACGTAATATAAACGTACCTCCGGTAGACTTTGCTGTCAAGTAGTTGTACAACGCTGTGCGTAGAGATCCAAGGTGAAGGAATCCAGTCGGTGATGGAGCAAATCTGACTCTTGCCGGCGAGTCAGGCTGACATAAAATAGTATTCTGTTCTGCAGTATCTTTGGCTAGTGAAAATTTTGCATGTTGGCGATATGCTGATTGAACTAAGTGAAAAAAGCGCTTGGAGATTCGACTCATAGCGAGAGTGAAAGAAGTCACAATAGGACAGATGAGAATGAAAAGTCGACCAATCAAGAGTCGGAATTGAATAAGAACACAGCAAGAAGCAACACCTTTTGCAATTCGAAAAATTTTCAGAGAAAAATGACAATCAAGCAGCTCTAGAGTCCGAAATGCAGGGAAGTTAGCTTTGAGAAGTCTGTCTATGCTGAAGAATAATGTTGGTCGCGATGAGATATTAACGAGAGATCGAGAGCTGAGAACCAAGAACCACCGAGGTTGATAAAAAGCCCTGAACAGTAAGGGAGAAGTTGCAAATCTCTTTGTTTGATAGTGATTAAACGATGTACACGATGATAGGCAGTTGTATGGATTCAAGTGCATATTGCATGGTGGTATGCAACAGTTTTTCTGTGAAGTGTGCACTGACTACTTTTCAAAGGACATTTGACCTATATCCAGAGGTAGACCTGCCGGACCGATTCTGAGAATTCCATAATGCTCTGATAGTAAATAAAGTTTACAAGATTGAATACACCTCAAATTTAGGTGGAGTCTGAATGTGGGCCATGCATAACTAGTCCGGCGCTTAACTCGGCGTTTATTTCACCTGCAAGCATGCCATGCTCTCAAGCAAAAACATGTGTCGATGAGAGAAAGCATCTAGCTTTGAATATAATCTTTTGCCTCTTGTGTATTGGTGGCATCCATTAACTTGCTTATGGAGCGGGGGATGGGAAGCCTACTACAGGCTTCCAATCGGTAGACGCAACTCTCATACCTCTTCGGTCACGGGTGGAAAGTTCAGACCGGTGCTCGGCCCAACTACAAATGCTTCCAACTACCTCCCAGTTCCTGGCTAGCAGCCTTAAAGATTATGAGCTACGTTTTCCTTCACTTTGGAAGTGCTGTCCGCTACAGCAGATCTATTGTCGGCTGCCAACCCCTAGTATATTCATCTTACTCAGAAACGCTTCCTAATCTTTTTAAAGAGGACTCGGGCCGCCCCGCCTGAAAAATTTTGGCATGCGTTTCGGACTCGAGAAAATTTTTCCTTGCTAAAACTAGAGCTTGATCCAGCTGGAGGTCTGTTCGCATAGTAGAGATCGTTCAAGAGGTTGAATTTGCCCAGATTGCAATCATAAGTCAAGATGAGTACCAACGACGTCAGACTGGAATTGATCCGGAGCGCAAGAGCAAAGTTGGATGCCCATAAGTCGTTTGAGTTGGAGCAGGACATGGAATTCTGCCCACTCCTAATAGACTCCTCCGACAAGCAACCGTTGCAACCGCTTCACACTCCAAGCCTATACTCTCCTCAGTACTCCCATCCTTCCTACTCGCCCATCCAATACCAACAATACCAGCAATCACCTCCAACTCCCGTTGCAGCTCCGACCCAGCCAAACACTCCGCACTTCGATTCGGCTTCCATCTTCAAGATACTGGCTGCAGCAAAGCAACAGCAGCAGAAGGATGATGCAACCAAATCGTCTGTGCCGGCTGCCACTTCGAATTCCGCCTAATTCGTCGCACTCGCGTTTTCATTATAGTCCGCCGTATAGTTCTATATAGTATGTAAGAATATTCGCATCTTGGATACATCTAAGAAGCTGTAGCGGAAGGCCATGCGTAGGCCGAGGCCGAATATCACTGCCTGCATGGTGGTGACATGTATGGAACGGACCACAGGCCATTATACTATTGCACTATGCATGGATGAACACCTTTCTGGCCGCCTGGTTTAGTAAACCTCAGCGGGGGAATACCGCTTGTCTGCTAGCTACTGTCACCTTAGTACAACCAACAAAAACGTCAAAATCACCACTAGCACAAAGATGGTGAACCAGTCACCGTTCCGCTTCAAGGCATCCTGAAACTTCTTGATCCGGTGCTGTCCTCTGACCAACCTGGAGTTGGTGTGCTCGACTCCGCTTTCGAGCTCGTTCAACAACACTAGATGGTCGTTAATCTCTCCGTTGATCTGCTGCGACATCTCGTGCTGCCTGCCGATCGACTGATGCAATGACTCAATAGTTGAGTCCTGCCGTAGAATGTCCTGCTGGTTGCTGATGAAAATCTGCTTATTGGAAAGACCCAGAGAGTCGGCCGATGCCTGCGATGCCGTGTCGGAACCATAATGGAAATCGTCCTCATACGGCACCATGCCATTATTCGGCCCATCTTTGTATTGCTGAGATCTCTCGATAGCTCCGCCGGGAGCATCGCTATATGGCTTGTGCAACAGCTTTGGCGATTCTACAAGCTTGTCCTTGAATCGAACAGATTTTTTGGGATTTTCCGATACAGAAGCATCTAGCAACTCTTCATTTTCTTGCTGATGCTGCTGCTGCTTCTGCTGCTGCCGCTTCTGCTGGTCTCGACTGGACTCCGATTTCCTCAAAGCATCATCCAATTTATCAGGTTGATATCGATACTGCGTGCTTAATGCTGGCGGAACGAGCTGCAGTAAATGATCGTATTTTCGGGTCCATGTGTCAAATCGACTCTTTTCAGAATCGAAATCACTTGCATCAACCTCATCTATTAGTAGTATCTCTAGATACTTCAAGCAGTTCACCACCTGGCTCAACGTAGTGGATATTTCGTCAGTATCAGCTGCATCAACAGACTGATCTTCGGAATCGCTGTACAACATCCGGAAATCTTGCACATTGGACTCCAACTCCTCTAGCAACGACTGGAGTCTCAAGAACTGCTGCTTAGTGGACATCTAATAGTGGAAGAAGGATCTTAGTAGTGACTGAAAAGTGAATGGAAGTACGTATGTGCGATAAGCAGATATATTCTGTGCACACACCGGGGAAGAGCTGTCGCTACCGGGAGGCTTGCTGCGAGGTGGTTACGGCGGGAGCCTGCCAAAGGTATGGAGGGACAATTGGTGGTGTAGACGATGATGGCAGCAATTAGCCTAGAACATACATTAGATAAGGACATACAATAACAGTGTGATATAAAGCTTACAAGGTACTGTGTTTGCTTGTACGAACTGAAGGAGGGATGATGGCGTAGGAGATATCTAGTGTACTTAATGCGCTGCTCCGGCGCTTAGCATTTAAACTTACAAAAAGCGTCTCTCAGGTCGGAGAAAGAAGCAACACGGCACACAGTTGCTTTGAAGTTTCCAAGACCCATTGCTTACATAGTTTAGGCAAAGCAATGCCAATTCTGTGCCGAAGTACTTGTGAGTCCAGGGAATTTCTAGACACTCGTAATGCCTTTGACTCTCATATTGTAAGGTACCATATAAAGCATGCAAAGTAACTGCCGCAGCTAATAGACTTCACACTGAGTGAATATTTGGTTGCCGTTTGAGAGAAGTAATAGCAAAAAAAAAAATCAACTGAGCTCTGGCTCCGTTTTAAAACAGAGCAACTAAGTAGCCTTGTGGCTGGAGTTTTGTAGTACGGCTTCTTACTACTATTGAGGACAGCACAAAGGAGCAAGAGCAACACAAAAATGCTGCAGATGAAAAAAACTTTACTTGCAAACTTCTTCCTGATAAGCATAGGTTTTCGGTTGCGGCATGTCCATGGTACATCTCGTTAGTACTGAGAGTGCAATTAGCGCTCTGCGGTGACCGGCGCTAGATGCTACAACCATCAGGAACAAACAACAAATGCATTGGCAAATTAAGTCAGAAAAACAGGTCCCGAAATCGTTGTATATAATAGATACGACGGTATAACAGAGTTTCTTATATCCTCTTTTCTGCCACCAGCAAGCCACATACCGCTCAGAACAGGCTACCCATAGTCACCCACTATTCTCAGCTCATCTCTACCTCGCGGTGAAATATTACTTGGGGAAGACCCGAAGTGAAATAACCCAGATTTTCATAGGTCTGCTTGCCTTTATAATCGGAGAATTGCTGCTTGAATATTTGCCGTCAGAAGATTATAATCCCAAATCCTATATATATTCGATATTTATATCTTTTGTTGACTGCTGCTTTCACCACAAGATCCTTCTTTTGGTCGCATAATGATGGATACCCTTAGAGTAGTGGTATGCGGCGATGAAGGAGTCGGAAAGTCAAGTCTTATAACCTCATTGGTGAAGGAGAAGTTTGTTCCAAATATAGAACATGTAATACCACCTCTCAACATTCCAAGAGACTTCTCGAATTCTCCGTACTCGCCTAACTCTACTATATTAATCGACACTTCTTCGTCGGATTTGTCCGGATTGCAGTATGAGGTTCGACAGGCAGACGTCATCTGGCTCGTTTACTCAGACCACTACACGTACGAGAGAATTTCACTCTACTGGATTCCGATGTTCCGATCTATGGGCGTAAACCTACCAATTGTCGTGTGCAACAATAAGATAGATCTCGAGGAAACAAGCCAGTCGGAAGTCGTTCTCAATGAAGAGTTCATTCCTCTTTTGAAGCAATTCAAGGAGATCGAGGCCTGCGTCCGATGCAGTGCAAAAAGCAACTACAACGTCAACCAGGCCTTTTACATGTGCCAGCGTGCAGTTACACACCCGATTGCTCCTTTGTATGACTACAAAGACAGCAGCTTGAAGCCTCTTGCGGTGGAGGCATTGAAGAGAGTGTTCTACCTCTGCGATAAGGACCAGGATGGATTCTTGAATGACCAGGAGTTGTTGGATCTTCAACAGAAATGCTTCCACAAGACGCTTGATATCAACGAACTTCACCGAATAAAATCAACCCTCAATATGTCTCTACCGGGATCTGCTGGCGAAAGAGGGGTCACCGAGGAAGGGTTTTTGGCTATTAACAAGCTCTATGCTGAAACTGGCAGACATGAGACGATATGGGGAATTCTACGGTCATTCCACTATACTGATTCTCTTTCCATCGACGACAAGGTGTTGTACCCTAAAGTGGACATTCCGCCAGGATCCAGTGTTGAACTCTCACCAAATGGATATAAATTTCTAGTCGACCTTTTCCTTCTTTTTGATAAGGACAATGACGGTGGTTTAAATGATGAAGAATTGGACAAACTATTCTATCCTACGCCAGGTATACCAAGGTCATGGACAGAAAGCAACTTTCCAAGAAGCGTTGTTTGCAACGAACAAGGCCATGTCACGCTTCAGGGTTGGTTGGCTCAATGGTCTATGACGACATACTTGGATCACAAAACTACTCTAGCATACTTGGGATACTTTGGGTACGAGGATAGGTCACCAAGCAGCAAGAGCAGAGCCACTACAACAAGCGCACTATATATCACCAAGTCCAGAAAGCACAGGAAACGCCATAGAAAGACCTTCAGAGCGTCGGTTTCGGATCGAACAGTTTTCAATTGCTTCATTTTGGGTGCTCCAGCTTGTGGAAAAACATCTCTTTTAGAGTCTTTTCTTGGAAGAGTATACAGCGAAACCTATTCGCCTACAATCCAACCCAAAATAGCTGTGAACAATGTCGAATTGGCTGGTGGCAAACAACGCTATTTGATTGTGGAGGAACTAGGTGAGTTAGAGGAGGCTGTAATTGACAATAAGACAAAACTAGATTCTTGTGATGTGCTCTGTCTTGCTTATGATTCATCCGATCCAGAATCATTTCAATATTTGGTTGATCTGCGGAAGCACCACCCAGACCTAGATGGGCTACCATGCGTCTTTGTTGCATTAAAAGCGGACTTGGATAGGCAGCAGCAGCGGTCCGATAAGCAACCTGAACCGTACACAAGGTCATTAAACCTTCCACCACCATTACACATCTCTTCAGGCTGGGCATCTTCTCTTAGTGAGTTACTTAGTCATCTTGTCCAGGCTGCCGCAAATCCGAAGACTGCTACTCCAGGTTTGGATCCAGAGCCGAACGATTCAGAGTCTCTATTTACTCCATTCACTATTGGTTGTGGAGCCATAGGATTTATGGTCATTGTTTCCGCTTGGTATCTTAGAGGGTCCATCATGTCCTTAAGGAAGTAAGCCTTGTTAATCGAGTACGACAGGATAAAATTGACTCTGCATATTTGTATAACCTACTCATGTATAATTTAATGAATGAAATCTGCATAGGAGATTTGGAGAACCGTAGCTGCTTTAGTAGGCTGGTCCAGCTACCTTTCCTACACTTTTTTGCTCCTGCCATGTACACATTCTTTCTGTTCAGAACACATGGACAGCAATAACCGTTCTTTCCAATCAAAAATTCTCTCTAAACAATTGGAATGAATGTTATCATACGCTAACCAACAAGCTCCCAACTTCAGAATGTGTAAACATTCCCAAAGTCTAATTCCAACATTCTACTGCCATCGTCTTCCGTTGACACCGCCCTATCCGGAAACTTTCTTGATTTGCTTCAAGATCTAGGCTGTGCCGGTTCTTAGATAATTAAGAGATTTCATAAAGTTCCGACTTTTTAGACCTATCTCAGTGACAACAAGCAATGAGTTCGTTTGGTCTCACTATCATATACTCTATCTTGTCATCGGCTTCATATGTTGCTAGTTTATATTGCTTTGATCCACCGAAAGGTCTCCGGAGTGATCCTTTGGTTGTGAAATCTCATCTCATCAGAGTGGCCGTGGTATCAGTTATCAATGTAATAGTTCTACCATGCTTCATGAAGTATACACTCAAGACTTTGGAGGCAGATATTCTATCTGGATATATGCTTCTTGGTCTTGACATTAACGGTGAAGTTCTTCGGAGATGCCTTAAGGTATTTGTTCTTTTTTGCGGCTTGTTTGTTGGTCCAATCTTGGATGAATTAATATCAGATCCAAGAGATCTTCTACCGTACTTGGAAAAGGATATGATAGTATATGAACTGCGAGATTACATAATAGCACCTATAACGGAAGAAATCATGTATACTGCGATACCGATTACTCTCTTCTCACCTTTTTTCCATTCCGGCGACTCGGCTTTCATATATTGGACACCTATTTTGTTTGGTCTAAGCCACCTAAACCATGCATACGATATGAGAAAAAGAGGAACGAAATGGACTGCAATTATAGTAACTTTATGCTTTCAAATGGTTTACACAACCATGTTTGGTGTACTAACCAACATAATATTTATTAACACCAAGTCCCTATGGTGCTGCGCATTAGCTCACAGTTTTTGCAACTATATGGGATTGCCAGAAATCAGTGTACAGGGAACCATCTGGAAGTATTGCTACTGGTGCTTGTTAACAGCTGGAGCATTGTTTTTCTCAAACTGGTTCACTTATTTTACGACGTAGTACGGTGGTAAATTTTATTTCGCTTTCAAGCCAACCTATATAGCCCTACACATTGATCGATGATCTTAGATCACGATTTAGTTTTTCATAATCAATTAGGTGGTCTTTAGAAAAGCTGTATGTTTATATAGAAATAGAATCATCTCCGGTAATGGCTCATGCCTCATATTGCATGTTGTCTTGATACAACGAGTTATCACCATAAGTTCCATCTACGGAGTAGTCATTAAAACTTCCCCCATAGCTACTTTCTCCAAACTCATCGTTTTCAGTTTCCATCTCCACATCTCTATCGTCGGCCAGGCCAAGTTCGTTTTGCTGCAAACGTGTTTGATCTCCCTGTTCCTGCTGCTTCTGCTGTAAATATAGTGTATGATTAACCAGATTTAGGTAGGCATACATGAAGTTACTCAACAAAACTTGCTGGTAAAGTGGCCGTTTAGGATCTGCAAGTTTCAAATGAGAAAGCCTATACACAGCCCTCTCCACATGAATCGGGTACCGATAATCCAACATTATCAGTGTTGATTGCGATACAGGAGGAAGTGGAAAACCAAATGCAGAATCACGCATCTCCAATGGCTGGTTTGCCTTTCTACTTTTATGAGTCACCTTTAATGCTTGTTTCAGGGCATCAGAGGATGAATTGCTACCAGATTTGAACATCGCAGTATTTTGCACCCGTGTTTCTGGTTGAGCAATTGGATCCAAAGTTCTCTGCTGCTGCGGAGGCCTATTTTCCTCATCTGCATCTCGCTCACAAGCCTGAACAGGTTGAGAAGGAGCCACCCGCTTCGGAACACCTGCAGCCTCTTTGGAAAGATATATGGGAGAATTAGCATCAGAAGTGATGGGGACAGAGGTAGAGGTAATATTTTCGCTGTCAGCAAATTCCTTGGTATCAGTTGAGCCATAAGCATCAGCTGGAAGAGTCACACCGAATTTCTTTTTTCTTGGAGTAGTGCTAGGAGTACCCTTTGGACTAGACCTCTGAATATCCTTGGTACCTGGATCTTTGACTTGGGACAAATTATATTTCTGCTTATCCCTGAGACGTTCTGTTCTGAGATTTTCTCTGGCATTCTTAGCAGAATCCATTAAATTACACTGATCGGTACTGTCGGGTAAGTGTAGTTTAGGATCCACCGTCTCCTGATGACGACGATGCTGATCGTACCCTGGAGCAGAACGATAAGGTTGTGGTGTAAATGATTCTCGTTCCGTGGGTTGTAGTTGCTCATCAGCACGAGTCTTGGACATATTCTTAAGCTCGACAGGAGATTTCAAAGAATTGCCTTCACCCATTGCTGGCAAAGTACGAGATCTCAAATTAAATAAGTTGTGATGCTTCTCATTGGAATCTTCCTTTTCTGAGCTTCCAGATTTCTCCATCCCGACTGAAGAAACCTTTTCAGAAGAGTGTGAACGGTTCCTAATTTTGAAAAAGCTGCTGAAGGAAGATTTCCTTTCTTTCTCTTTTCCCTTTTCTCTCTGTTTTGGTAGCGGAATGCTTTGATGACTTGAATCACCTGCATCTTCAGGGGAAGAGGAACGACGATTCTTAGAATGGGTAAAAGAAAACTTATCCTGAAAAGAGCTTGTGTTGTCCTTGTCCTTGTCCCTTGTCAGCCAGCTCCAGCCAGACTTCTTTGATTTGGAGTCCAATGGTGATTCAGGACGCTTTTGTGTTGTGCTAAGTGACGAAGAAGATCCGTTCAAAGACGCTGATGAAGACGAAGGTGAAGATTCTGTGCTGCTTGGAGCACTTGCTGGACGGGTTTGAGAAAACGGAGAAGCATTAGAAGGAGTCGAATACTGGGATGTAAACTTGATGATGTTTCCAGGGGTATTATCTCTGCGCTTACTTTGCGTAGTGGATGAATTATTTGAGGAAGCAGAGTATGCATTGTTTTTCTGAGAAACATGCTTATAGGGAGAAGTAGGAGAGTGAGAGGCTGAATATGGAGATGATGGAGAGTGGGAACTTTGATGGGGCAATGCAGAATGATGGCCCGGATTTTGTGACTGATGAGAACGAGAGCTTGGATAAGATGATTTTGGAGATGACCTACCGTAAGTCACGCTACCTGGAGCCGACTGCAGCCCTGGGTATGAAGGGTATCTAGATCGTGAGCCCCGTGAAGATATAGAAGAAGTATTAACGGTCAACGGCAAAGGAGGTAGATTTGCATTTTTCTTGGAGGCAGGATAGTTGGCGTTTCCCTTTGAACCAGGTGAACTAGAGTATCTGTCTGGAATAGATACTGGCCTTCCAGAAAGAGCGGAGTTTCTGCTTATTTCTGATTTGTTAGAATCAAGCTTCGATCCTGGCGGGGTGGGTAACTTGCTCGTCGGCATCTTGGAATTAGGAACCAAATTGAGGTCAGCCTTCTTGCGGCGATTGCTCCTTCTGTAGGTGGTAACCTTGGAGCGTCGAAGGCGACCAGGCTGGTGTGACGAGATGAACTCCCCAGATTCGGACCGGGGTTTGATATTCTCTGTTATACTGGAATCATTGTGGCCAAATTGATTAGGAGTTCTACTGCTGGAACGAGGGAGATTTCCAATTTCAGAGGAGCGATAGAGGTCTCTCTCCATTGGAGTGAAACCCAGGGATGACGAGGACAAGGTACGTGCCAAAGTGGCAGGATCAGTGGAGTCCATTCCTGCCAGATGCGACAGAGTTTCCAACTGCTTAGTGAGCTCCTTCAATGAAGGCTTACGCTTTTGCACATGGACAGAGCTGCTGGAAGCAGCAGACACAGTGCTGGCAGAGTCAGACCTCTCGACCGTTGCAGACGCCTGATCATCGTCAGAGAGCTCGTTGGATAAGGAGGAACGCTTGGAATGTGTAGTTCCTAATTTGGCGGAGATCTCTTCGATGGTAGACTGGACATGCTTTCTGAAGTTCTCGGGGGCCAACTCAGGGTGGGCATCAGCAGGCACCCACATTAGCTTCTTGGACTCCTGGAGAATCTCATCTGCGTCCTGCTGGTCCTCAAGGCGGACATCTTTGACGAAACGGTCGACAGCAGCGATAAGGTCTTTGACTTGGACATTTTTGGATTTGGAGGAGAGGGCCGACCTTGCGGCAGAGCGAGCGGAGTTATTAGATAAAGGTAAACTGGAAGATGGATGGGTAGCGGTGGCAGGGTTGGATGACAGCTGGACAGAGGGCTGGACATCGATGTAGCTCAAATCGTTGAACTCTGCTTCGCTGGGAGGAAGATCGGGGTCGAAACTAAGGATGTTTCCGATGGATAACCGCTTCAAGGCCTTGACAACGTTCATCTCCTTCTCAACCGCCTGGGAGGCGGCCATGATCTCCTCATGGGTCGATTTTCTGGAAGAAGAAGTGGATCTAATAGACATTGTTTGACAACGAAGGAAATGAGTGAAAAAAAAAAGTTGGGATCAGGCGGCAACAATCATGATACGTGGGCCAAGAGGCACAGTAACTAGAAGTAAGAAGGAAAGAGATAGGAACGAACTTATGGATGCCGGTGCAATAAACTGGCAGAGAAGATTATGCTGTAAATCACAAAAGATAGTTAGGTTGTAATTGGTGGTGAAGTTTGAGGAGAAAAAGATTTAGTGTGGTGTGCGACAGGAGCGAAAAATTGTGCGCGACGCGGTGGGTGAATGTGATGGAGAGTGGAGAGCGGATAGTGCTGAAGAGACAATGGTTACGCAGAGGAAGGAAAGAATGGTATACAGAAGACGAAATTAGGAGGACAAAAAGTGGAGGAGAAAAGTAGGAGGACGAAATTAGGAGGACGAAATTAGGAGGATGAAATTAGGAGGAGAAAAATTGAAGAATTCAAGAATTCAAGTGTGGGATCGTTGGAAAAGCAGAAAAGTGGGAGCAGGATGGAATTAGATAGAGACGGGCGAAGACACACCTTAAGCACAGAGAGCCACTAGTGTGGACGTGCGTGCGTGGTAGTGCAGATCAAACGGGGTCGTGTGGCAGGGTAGAGAAGCAGGGTAGGGAAGCAGGGGGGTAGTCGCAAAGTGCCGGTACGTGAGTACAGGGAGGGAGGTAAAGTACAGTTGGACAGCAGCAAAAGGTGTAGAGTGGATGCAGTGTTACGATAGTATAAGCATGGCTTTGCAGGGGGTGGAAGATGATGAAAGTTTGGTAGAGTAGTCCGGACGTGGCCTGACAGAGCAGAGTGTAGGGCGGCTCACCTCATTAGGCAGGCGGGTAAAACGGTAGGTGCGTTGTAGACGCAAGCGAACTGCAGCAGCGCTGCGTGGTGGGGGAAACCGAGAGGCGCTAAAAGTATTCAGGGAAAATATTGATTATATTATATATATTATGTGTGCGCGGTGAAAGAAACGGTGTGCTTGGTCTTGGTATGGGGCGATGGTGTGGGGGAAGAGAAGAAAATAGGAGAGAATTCTATGGCTACAGTGCAGCGTAGGCGTAGAGAATGAATACTACAGTAGAAGCGGTAGAAGCGGTTGAAGGAAAAAGAAGGATGCAGACCTTGGTCTGGCAGGGTAAATAGGAAATGGCAGATACAAGCGAATTATGTCCAAATGCAGCTGGCACCGATTAAGCTTCTGTTCTGGCTTGGGAGCTCACCACGGAGAAACACTGGGACCATCGGAGTAGATAGTGGTAGTAGAAGGATGTCTGAAGCTTTTTTATATACCTGGCGGTACACAGTGTACACATAAAGTGTTGTGCAAGGACCAATACTCAAGTGCATTTTTGGTGCATAGGTGTAGTAGATGGCTGGTAAAAACCACACCGAATTCCGGGCCTGGTAGAGTCGTCTAACTCGCGGGAGTACACAAGGCAGAGTGGTGGTGGTGGTGGTGGTGGTGGACGTTAGCAGACTGATGTGCGCGCAACAGACGCAGCCAAGTTATTTGCAAGTACGACAGTTGAAATCTGAAAAAGTATGGTTACCTGAAAAAGTAGTGTTAGTGTTAGCCTGAAAAAGTGGTGTTAGTGGCAGCCAACTGCAAAAATCTGTAACGGCTGCAACAATACCAGTTATAGCCTCCAGATATTTTGCCGGAGCATCGTTCTAACTAAGTGGTGCACTTGCAGCGTAGCGTCTTTTTCTTTTTGCGCGGACTTCTATCGGTGAAGAATCTTGGAATCTTGACAGCACTCCGACGGCGGCTATTGTCTGCAGGAACATTGCGATGCAAAGGTCGGCGGAATGCTCCAGAGCATGACGAGCGATGTAACCAAAAGAAAATCATGCAGGTGTTCAAAGCAACAATCAAGATACCAATGGCACCTGGTTGTCCGCTGGCTGTGATACACCCGTTCTGCTGGCCTCACCGCTCGGGGTCTCATCTTTATTCCGCGCTGATCATGCATTTCCTCGGAGCTCAGTAACTGGCGCAGTTTTCACTGGTTTCACACCAAAACTCGCTCAGGACTGAAACTGCGGTCCACCAAGATGACAGAAACCAGAACATAACTGTCTCTCATCTAGATAGCACTTCCGTAAGCAGCTTCCTCGTGACTGAATTTTGGCGCTATCTCCTATTCCGGGCGCCGGCGCTTAATCTCAAGGTTTCCAACACACTCTCGTGCTTGCGCCCAATGAAGATTCTCTTACCCGACTAGATCCCTATTTTCAGGCTCTTCAGGCTCTTCAAGCTCTGGTGCCTTCTGAATCCACTCTGGGGACCTCCACGAGGTTCTTTCTGCCTATTTTAAATTTACCGTCCTGTTCTGGCCGCCGCTCCATCACCTCATTTCTTCCCCAAACGCAAAAAATTTGTCGAGTCCTGCTATGCGCTCCGGAAACTCACGTCAGAAAATTTAAGCGCACAGACTAACAGTGAGTCCGTTAATCTGTATATTCACGTTGGGAGCAGAAAAGACACCCTGATTATCCAGTTGCACAACAGATGACCAGAGAGTTTGTTATCAAAGTGCCAGCATCATCGGCAAATATCGGCCCGGGATTCGACGTTCTTGGTATCGGGCTCAACTTGTACCTAACCATCACCGTCAAGATAGATGAAGAAAAGTACGGAGAAGAGAGCAGCAAGGATCCTCAAAACTGCAGCATTTCCTACGAGGGAGACAGGGCAGAGGAGGTTCCCTTGAACTCGGAGAAAAACCTCACTACCAGGGTGGCATTGTACGTTTTGAGGAGTAACCATGTGAAGACATTTCCAAAGGGAACCAAAGTCAGCGTCCACAACCCGATACCTTTGGGCAGAGGCCTAGGATCATCAGGAGCAGCTATAGTGGGTGGTGTGCTTTTAGGAAATGCCATTGGCGAGTTTGGCTTCCAGAAACAGAGATGCTTGGACTACTGTCTCATGGTGGAAAGACACCCAGACAACATCACGGCATCGATGATGGGAGGTTTTGTTGGATCGTACTTGAGGCAGTTGAACCAGACAGAGTACCAGGTGGTGCACCAGCCTTTGGACAACCTGCTACCGGGAACGCCAACGTCGAAAGAGACCCCATCCGACGCACCACTCAACATTGGCCAGCACGTCAAGTACGCCTGGAACCCTAAAATCAAGTGCATTGCGATCATACCACAGTTTGAAGTCAGCACTTCGAAGTCCAGGGCTGTTCTCCCAGAATCGTACAAAAGAGAAGACGTGGTGTTCAACCTACAGCGTTTGGCGGTTCTCATATCGGCCGTGGGAACCTCAGGTAAGCCAGACGCTGATTTGATATATCACAGCATGCAAGACAAAATACACCAGCCTTACCGTAAGGTGTTGATACCGGGATTGACCGAGATAGTGTCAGAGTTCACACCCGAGTCCCATCCTGGCCTCGTTGGAATCTGCTTGAGCGGAGCAGGTCCAACCATCCTTTGCCTTGCAACGGAGAATTTCGACACCATCGCCGGCGACATAATGGATAGATTCAAGAAGGAAAGCGTTACGTGCAAATGGCTGCTTTTGGAGCCGGCTAACGAGGGTGCAACGGTGGAAGAAATCAGTAAATTATAGATCATAGACTAGATATCTACCTCATGTCTAACGGAAAAGACTAATGATAGGAAGCGAGTAGAAGTTCAAGGAAAGCTTAGACTTGTGCGATACAGGATATGGGAATGCCATTTTGGCCGGACAGTGTATGCGGTGCAGGCGGCAGAACAGTAGGAGAGTAGCAGCCAGCGGGAGAGTGGCAGTCGATGAATACAGTGTTGCAGGTAAGCCTGGCCAGCTTATACCATCGAAGTGGATGGGAAGATGGTTTGAACACACGGCTACATGGGTGGGATACTCATCTAATACACTTTTATCTATATGCTTATTTAAAGTCGCCTGCCTTGGCTGCCATCAATAAGCCAACGATCAAGCCAAACAATCCCAACACAGAGCCGAAAATTTCGATCACCAATATCTTGACGAACAATGCAGAGTCGGCAGCATCGCAGATGGCAGCGTTAGAGCCGGTTATTCCCACAGCAATACCGCAGATGAGGTTGCTGAGACCCACCGTGAGACCTGCCCAGAAAAGAGAGTATCCCGTGTATAGATTCTGCTTTGTAAAGATGTTGTCCACGACCGTGATCTTGGCAGAAAACACAATCGACATAATCAAACCGTAGATGGCCACCACTTCACAGAAAATGATGGAGATGAGATTCTTCGTCGTGATTCTTGGTGCCTTGACACCGGCGCCGAGAACGCTGGATCCTGTAATAAAGATACCCCAAGCTGCTCCCACCACCGAGAACCCGATACACGATGCAATACCAAGATTTGCCCACATGTAAGGAGACACTGTTTCAAGGAAATCGCCCACGTTGAAGATCTCTCCTGTACCATTGAATAGCAGGTAGCAGCCAACGGTCACAGCTGATATGGTGCCCAAAATCGATACCGTCTGATACATTCTTGTTTTTAAGCCAATGAGCCGCTAATGCCTGTCCAAGTGTGCGCTAGGCTCGAGTATTCTGGACACAGCTACTTGCTAGAGTGAAACTTCGATAGTAGAGATGCAGCGAGCAGCCATGCGGAAGGTGCAACACCCGTGCACCGCCCGACTTGAATCCGGTTTGCTGTGGTACCGGCAGGCTGGTTTGGGTTGGGTTAGGCTAGGATGGATAGTTTTGGCAGACAACTGGCTTTATGGAAAGCTACTAGAACTAAGTTGGCTGTGCTGACGAAGGCGGCTTAAATGTGCTAGCAATTCTGGCGGTCTTTCTCTCGGGTGTGCTTGCCGTTTTTTCCCTGGTCAAAAGTAGTCGGCGCTTACCACGCACGCATAATTACACGTTGGTTAATCACCCTCTCCTCTCCTCTACGCTTCTCTTAGTATGAGCTTTTTTCCTCAGATTTTCATGGTTTTATTTTGAATTCCTCCTTTTTACCTTACTCTGCGTCTATTCTGGTTCCAAGACTCGATCGAATCTTACCCAGCTATTAACCCCCCTTCCCCCGTTGTCTCTCCTCTCTTTTTTTTTTTTTTTTTTTTTTTTTTTTTTTTTTTTTTTTTTTGCATCTTACGCCGGTCTCCCCTGTAGCATAGCATATATTCACCACCCAAGACCGGCAACCCTTAAGAGCACCATCTCATCTTCTTTTTTTGCGTATCATTTATTCGCAATCCACCATGAACAGCATTACAGGTACTACAAGTAGACGCATCTCTACACCTTCTACTATAACCCTTCCTACTTTTTCAATACTAACTCTACTAACATTAAGTTCACTAGACGTATAGACACACTCACTGGTCCACCTCCATGTAATCTGGATTCTTCTTTAATATCACAACACCCTCTAGCGTCGAAGCCAACGGAATGTATTCGTCATTCTCTAGCTCGGCTCTCTCTCCATACCCGAGTAACACAGGGGTCGAGTGAGTAACCCATCCTGTGATTGTCTTTGGTTTACCAGCTTGTCCAACAACATCCACAGCCTGTCCAACTCTAACATTAACCTTGATTGGATTCAACTCTTTATCAACAGTGATCAACATCCTAGGCTTGATGGCAGGCGTGAGGTAATACAACAAACTCGAATACTGGTCCAAAATGAACGAGTTTGGATCCAGCAAAGCAATGCAAACAGTCAACAAAGATGCCAACGGAACCTTCGACAGAATCTGTCTATCAAGGCTGAATGGAGACAACGTAAGTGTTCCCTTACCAAGGTGGACTAATCCCTGGGATATCCTGGTAATGAATAGTCCATTCTGATCATTGATATAGTACGATGCTAGTTGTCTTAAAAGCTGATCCAAACGGGCGTTATTGGTGCCAGCTCCAACAAGACCCATTCCGAATATTGCATTATATGCAACATCCAAATCCTGGTCGTGCGAGTATCTTGAAAGTGTGTCGTAGACACTCATTTGCGGATAGGATGCAGACACAAGACCCATAGCTAATGGGACAGCCCTTCTGATCAACGGTGTGCCGTAATGCATTAAATGATCGAAATGGCGGAGGGACATCTCTTGGCCAATCTCCTCTCCCATTGTAATAAGAGCAAGACCAAGAACAGCATATCCTTGATACGAGTCATCCTCTTCACCTAATTCCTTCTTTTCGTCAGTCTCTGAATCCTTAGACTCAACATCTGCCTTTATGTCACTGTCCTCCTTCTTCTTATCGCTTTCAGTATCATCTTCATTATCGTCGTCAGTCTCCATTTTCGAGTCAGACTCTGTTGTATCCTTCTTGTTCTCCTCCTCTTCTTCTTCTTCTTCATCGTCTCCCTCAGAACGCTTTGAAATGCACATCTGTAATAAAGATTGAACCTGAAGCACATTACCCGTTCCCGCATACGAGCAAATTGTAACAAGCACTTTCAATGTCTTTGCTATTGGATGCTCGATAGCATCTATGGTCTCCAAAACATCATCTACCTGATCATACTTTCCCATATAAAGGAGTCCTAATCCGAGGGACATGAATCTGATCCACTTAGATGTCAGATCTGAAGGCTCCTTCTCTAACAAAGTCTGTAGAATCGTAGATGTGATGTCACCATTACAGGTACCAGCGTAAACGTGACCTAATGCTAATGCAGCCATCGACTGGATCTCCAAGCTAAAAGAAGGCTCCGAAACAAAAGGGGAGAGAATGTTCATCACCGCTTCGTTTTGACTTCCAGCAAACGCTATACCAATACCAATGATTGCAGCAGATGTCACACGGGCATCCTGCTTAGTGTCCGCAGACAAATAATCTTGGAGAATTAAAAGACCGGCATCGATGTCATCATGGACACTGGTTGTAGAGAGACCCATTCCTAGAAGGGCACCAGCCTTGATCTCTGTTTGCTCAGAATAGAGATACTTGTCCAGATTTTGAGCACCGTCATCTATATTCCAGAGGTCGATTAAACCCAAAGAGGCGGTAGTTGACATCATACCTTCACCCTTGGTACGGTAGATCCATTTTTCGTCACTGATCAACTTTTCGGTACCGTATCCAGCATTCAAGAATGCATTGACAAAAGCAGCAGCCAAATTTTGCTTTGCACTTTCCAATCTGGAGGCGGAAGCGAAGATGGATGTCTCAAGATGTGACTTGTAGACATCCTCTGGAACCTTAGGCTCTAGAAGGTTTAACTCGCGGACCAAATAGTGGAAGTAATCGTTCAGCTTAACGTTGGATATGCATTCCTGAACCTCCTCGTTGTCAATTTTGAAGCAGGAGTTCTCTCTACCAAGCATGAAACCAAGCTGTTTCTGCACCAACGTGTCATCGGTGGCGTTAAAAACAGAACGGATCAAAGACTCATCATCTAGCTTGATGGCCAAAGATAAAGCCTGGGGAAGTTTGTTGTTTGCCAAATAGATTGTGTACGCTGTGTTCAAGAAGGCCAAATCATCAGGCGGAGCCAACAATGGCACGCAGGCAACCATGTAGGTGCAGACTCTGTCGTATGTGTCTTCGTCGACGAATTGAGGCAATTCCTCGATCTCCTCGATTTCAAGCAAGAGGTCAACGGCCTCCGACTCGGCATTATGCTTGAGGAAGTATGGAACAATGATCGAGCTAAGTTCGCTGAGCTTGCCTGCGTCTTCTAGCTCGTGCTTTGGAGCAGCCGGTTCACCTGACTCTGCCTGCTGTTCCGTGGTGTCTTCGCCGGACACTGCCTCGGTGACTTTGGGCTCTGTCTCCTGGCTTCCCAGTTCGATTCTTTCCTGATAAGACTCGCCAATCTCCAACGTCAAGTGTCTGAGGTACTCATGTCCCCAGTCTCCGATGGAGTTGTCGATGTAGCTCAATAACCTGTATTTCAAGCACTCTCTCTTGTACTGCTTGCCGTCAGACTCCGAGTACGTCATACCAAGAACAGAAAGAATGTCGCAGAGTTGCTTCTTCAAGTCCTGATCGGTCCACTTGTCAAGAAGTCCCACCAACGTTGGATAGAACGGTCTAAGGAACTTCAATGGCTTTGGAACTGCAGTCATCGACGACGTCGACTCCCGAATGAACTTCTTCAAGCCTTCTAGTGACGGCTTATACAATTCCTGCTGTGATCCAAGCAATCGTTCGACCAACATCTCGAGATCATTCTTCAATAGCAGATCCTCCTCACTTAACTCTTCTTCCTGCTTCTCCTCTTTCTTCTTCTTCTTATTCTTGTCTTCAGCACCAACGTTCTTTTTGACGGCTGCAGAGTTATCTGCTGACACGTTCTTTTGTTCTGTTTCTTTTACAGGCGTCATTCTGGTGTCACAAAATCCAAATCAAAGAACAGTATAATGGGATTGAAAACGCTCAAGCGAACTCCACAGTGAAACACCATGTTGTGTTTCTCGCCCTCGAGTCGCCTTCGGGCATGAGCGCGTGAACAGTGGTCATGTGACGAAAGTGCAGTAGGTAGCAGTAGGTAGCAGTAGGTAGCAGTAGGTAGACGTAGGTAGACGTAGGTAGACGTAGGTAGCAGTAGGTAGCTGTAAGTAGCTGTAAGTAGCAGTAAGTGGCAGAAAATGCCATCAGTTGTAGAGGAGAAAAAGCACAGAAAAGTGTTGGAGCAAGATATGATGCAGATTACAGTATTTGTAGGTTGAGCATTCTGTACAGAATGTAGTAATCGGCGAAGCAAGCTGAAAAATGGAATGGAGCAGTAGAGGAAGCAATTGTTGTAAAAAAAAACTGAATGGAGCGATAGAGGAAGCAATTGCTGTAAATAATAGAATGGAGAGGTAGAGGAAGCAAGTTACTGTAAATAACGGAGAAGCATATCCATTCAGGGCGAATGTAATGAAAACGAGTAGCAGACGGAGCAGTTTTTATATACTATGCCGCTATAGTTGACAGGACATGAAGAGAATCAACACTCAGCAGGTGAAGTGTGCTGGATCACAGATGAGAATTCTGCAGGAAGGAGTTGGCTACTGGAATACGTATTATAGGTTAATAGCCATCGTTGGTGAATGTTTTAAGTGATATGTAGTGGTATAGACCTTGTTATGCATACAGAAAGGCAAGAAGAAACCGCTTGAAGCATTCAGAAATGGATTTGCTGCCAGAACTCCCTAGCACAAATTGGTACATTGTAAGAAATCAGGGTGCTCTGGGGTGCGAGTAATACTACTTGATTATAAGCTCTTAGTGATAATTCTATCAAATTGACAAGGTGGTATACAGAATAAAGTATGTAAGAGCATACGATGTGAAAATATCTTCGGAAACTCTGCTCCTGAACATAGAGATAAAGTGGTAGCACAAAGGATTAAAAATATACCTTAAATATTGTTGGATTGCAAAGACTTATTTCTGTCTTTGCCTACAATCTGGATCACTCCGGTAGCTTTTATTATGCCATCACTTTGGCAGCAGTTTTTCAGCAAATATACCAGGAACAAATACCTGTAACCTTGTTATCTGTTGTAGCATAGAATGGAAACTCAGAACCCAAAAAAAAAAAAAAAAAAAAAGCTGTACAGAGTCTGTCATTCGTCATTGTGGCTTTTTCTTTGGGTGTTAGAAGTCCTTTTTTTTCCTAGTGTTCAACAACAATAACACCTTCTAATAATTCTTGAATTTCTTCAGTTCCGTTGTCAATTAGTACCACATACAAGAATATCTTGAATATGTTTACTCATGGTATATTACATAGCTTTTATAATGATACATGCACACAATTTAGTAAAGGATCGATCAACTGCAAACACAGCTGATGCCACTGAGACAATCAAGTCTAATTATTTGCCGACAGCGCTGTCTTCTAGCAGTAACTTTACCCCAGGGTTTCTGCCTATTCGGCCAAAAGATCATTAATCAGCCAATTCAACTCGTTTGGAGTGCCTATCGTCGGATCCTTGAGCGCAAGATTTGGTTGTGGAGTCTCTGTTTTACTATTTGCTTCCACTTTTGGCTTCAAAAGGTAAGACACAGATGTTAGTTTCCTAGGGGAAAGATAAACTCTGTCTTCACGCTCTATCGTTGAACGTTTGGAAATAGGCTTTGGAGAGGAGGGATTCTGCGTTGGGGTCTCCACTAAAGTAGCCTTCTCTTCAGATGGTTCCTGGGTGTTATTGTCTGGCTCCTCAGTGTGACTTTCGTTCAGCTGGATTCTGGCTTCTGAATTCTTATTACTAATATCAAAAGAGACCGTTTTGCTTGTGGTACCGTTTGGATATGGTTGTCTCTGAAGTGCCAAGACACTTGGATCGTCATCATTCTTCAATAAAATGTCCTGCAGATAGTCAAGGGATCCGAAGTTCTCAACCATATGCGGAGCAGACGTCATGGCATCGTATAGGTCATCCACGGTTAGAACTAATCTCTTGCGTTCATTTGGCTTGCATGGTGCTTTGTGTGGACTTGTGGCCGCCTTGGCTCCATATGTTTTTAGCAGATGAAAGGTTGAAGCGTCTTCTTTCTTCAGTCTGACGAGGTCCAATGTATGCTCAATCAAAGCCTTGAGATGGTATTCCATACCCAAATATAAAACGTCCACCGCCTTGGGATTAATCGTTCCGACAAGCCCATGCTCTCTGGCAATGCCTAGCATTCTTGCATTTAGCGATTCCTTGTCGGGAAGCTCGAAGTTATCCGCACATAGCGGAGTTTTAAGTCCATTTGCAACATCCTGAGCGAACTGTGCAGTCTGTGCAATCGTGGCCGACGAGTTCAGAATAGCCGTATTCGACTTGTTGCCCTGCGAAGGAGACCCTTGTTCGTTGTTGGTTCCGCTGTTGAAGTGGACGAGCGGAATCCTGGGCAAAATGGCTTGCCTCGTTAAAGTGATGGTGGAGTTCGTCATCCCCTTTTTTCCAGCATCTCGTGTGATATTCTTTAACCGTTTCCTCTCCCGAATGGATAACGACAAGATATCCTTTTTTAAAAGTTCATACTGCGAAGACTTGTTGGTTTTACGCTTCTTCTGCGCCAAACTGCTGCCAAAACCTGCGCTGGATTGGCCATCTAAAGGTTCTTCTCTCAAGCAGTTGGCCAAGTTCGACAATAATAACTGATTGTGTAGTCGAATGGTGTACTTATCTAGAATATCGCTTAGCTTATCCATAAGCTCCTTCCTAGAGAGCTTTCCCACCAAAAACAGCGACACTGCTATCTGATATTTATCCCAGTTGTTTCCAAGACGTTTCTGGAACTCCAGCACCAAGTTGTCAATCAGAATCCGCTTTCCGGCACTCGTTTCATTGTCGGAAACCTTCTGAGCAATAACTGACATCTTCAAACAAAAATAGAAGAAGTACTGGCGACGTTCTCGGAAGAAAAAAGTGACATATCCAGATTCACAAACAGATAAGCTTGAACTGCATCTTGAACGCGAGTGAAAATTCGGGCTGTGCCGTTGCAGATGGTCGATGGTTATATGGGTGGAAGCTTCAGTAAGGAGAAATGTTCCAATCTTTAGCACTGGGGTAAAAAGATAGGCCCAAATTTTGTGCCATTAAAGTCTATGTATGCTGCTGTATAAAATATAAGTATGCTTTAAACAGACCCGGTAGATTGAGCATTCTGGTGAACGGTACTCATGCCAGGAATCCAATTGGTGAGGGCGATAAATAAGCGCTGACCATGTACATGTCCAATAGCCGCCGCCGCCGCCGCCGCCATCGATAATGTCTCAGCTCTTTAGAAGATTTTCCTATGGTTTGTTCTTACTTTTGTCGTTTAATATTATAGGTAGTAAATTTAAGTATACTTGTCATAGTTGCACGCCTGGAAAATGAAAGGATTTTTATCCAATACCCTTCTTCGACTGCTGCTGAAAAGCAGATCTGCTGTAGAGTGGTCACTTTTCAGCTCAAATAATTGATAAAAGTGCAAAGAAACAGGCCCGAATTTGCTAGACTGTAGTGGAATGACGGATGCAAATATGTCGAATATCCACCGGAACTTGCGGCTACCGTCGAGACCTTCTGCATGGCCTCTCCTGTCTCTGGTACAGTTGTCTATCTACCGTCTGGCATCTATCGTATATCGTCTATTTTCTACATCTTCCACTCAACAGCTTCTACTCTGGAATCACTGTTGTCTATTTTCAAGTTATTCCCTTCTGCTTCCAGCCTCTTTTCTGCTCCTACAGCTCTCTCCTGTCGTGCACGCTGAAAATTATTTTTCACCAAATTAATCTTCACTACATCTAGATCTAGATTTAGATCTACAGCTACAGCGCTGATGCTCAGGTTAGCCTATGCATTTTCTATCAAGACAGTTATATTGTGATACTCGTTATATTGGCTCCTTCTCTCTCCCTATTTCCACCACCACCAACCAACTAACTACTCCTGTGAATCATCTCTCTTTCCGGCTTCCATTCTCTTTCCTTACAATATGCACATTCCACACACCTCGCGATCGGGGCTTTTTTTAGCACACTTTTTTTTACAGCTCAGTCTTCTTTTTTAGAATCATTTCCGCTTTCTTTCTTCTCGTCAGTACAACTTACTGTCTGTGCTTCACATACTGAATACTACTAAACAATGCCAGGTAACTTGGAAGACTACCATGCCTTCAGGGTGTTCCAGCAGAACTTTGTCGTCAATAGACGCTTCCAGTTAATCAAAGGCTTGGGAAAAGGTGCTTATGGTATTGTGTGCTCTGCAAAGTATATTGACGATGTTGGAAACGAGGACAAGGTGGCCATCAAGAAGGTGACCAACATCTTCAGCAAAAAGATCCTTTGCAAGAGAGCACTTCGGGAGATCAAGCTCTTGCGTCACTTTAGAGGTCACCCCAACATCATCTGTCTTTATGATCTGGACATTGTTCCCGATGCCGACGGCAACTTCAATGAAATCTACCTCTATGAGGAGTTGATGGAATGTGACCTTCATCAGATCATCCAGTCGGGCCAGGCCTTGACTGATGCCCACTTCCAGTCCTTCATCTACCAGACGCTATGCGGGCTCAAGTATATTCATTCGGCGGACGTTCTCCACCGAGACTTGAAGCCTGGAAATCTATTGGTGAATGCCGACTGCCAGTTGAAGATCTGCGATTTTGGTTTGGCTAGAGGTTACTCGAGTGATCCCGAGAAGAACCAGGGGTTCATGACCGAATATGTCGCTACCAGGTGGTACAGAGCCCCAGAAATCATTCTTTCTTTCCAAGGCTACACCAAAGCCATTGACATGTGGTCTGTCGGCTGCATTTTGGCTGAACTTCTTCAGGGTGATGTGCTGTTTAAAGGAAAAGACTATATCGAGCAGTTAAACAAAATCCTGGAGGTTCTAGGCACTCCTGATGAGCAGACTATTAGATCGCTTCGCTCGCCAAGAGCACAGAGTTATATCCGTGATCTTCCTTATATGCCAAAGGTGCCCTTCACTGAGAAGTTTCCTAATGCTTCCAGCGAGGCATTGGACCTTCTTGAGAAGATGCTAGCCTTCGATCCTTCCAAGCGTATTACCGTCGAAGAAGCTTTAGATCACCCTTACCTTTCTGTGTGGCACGATCCGGCTGAAGAAATTGTTTGCCCTACCAAGTTTGACTTCTCTTTCGAAACGTCCCACACACTTGAGGACATGAAGGAGAAAATTGTTAATGAAGTGAAATCTTTCAGAGATTTTGTCCGTAATCCGCCGCCCGAAGAGCAACCTCAAACTCAAGAGAATTACAATTCTGATAGCGTTAACCCCCAGCAGTATCAATCTAGTCTAGCCTCTCCAGCCTCTTCTAATACACTACAGACTCCAACAAGTACCAATATGTCGGATCAGGAAATGCCTCCTAGACCAGCTGAAGCAGACTTCAATGATATCAGGGATTTAGAGCATGAGTTAGAGTATGGCCTTGATGGCTACTATCAGACTCTTAATCATTAGCACTACACTTCTATGTATAATACCAGTCGAAACTGCTGTAGCGATAGGGGAATATGCGGGTTTGTTTGTATGCGTTTTTAAGCACTTTGTGCAAAAGTTCGCCTTAAGTGTGTTGCTCTTTTCGCAAGTTACTTACGCTTACAACGCAAAAGGAAGGTTATGCGACACCTGTTTTCTGTGCAAATATACCTTCGCTTGCTGATGATATTTTCTCGAAGAAATCTTACTTCAGCCTACCTTTTTTCCATTACTCCGTCACCCTTCTTCCCATTGGGCCGGTATTTGCAATTTAAATTTATTTCCTCTCTTACAAATGTCGTCTTCAAATTCCAACAGACAGAGAATACATCGATACTAAAGTTATTTATTAAATATATATGCTTTTAGCATTGATACATATTATGCGAGCGGAAGAAATGCTTGAAGGATCAGCCATATAAATCTAGGTCTTTCTCGATGTTCATCACACCCAATGATGGGCAACCTTCAAATGCTCCATCAAAGGCTAACTTTAGCCAAGTAAATAGTTTATCGTAAACAATGACGTTGGCATTATGATGTCTTATAGCATGGTCACTATCTGGGAAAACGTGGACGTCATAGTTTTCCACGCCAGCAAGATCCAACATATCTAAGAAATTCAAGCTGTTTTGAAAATGAACATTATCATCTCCGGTACCATGCATTAACAAAAATCTAGTGACATTTTTAAAACCAGCCGGATCATGAACTGATGAGTTAAAATAGCCGGAGTTCTCCTGAGGTGTGTGCATATATCTTTCGGTGTATATGGAATCATAGAATCCCCAGTTCGTGACAGGGGCCACAGCCATACCATATTTGAACGTGTTTCCTGCATCATATTCCAATGTCTTCAATGTCATATAACCACCGTATGACCATCCCCAAATGGCAGTTCTATTTTCATCTATAAATGGCTTGGATGCAAATATCTTTGCTGCAGCCACTTGGTCGAGAACTTCATAATGTCCCAACTGGTCTCTCACAATATTTCTATAGGCTTTACCTTTAAATCCAGTACCTCTTCCATCCACTGTAACAACCACGGCATTGAGCTCAGAAGAAATGATTGAAGAGAAGCTTGTCGCACTGTAAGCTTTTTGAACCAATTGCGAACCAGGTCCACCATAGACGAAGAAAAGAAGAGGATACTTAGATTTAGAATCAAATCCAACAGGTAAAGTTTCTTTGTAGTTGACAGTGACATTATTACCAATGTTCATTTCACCATAGATCGAGATAGGCACCTTATATTTAGAGGATAGTTTTCTACGCAAAGGTGCATTGGCTTCCATCATTTCTTCAGTACCCTCATGCAAATCTATCATCTTTTGATAGGGAACATCTGGGCCTTCGTAAGTGAGCAAGAGGTACCTAGAGCCCACAGAGAATGAAGTGGAGAACCAACCCTCTTTGCTGACATTGGTAATATTTCTCTTGACTAAGCCATCCAAAGAGATTGAATAAAGGTGGCGCTCAATCGATGACTTCTCGGTAGACAGGTAGTAAATGGTGTTGGTAACGTAGTCGAAGGCTGCAGCACCATCGACGACTTCCCAGTCGCCGGATGTCAATAAAAGTTTTGGCTTCTCAGATGTAGGAGGAGAAAAGTATGCAAGATGGTCGAATCCATTTACATCAATAACGTCAATGTAACCGTCTTCATCACGAGTGGATGATTTTGGAATATACAAGGTATTGTGTGTAATTTCAAACCAATTTTTAGTAGAAGATCCAAATTCTGTTCTAGACAACTGGCTTGCCATGTTAGCCGAATCGACAATGAAAATTTTCATAATATCAGAGACACGGTTAGTCACTCTAATGAGAGCTTGAGTGGAACCAACCCATGTGACTTCAGTAATTAATCTATCCAAATTATCGATGTCCTTGTCATTGTAGAATGCATCTGATGAGTTCAAAGATGACAAATTATCAGACTGAAGATCATAAATGACAAAGTCAACCAAGGGATTGGAATAACCGGCCTTTGGGTATTTTATTTGCCGAAGTTCAGGATAGAGCATGGTCTCGTTAATCTTCTGGACAAAGTAAGGAATTGGGAAAGTCCTGACATCGGTATCATTAAGACGAAGAATCAAGACTTGCTCTGAAGTTGGAGACCACCACAAGGCGCAATCGCTTTCAAAGACTTCCTCCTCATACACCCAGTCAGGCTTACCGTAGAAGATTTCCTCACCACCTTCGGTGGTGACTTTCTTCAACGTTGGATGCATGAAATCAGAAAAGTCCTTAACAAAAACATTATTGTTTAAAACAAATGCAATCTTTCTCGAGTCAGGTGACCATCTTGCTAGCGCAATTTTCTCGTTCAGATCGATGTCGGGGTCGTATAATGCTTGTAGAGCATCTTCCTCCAGATCGTAGATAAAGTATGTGGCAAAAAATGAGTGTCTCCAGTTATGGATCTTATTGCAAATAAGGAGCACAAAATTAAGGTCATCGCTGAAGATGACTTGCTCAATATCGTAATGTCTGTCCTGATAGTCAATACTAGAGCCTTTATAAAGAGTCTTACCAAAGGTCTTATCGGCAACCTTCTTTAGCATATATTCTGAGTCTGAAGTCAAAATATACTCTCCAGAGTCATTTGTTAAAGAATCTGGAGTCTTTATCCATTGTATTTCTTGGAAGGTTGGCGTTAAGGTGCCATTTCTCACAACTTTCAAAGATAAGGGAACCCGGTTATCGCCGAAAGTATGCGAACTAAACGACAATCCAGAAAATCCAGACGATCGGTAGCCGTCAAGGCTGTGAATTGTCTTATAAGTCTTGTAAAAAGCATTTAATTGGTGGAGGAGCAAAGTGCTTCCATAGAGAAGTATGGTTGCTATCAGAGAGAGTATCATTACATGATGCATATTGAACGGGGTCTTTTTACGAGCTCCGTTCTCGTCACGCTTTTCATGGGAGCTCTTTTCAACGTCTGCCATGCTGCAAACCGTTATAGAGTAAAATTGATTGTACCAGAGATAACAGAAAGAAAAAGTAGACGTTTAAAAAAATGCAGCAACTTCGAGATTTTCGTTCGTATTTCTTCACCGATAAAAAAAAAAAAAAAATTATGTCACCGCGGCTTGAGTCTGTGTGTAATTAAGCAAAAGAAGAAATTTCCATATTGAGATAGACATAAATACAAGTTTGAGGAGGCGGGTAAAAATCAGAATAGGAAAGAGTGTGGGGAGATCACAAGGTAAGCTTCAGTAGCAAGAGAAGCATGGATTGAAGCCGTATGCGTGACTGGCATGATTATTATTCTAAGTTGAAGTATTTTGGAGGCTTTTGTGGTTAGAAGTAACCGGCAGCAGAAAAGCCGAAATCCAGCTTCAGGCTAGACAATGACTTGTATGCAGAAAGTGAGAGAACGAAGAAGAGAACGAAGATGTACGAAGTTGAAGAATTTTAGGTTGACCTACAGTGCTTTCACACCCCATAATATCGCTTGAAGTACGCGTAGAACAGGCTATAATTGTATGATATATTCCCAGCTCTGCGACTGCTTGGTGTGAGCATTGTGTCCTGCCCACAAGCACCACACTACTGGTTTCGTATTTCGCTTATAAAACTAAACCGTCTTAAAAAGACTACACACCTAGCCGGTATGGGACTTACCTTGAGTCTGAATCTTACACACAGAGTATGACGCTTGATGGTGCACTTCTTTTCACGGCGCAGAGGAGCCCGCAATTCAGTTTCAATTAATACACATATCGATTTCACTTGTATCCCTCCTAAATGACCAGAACATCTTTCTTTGACCAAAAGGTCGGGAAGTTTCGAATTCATACGAGACTTTTTTTTTTTTTTGTCCACCGCAAAGCATCCATCCTTCCATTTATAGCAATGCTTCCTCTTACAACATAATGGGGTGCTTCTCATGTTTGTTTTAGCTTATTAGACAATTTTTTGTTGCCTTAATATTTTATCAACAAGGGTACCCTCAACGTTTTATTCCAAAGTAAAGTCTCCGGGCTTTTCCTGTTTTAAAGGACTCCGTGAGAAATAGCCTGGACCTGCCCTTGCTTAGCGCGGAAAATAGCCGGATCAACTTTCGCCGCTTTCACACCCCCAATTTTCCACTTTCGTCCTCATCATTTCTCCTTGGTTTGCTGTTATCTTTTTCGTTTTTTTTTTGTCACTTTTTTTCTTTTCAACACAATTAAAACGTTATCTAACTTTCCAATAATGCGTAACGTTGCAATCATAGGAACAGGTATTTTCGCCACCAACGCTCATCTCCCAGCATGGGAGAAATCTGATAAGTTTCAGCCATATGCTTGCTTCAATAGAACCAAAGCTAAGGCTGAGGCATTTGCTAAGAAGGCCTCTACACCTCTCAAAGTTTACGATGACTTGGAAGAGGCGTTTAAGGATGAAAAGGTCGACCTGATTGATGCCTTGCTTCCTGTACAACTGAACCCAAAGGTGGTTGAGCTAGCGGTGAAATATGGGAAGGACATATGTATCGAGAAGCCAATTGCCGCTAATTTAACTCAAGCCAAGGAAATCGTTGAATTGGCCAAGAAGCATCCTGAGATAACTGTGATGGTGATGGAGCACTTCTCTTACTTCAAGGCTATCCCAGCCATGAAGGAAGCTATCTCTAAAATAGGAACGGTGTATTCTTTCACCTTCCACTCCACCGGACCATTCCACTTTGACAACAAATATTTGGGCACCTCGTGGAGACAGCATCCACAGCATATTGGTGGTTTCCTTTCTGATGGTGGCGTGCATCAGTTGGCCCTGTTAACTGGTGTCTTGGGTAGAGTGAAAACCATCAATGCTCACAGCAAGCAGATCCGTGAGCAGAGTGGCACAGATGATATGGTCTACTCCTTGATGGAGATGGAGTCCGGAGTGATTGGAACTTTTACATATGGCTCCAGTTTTGGTAACACTGACAAGATGTGTATATTCCAGGTTCTTGGAAATAATGGTTCTGTATTTTTGGATTATAGTCCAAAACATCCCGAAATCTTGACCTTGAGAGTTGGAGGTTTAACTGTCGAGGCCGAATCTTCTGAATCCAGGATAGAGATCGAAAATGAAAACAGAACACCTGAGAAGGAGATTGAGGTTTTGGCACAGGCTTTGGATTCAAAGGATAAGTCCGGAATCATCTCTACCCCGGAGGCTACATTTCATCATCTTGCTATTATTGCCGGTGCCCTAGAGAGTTCGAGTAAGAATGGTGAAACCGTCAAGATTGAGAGCTGCGTTTAGATCGGAGGTTTCCTTACAGTTCAGTCTGATCATTAGAATTTTTACATGAATTTCTAACTATGTATTAATTATGTATTTTAAAGTGCTCTTTCACTATCTTTCGTGTTAGCTCTATCAGCAATTATTTCTCCGTCTTTTTTTCCTTAAATCCTTCACCATCGAGGTGGTATCTAAGTAGAACTAGCACGATACATGCTATAATGCTGACACCAAGCATCAACACTAGCATCATATTTGAGTACTCGTATAGTCTTGCAGCATCTGCAGGCCAGCCACTATAAAGTGCATAGGTAGCAGTCACCGATCCCAAATTTCCAAGTCCAGAAACAATTGCTGCTGCTGCTGCACAACCAACATCACCGTATCTTTCTGTCATAATTTCTGCAGTCAATGTCATGGTGATAGGCACGGTAGGTCCAAGACCAAAGCCGGCAATCAACAAGCCTGCATATCTATTCCAGGAACCATGAGCGTAGGTGGTAATCAACATGCCAGCAATAATGATCAAGGTCGAAAAAGAGAATATTACAGGCCGATACCTCTTAAATCTGTCAGCAAGGGGCGTAATGAGGAGAATGGCGCTCAAGTCAAATAGCCAAATAGGGGCATACAAAAGTGAAATGTCAATACCAGTGAGGCTTGGGTTGTTAGCCTTGATTAATGTTGTAGCAAACACAGCAAGGCCAAAGCCTGTTCCGACAACGCCAAAATACATCAGCACTAAAGGCCATGTACGTATGTCCAGAAGGATGATTGCCACATCCTTGAGGTTCCATCTAAGGTTTCTATAACGATGAGCCATGTCCTGACAATGAAGCTTCCTTTCCTCTCGAGATAATGGTTGTCTTGGAGTAAATAGTGCTCTCAAACATTTCGGTAAATAACTTTTGCCTGCATATTTGTCATTCAAGTAGAGAGGTCTGTCCGGCAACCACCAAATTATAGCGATACCACAAAGTATTGTCACTGCCCCATAGACTATGTATAGCCATTTCCATCCATACAATCCCTTTGTCATATCCATCTTCTGGAATCCGGCGGCGACAAGACCAGCGGCTGATGCACTCAACTGAGCAGCAGTGAAGTAGTATCCGATTCTCTTTGCAGTTCTATGCTCCGGGTACCATAATGAGATGTAGTAGGCCATACCCGGCCAAGTTCCGGCATCAGCAAAACCTGTCATAAATCTAATAGCTATCAAGCCTTTTCCGTTAGTCAAGGCAGCGTAGCAGATATAGCATATTCCAACACTCATTATAATTCTGCTCAACCAGATCTGGGGAGACACCCTAGTCATTACAAGGTTCATGGGTAGATCAAAGAAGATGTAGGCGACATAGTATAGAGCACTTGCAGTGGAAATAAAGTGATGGTTCAACTTAAGTGACTGTGAAAGAGAGTGGCCATCTTCGAAGTTCATGGTAAGAGTGTTACCATAAGCGGAAGATCCGAAACTGGCTAGAAAATAGAGGCACCACAAGGCAGGAATGATTCGATAGTCCAAATGGCGGTATACCTTATCCATCTGCGTTTCTGTGACAGTTGTTCCCTGTTCAACATCGGATTCTTCGATGGAGTGAAGTGCAGACTCCAACTTACCAGAGACAACTGAATCTCCTGAACCCAGCACCTGGTCAGTTTCCTCAAACAAAGTACCTGCTTTAACACTGTTCATTTTATTTGAAATGTTTGCAGCAAAAAGAATAGACTAATTAGCTTTCATCCTCAGACAAATTTTCTCTCTGATTCGGCAGTTTAAATAGAAAAAAATAAAGTTTAAAAACTCCGGGAATTTTTCACTTCCAGAGTGCGGGGTGAATCATCCTGAATCATCCTAACGCAGATGTGTTCGCCTGTGACAGCCGTGCTCGGGCACAGAAGTTGGATGAGATTACATAATGCAACATAATCTCATCATTGACACCGGAGAAAGGAGTGAGTCTATTTCCCAACAATTATGCATCATTGTGCCTGTGAGTCATTTCAAACCTTAAAATGGAAATGGTGGGATGAAATTAGTGAAGCTATTCAGTGGTGTGCTTGAAACTTGATCTCATGGCTGTGGATTGTCCTGCCATTTCCGTCAGTAGTGGTAGGAATCCAGAGAAGGTTTACTTTAGTGTAAAATTGTAGGGGATTTTTTCATAACCGACCGAGCAAAAATAGCAGTTCTCGGTAGGGTTAATGGTTGTAATATCATGCCGATCCAACAAGTTGGCTGAAATCAGAGTGATTTTGTTGGTATCCAGCGTTTGTAAAATTGCTGGTACAGCGTCTTTCTGCTTTCAATAGATTACCATACACCTGTTAATAGCTCAATGAAATGCTTCCTGACATTGGTAATTTGGTCTTTTGACTAGTGAGCTTCTTTTTTTAGAAATGGTGGTGCAAACAGATGCACATACTTGAAACCTCTGGCTCCCAATTTGTGAACTACGGATTAGCAGCAAATGTTGTTTTATATGCCAATGTATTTCTCCAGCTGTGGCAGCCGATATCACGAAAAACCAAAATCTGTGTTGTACTGACACAACAGCCTTTTATCGACTTCTTACTGTACATAGAGGTAAATGGTGATGGCAAGGAGGAACATACTCTTGTCGAGTAAGGTTCGCTACCCAAATATTGATCGGATGTTCGACACTTCCAGAGAAGGTTTTGAACGCTCTAAATGCCTTAAAATATTTGATTCCGTCTGTCGGCCATTGCTCCTGGATCACTACATTCTAAGTTTGGTCCAAGACAGCGTGAGATAAGGCACAAGATCTAAGAGTTGTCGTATCACTACTAGTAGAGTTAAAATTCCTTCCTTAGTTATGGCTTCAGGGGATAATGTAGTAGATAAACAGAAAAAATGTAGTCGTTATTACCATGGCTGGGCACCATTTCTCAGTCTCTGTAACAAATTACCTCAAAATCTGTGTACTCAAAGACGAAGATGTCCCTACCAGTTTGCGTTGGTGATCTCCTTTCAAATGCAAATATTTACGTTGGCAATTAGAAACTTCAAAGCATGAGCGTGTTCCCTTGCTGTAATGCTGAATGGATCGTAAGTTGTGACGTTGTCAAATGACAAAAACCATGAAGACAGCGGTAAAAATAATAATAGCAAAGAAGACGGGACAAAATAGTGTTATACGAATATGAAAATGGCATAAATACTAGCTTTCCCAATGTTTTCATATTTCACCCTTTGGTATTTTGAGAAAAAGGAGTCTTGTTCCGGCGCTTAACTCCACTGTCATGGTACTACTACGGTCAGGAGCGGCCGAACTGTTCTATGCTGACCTTTTCACTTTATCACTAGAACTCGTTAGAGAAAAAAAGCCATCGTTGAAAAATCGTTAGATACCAACAATTAGTACATATTGGAGACTTCCTTGTCAAGGCGAGGAGTTGAGAGCACAATTTACATCTAGAATAGCCGAAAATATTGTTCTCCTGTGGTAGCAGATGTAGAACAACCGAAGATCGCAACTGAGGCCAAAATCTACGAGCTATCATGTATAGGATGAAGATCTGGACGTCCAGACGTGAGTATCAATCAACCTGATGATTTCAAACCATCTGGCAGAATTATGCCGATGAACCATTAATCGACTACATTGTGACAGAATATCTACAGTAGACGTTTATTCATAGAATACAGTGTCATCAGAAGATTCAAATCCCAATTCCCCACTCTATGTGATTCACCTTGAAATTATGTTGTCTGTATCTACTTTTTGAAAAGTTGCTGTTGCTCCTTACCCCTACGCTGCATCAGCATGCTCTCGTTTTACAGCTCATAATGGAAGCCACTTCACATTTGCGTGCGTTACGTAAGCGCGCTTCTTCAACATCAAAAAATTTTTGTCTCGAGCAAGAGTTGGACATTCATCATAACCAAGTTTCGATACCGCAAATACCATAATGAACTCTATCAAAGGAGCAAACGAAGTTCTTAAGCGGACCTCTGAGTATTTGGAAAGGGGAGTGGTTAGGAACCAGCCTTCTTGGTACAAAGTTCTTGCATACCATCCACCAGTTAAGAATTTTCCTAAGACTATTCGGAAGGAAACTTTTGAACAGGCCAAGGCTAGAGAAGCCGACAGCAAGAACACAGCTGGTTTCTACAGAACCAGATTCAAGCCAAGCCAGTACAACCCGCAACTTTTGAAGCCACAGAAGCTTGAATTCCTCGAGGACGATCTCAGAAGTCTTTTCTACAAGCAGCATCCATGGGAGTTGGCAGACCCTAAGAGTCTGATTGAGAACGAAAAAACCGTGGACATCTCGTCGTTGGACTGGTCGACGATGCTACAGTTGAATAAGCCCCTTGACGGTGAATCTGTGGTGCAGAGAACGCTATATCTGGTTAAGAACAACGGTAAAGAGTTGATGGAGGCATACGAGCAGGCCAAGTATGAGTACTACAGACTAAAGATCAAGCTGGAAACTGAGACGAATGTGAGTAGAGAAGAGAGTGAAATGTATGGAGCCGTGTATGGAAAGTCGGCGCTAGAGCATGGGTTCGACAAGGAGATGGAAGTGTTGAGCAAATGGAAGAAGGATGCCATCGCCTTGACCAAGGTGTTTGAGGCCAAGAGGGCCAGTAATGAAAACAGAGGATCGATGGTAGACAATACCAAGGAGCCGCCAGAACAAGAGGCTGAGACGGAGGAGGAGTTGTTCAGCGAGTTGAGAGAGACCGGAAAGCACTAGACGGTAGAGAATGTATGCAGCGTACTTGTTTATAGTCAATAATAGCCAATAAGAGAGATCTGGTGGGTGTAGGAGCAACAAGATGTGTCTGTACGTCATAGCAAGGTCTGCAGTATAGTGCATCTTACCGTGGACTCTGTCCAGGACACAGTACAGCAATTCTGGGTACGCCGGTCGTCGGCTTTACAACCAAAGATCGGCGTGGTGCTGCGATTCTACCACATCATGCTGCCGGCCAATACATGCCTCGGTATCTGCCTCTGTGCCGTCTCGGTTGTCCGGATTCAGCACCTCAAGCAGGCAGAACCAGCTGCACAGGAAACTGTTTCAGCTGCACAAGAAACTGTTTCGAAGATTCCCAGCATGTACCCCTACTGGTCAGCTATATGTCTCACCTGATTCATTAACTATATATACATGTACACAAAACACAGCATTCAGGACTCTCGTTCCCTTAGAACCACCTTGGCTGCTCTTCCTTTCTTCTCTCCAATCTTCTTCTGTATTTATTACCTCTGTTCTCAATCAATATGTCGTCAACCTTGGCCAAAGCATCGCTGATTCTCTTCTTTCTCTCGTCGTACGTTCTCTCCCACTTGTGTCCCTTAGGGCTTGCAACACCCTTAAGAACAGGTTTAGTGTCATACTTCTCTTTGAAGAACTTCTTATTGTTTCTCAGAGTTGGCATCAGATCGGCCACACCGAACTTGTATGCAAGCTTGTACAAATCCGATTGTCTTCTCAAGGAGTACACTGGTTCATGATATTTTCCTGTCACTGGATGAATGTTGGGGAGAAATGGATTGGCATCTGGTGCTGTAGTTAATGTTGGCTTTGATGAATATTGCTTAAACGGAGGAGGAGGATACCTGGTGAAAAAAGTCTGCAACTTCTTAGGTAATTTTTCAAAAGCCTGTTTAGGCGTGAGGTTGAACAGACCCATGATTCCGGCAGAAATTTCCTTTTTGATGCAACAATACAGCAAGTATTATATATCACCATAATTTCTGGACTGTAGATCTGCTCGCCTCGAGTCGACAAATTTTTCATGCGCCTAATTGCTTACGTAATGGGTGGTACTTTTGGGGCAGTTGGTAGCAGAGAAGTAAAGCGGTTGGTATAGGTTAGAAATGTGTTTGAAGCCGGGTCTATCCAAGCATCTAGTGTCAGTTATGGTGCTAAAGAAGCATTAGAGGTATTTTTCTGTGCTGTACAATGAGACTTTTGCCCAACGTTTCTCATATCTCTGTTTCTCAGAAGGTGGAAGCCAGAAGGTAGGTAGGCAGGCCGATCCAGCAGTTGGCACACTGGCCCAATGTATTTACAACGGCGAAAGTTTGGTTTTGACCCTAACCAGAAGCCAAAAGACTGTTTTCATTGACAACATTTCTTGCAAACGTGCATTCTTCTCGGGTGTCATGCTTCCCGCCTGCTACCGTTTCGGGCAGCCGTAACTAGAAAATTTAATTTGCAGATACTAACAGAAAAGTGGGCAAATCATATTTGTAACATCTTCTTTCATCATCGATCATGGCAAGCAGTTCCAATGTACAAATTAGGACATGATATCAGCCAGTAATGCACCCATTGCGTGCAGCTGCTAAACATGCTTATTGGTTGGTATAGTCTCTCCAAATGGGTTCATATTCTCCAAAAGAGTTCCTGTTTTCCAAAATCTCACCTGTACAAGAAATTTCTTCATACTGCTACCACAGTATTCTTGTTATTCTAAGGATCTGCCGAACGTTACTGGCCCGCCTACTAGCCCAACGCGCAGTCTATCATTGGCCCGGTTGTACTATTCTACCGGTCTCAATGCTGATCTGTTATTTCCAATACAATTAAATTTTTTCACAACTCTAGTTATCAGGTGTACTATTCCACTCGGCCTTCTTGCTGCTTCCAGAGGCAGCCTTATTATAATATAATGTCTCGTCTAATTACTCATACCGGAGCGCGCTTATTCTGACTTGCCTGTTTGGGATGAAAAATTTTTATATCTATCTTGGCCGCAGTTCAGTATTTAAGGTGAACTCCATCCGCTTTTTACCTTCGCAATCGCAAGTACAAGCAGCAATGTTAAGATCTTTCAAGCCGTTAATCTCCAAGAGATGTCTTTCATCTACAAAGGCTGCATTCAATCAAATAATTCCAGCTCCTATTTCATCTGCCGAGTTCATTAAGAACAACGAGAAGTTTGCGGTGACCACCTACAGCAGACCAAACATCGTTTTTAAAAAGGGCCTTGGCTCGTACATGTGGGATCTTGAGGACAAGAGATATATTGACTTTTCTGCCGGTATTGCTGTGACTGGCTTGGGACACTCCAACCCAGAGATCGCCAAAATCATGTTCGATCAGGCCAATACGTTAGTCCACAGTTCCAACTTGTACCACAACCTATGGACCTTGACATTGAGCAAAAAGCTGGTCGACAAGACCAAGGAACTTGGTGGTATGCATGATGCCTCCAGAGTTTTTCTTTGCAACTCTGGTACCGAGGCAAACGAAGCTGCTCTAAAATTCGCCAGGAAGTACGGTACTTCGGTTTGCGCTGACAAGACCGAATTCATTACATTCGAGACCTCGTTCCACGGTAGAACCATGGGCGCTCTTTCGGTCACATCCAATCCAAAGTACCAGAAACCTTTTGCTCCCTTGGTCCCTGGTGTGCATGTGGCCAAGCCAAATGACATTGCTTCTGTTGAGAAGGTTATTTCCGATAAAACATGTGCCGTCATCATTGAGCCAATTCAAGGTGAAGGTGGTGTTCACCCGATTGATCTGGAATTCATGGTCCAGTTAAGACAATTGTGCAATCAGCACAATGTCATTTTGATCTATGACGAGATTCAATGTGGTTTGGGTAGATCTGGTAAGCTTTGGGCCCACTGCAGACTGCCTAAAGAAGCTCACCCGGATATTCTAACCATGGCCAAAGCTTTGGGTAATGGATTTCCTGTCGCAGCTACTATGATCACTGAAAAGGTCGAGTCTGTGCTTAAGGTTGGTGACCATGGTACTACATATGGTGGTAACCCACTAGGTGCTAGAATAGGATGCTATGTGTTGGATCAAATCGCCAATGAGGAGTTCTTGGCAAACGTTGAGAAAAAATCTGAATTATTTAAGGTTAAACTGAATGAACTCAAGGAGAAGTTCCCTGAACACATCAAGGAAGTTAGAGGAGAAGGATTGATCTTGGGTATGGAGCTAACTGAGAATCCAACCCCTGTTATCAATAAGGCTATTGAACTTGGTCTTTTGGTGATCAGTGCCACTGGTAATGTGATCAGAATTGTCCCTGCTCTAACGATCGATGAAAATGTTATTATTGATGGCATTCAAATTCTTGAAAAGGCTCTAGAGAGCGTGTATAAAAATTAAATATGCAGTAATTAGATAAGAACGATTACGAGGAGAAAACTCCGTACTCTAAATCCAAAACATTGTGCTTAAGGCACATCCAAGATCTGAGGGTCCAAGTTCAGGCAATTGCTCTAACGGTTAAATCCGAAGCCGTTAGTAAATCCGTCGCCAAAATACTTCATGGTTCCAAAACCGAGGGTGGTATTTGAATCAATTTCTATGGCGAAGTAGAAACCCGAGACAACCGCCAAATAAAGGAGAATCAAAATTGATCCCTTGAAATAATTTGATTTTCCTTCAGCGTACACATAGGTGAACATGTACACGGAAATCAAACATGCAATGAAGTCCCAGTGTGGGAATATAAGTGTAAACATTTTTTGTGTATCTGCAAGGACGCCAACTCCGTTAGATAAGCATGAATACCACACCATAAGGGGAATCTGTAACAAACAGACCTGAAGTGCATAAGCGGAACCAATTTCCATGGAAAGCGCCACATTGCCATGCATAGCAAACATGAAGGCATTTACAAACTCGGTTGTATTCGGAACCAAAGCAAACACTGTCAAACCAAGGAACTTAAGATTAATTGGAAACTCACTTAAGACGTCATCCACAACATCGACTAAAATCTCGGCAATGACAGCATATGTAACAGTGGCAAGCAACAAAATGGTTGTGGATTTGGTTCTCGACCAATTTGGTGAATCATGACCCTCCTGATTCTGTGTAACACGAAGAGTTGCCACTGTAGGCACCCGCACCAACCCTTCACCCAGATGAACTCTTGAAGGGCGCTTTGAGCTATGATCAAGCATACTCAATGAGGTGACGCTGTTTGTTTCCAGATTGATGGTGGCAGAACTGCTTTGTTCTGACCTTTTTTCTTTGTCAGCGGCCACTGGAGTACTCCATATCAGCGCTGCATGCGTCTTTAATGTAAAAAGTAGTCCAATACAATATGCGGTGAACAAGCAGACAGCACACATGAGAGTGAATGGTCTGAGATACTGTACATATAATTGATCCACAACAACAGAAGGTTGGAAATAATGGCACTTCCTGCAGTCTTCAGAGCCACTATCTTCTCCATGACATGACCTGCATCTGACTTCGTACTGGCCGAAGATCTGATAAAGTATAGTTGGGGAAAGCATCACCAAAATGGCATAGAGAAGCATTGTTGAAGACACGCCAGCAGATGCGGGATTGTATCTCTGTGTTTTCCGCTTGATAGCACCACCACACATGGAAGTGCCAGGAAGTAAAAGTACTGCACCCAAGATAGATCCAATAATTGAACCTTCGACCAACTTGGCTTTAGACTGATCTAAAGCCACGCAATAAAGGTATACTTCGACTATGGTGGAGAAGAATGCGTTGATGACAGCACCAAGGCCCATAGACGTCTGTGCTGAAATGGATGCCACAGCTTGGCCGATAAAATAAGCTAGTGGAACAATAGAGGCCAAGCAGAGAACAAAGATTAGTGAAGATTGAGTGAGCAAATTGTCCCAACCCAAAGTGGATTTGCAGAAGAAGTAATCCACAATCGTAAAGCAGACTAAAAAATTCAAATTAATGAAGAAAATGTTGGTTCCATCGACTGTATACTTATAGTAGTGGACACCAAATGACCGATAAGTGCAAATCAAAACAGACTCATTTTGTGGATTTGTGTTGGCCCGTTTATGATAATAATCCTTTTCCATAAAGAAATGCAAAGCCAAAGGATGGCGGCGGATATGATTGTCCAAAAGAAACAGGACCTTTGACATAGGTATAGTGAAGACACCTAACCATGCGATAAATGCTATTATTGAGGTCACTGGAACTACTATCGTGTAAAATAGGATAAAAAAGACGATCCGGCCTGCGTTCCAGTCTCCTCTTCCAAAGAACCTTTGCTTATAGAAGGTTCCGTTGTCATCATCATCGTCATCCGCATCCGGTTGAGTTTCAGAACCTGCACTGGAATGGATTTGATTATCTGTGGATGTTTGCTTCCTGCGTCTATCTGAGCTGTATTGATTTGCGGAATGCGCCAATAGGGGAGCAGTGTCCGAAACCGGTGCCGGGGGACCTCTCAGAGCATTTGGTGCAGAATAGAAAAGTCTGCCCTCATTCTGAGCTCTCCAACGCCTGAATTCTGCCAAGGAAGATCCGACATTAGCATCCTCATCAATGTAGTTCTTCGATGAGCGAAGGACGACGATCTTACCGAATGGAGAAAGGAAATAAAATCCAAGATTGTAGTATAGCCGAGCATATTCCATGGATTTGTTACGACGGGGATTTGGAAGAATGGAGAAGATCGAGACCACTGCACCACAAAGTAGACATAAGACAAATAGTAAAAACCCAAAGGTGCATCTCCAAACAAAGTTAAAAAATAGGACACTGAGACCAATTTTCTTGGCAGCCTGAGGGGTCGAATGGATGTCGTTTTCAGCCTCAACCTGGACGGAACGGGACTTTTTATAGATGGCAGGCTTCCAGATACGTATACCAAAAGGGTGAGTCTCGTTAATGGCATCCTGTCTCTCCCGTAGAGTGAAGCTTTCAGACGAATCGACAGAAGCATTATCAGCAATGTCATCTTCACCTTCTATGTCTGTCTGTGTATCTCCTTCTTGCTCGCTTTGATATTCACCAATGTCGGTCTGGGAGTCATCTAGTGTGGATAGCCTGGAGGTGACCTTGTGAAGAGCGTCATCATCGACATCTCTCAAGCTGTTAAGATCTCTGGCAGCATTTGCTAAACTTGCGGCAATATCCTGCTCGACCTCCTTACGACTTCTAACATCGCAGATGCTGTTTCTGGACATGGTATCGGTTGGTGTGTGGTTTGGTTGAGACTGATTATGTGCCAGTCTAAATTTCCTGTGAAGAGCGTCGGAATACCCTTCAAGATACTCTCTATTGAGATCCTCTTCGACTTCATCTTCATCATCGTCAACTGAGAAGATGTACTTGGATCCACTAGTCTGCTTTCTGAGATATGGTTTTGGCTTGTTCGAACCCAGAGGCAGAAGCTGTGGGGATATATCACCAAACTGGGACGAGGATGCAGATATGGTTGGGTTTATTGTGTTTACTCCAGAAACCGCCGACGTGTTGGGCGTCGAGACGTTTGATGCAACCGGAGTGGCAGTCGAAGCTGCTGTGATTAAAGGGCTGTTAGGATTTGTAGCAGTTTTGTCCCTGAGAAGAACGTACTGACGGTGATAGCTGGAGGTGTTTGTGGCATGCTGCTTGGCCAGCTTGTTGCCGGCGGCAAGTGGTGCCGACCGGATCGACTTGGTCGACTTTTGATGTCTTGGAATGGAAGACTTGGGAAGGAATAATGGAGACTGCGACGGAGTTTGATGAGACATGGTTCTCGAGAAGGCAGGACGCGACGACGATTGCGTTGGCGGCGCAGTATGATGCTGCTGGCTGTCCTGTAGCTGTTGTGAACCCGTGCTGGTGCCGGTGGCTGGCATATCCTGTTCACCCTGCAGCAATGGCTGTTCTCCGTTGTTGTTAGACGGATCCTGGCTGCCCAGACTCAACTGCTGATCGCCGCTACTGTCTGGCAGATCCCTGATGCTCTGGACGACACCAATGGTCTGCGGCACGTCGTCGTTGCCGGACTTCTCGTAGCTGTCGGCAGTCACCTCGTGCTGACTGTTGTTGCTGCCGACTTGCTTGTGCTCCGTGGCAGCCACGTCCCGTGGTCCCTGTACATCGCCACCAGAAGCGCCCTCGGTGGCGACTCTTGGCCCCGGTACGTCTCTTGTGCCTTGTGCCTCCTGTGGCCCCTTGCCCTTGTTGGAGTGGGCTGTTGCGGGCTGCTGCTTCACCTTATCTCCTTGGATCTGGGTGGGCTGTTCACCAGGAGAATCCAAGTCGCCTGCCAAACTCTTGGAGCCTCCGTCGCCGTGGTTTCCGTGATCGCTTGGTTTGCCTTCGTGACTAGCTGTTTGAGCCATTCTAGCAGAAACTACAACAAAGGCTAAGTACCAGACAAATGGTTGGCTTTGGTAGAGTGCTCAGAGAGCAAGAAAAGCAAAGTAGATAGAACCTAAGATAATTTCCACAAGCGCGACGCATGTGTTTCTTCGGAATGTAGCACACCTGTTTTGGGAGACGCCGCATCGAGGGCCAGAAATGGTGAGAATGCACAGACGGAAATATACGAGCAGCCAAAAGCAGAAGTAGCAGGGTCCTTAGGCGGGCATGCACAGCTACTCACTGGTTTACTGAAGCAAGTACAGGTTTGGCCGGAATCACGGCTTGTTGCCGGCGTGCACCCGATCGATGTGGTCTGGAGAAAACTGTAGACGAATGGAGCAGGTGGTGGTGGTTCCTTACTGGGTGCTATTTTTGGGCAGAGGTCACCCCCAGGTCAGCACCATCGCCATTGCTACCGTGAAAGGAGTAGAAGACGAAGTTTGGGTGTAAGCACTAAAAGTACAGGCAGGAAGCTGCGATACGGTGCACATTTGCTCGCAGCGCTGGGTGCTGCTACCATTTAACTGGTCTGGTCTGTCAGCGACAAGCGGGTTGATTTATTTTGGTAAGTCTGCACCAGCAGCAAATGCCGTATGGTAGTTCGTTTATTTGTGAAAAGATCTTCCTACCGTAGTTTGCTGCTGATCCAGCCTCGTTGACGGCACTTCTAACGCCGTGCAGCCCAGTGTGTAGTAGGTCACACACACTGGTCTTTTTATTTGACCGTATGGTAGCAGCAGTTTATTGTGGAATTTCAAACAGGAGACAAATTTGCAAGGGAAAAAATTGGACTCCGGCTCTTCATGGCTGTTGCATATCCAGGAATCACAGCAAATCGCCTGTGTAATGTGATACCTTGAGCTGATAGAAGGCACATGTAGAGACGGGAAATGGTCCATCCGTTAGCATCGGACGGTTTTTTGAAGTGTATTCTCCATCTGGTGGCTAGCTGACAGCGTACTTGGTGTGGACCTTATTCTAGAGACATTACTATATTGTTGTTTGACAAGAGATCTGAAGTGCGTTTTACCTACTTATATCGTTGAAATCTAGTACCTCCGGGCTTACTAGAAGAGAGAAAAAATTATACTGTCATCTCACACATTATGCAATGCGTGCAAGTTTGTTGCAGTGTGCACATGCACTACAGTCAAGAAGGCCCAAATGAAAGCGAATAATTTGTTTAGATAAAATTTAAATTGTTTGAAATGCTCTGTTTCAGAGTGGCAGCCAGCAGTTCCACCCCCCATCAGGGGTAGATATTGGCCACGACAGTAAACCTGTGGTAGTAACAGAAGCCAGGCAAGAATCTATTGCTCAGCAATGTACCACGAATACTGAAAAACATCAAGCCCCTTGTCTACAAAAGAAAATGCAAGTACCGGCAGCTAAACATATGTCACATACCATTAAAAAGTCATTTGAAGGTCAGATGACGCTCCGCAGTATAAATCAATTTATTTATGTTTCACAGGACTAAATTCCCCTTGTTTTCGGCATCCAGAATACTATATAAACATGAGCATCACAGCTACTGGACCAACTGGCCAGCTAGAAGATGTATGGGAACATGGCCTTTCTCTCCTTTGGGTACTTGTCGCCGAACTCCTTGATGTAGTGGAGATGCTTCTGCTTAGCCCAGATCATCATGGTTCCGGTTCCAACCACCAAGAAAAGGTAGGAGGACCAGTTGTTGGTCATCAAAGCGAAAACCACCCATCCAAGAGACTCGAAGAAGTAGTTAGGAAACGAGACCCACTTGAAAGCAAAGCCATAAGGGATCTTGTGTTCTCTGGAGCCGTCGGCCCTCAACAGTCTCAAGATCCAGTGAGAGTAGAAGTTGCAGGCCTGGAAAACGGCCCAGACGCCGAAGAAGATGGAAAGAGTGTTGATTGGCCAATCCTCAACGTGGTAGAGGTACTTCTTGTAGCCGGTGTAGTCGACGTCCTGGGGAGCGTAGATGGAGAAGGCGATGAAAAGGCCGTTGAAGATCCAGTAGTGGCCGGAATTACGGAACAGGTAGGCCACGGGCATGGTGTTGGCGGAAAACACGTGGACAAACAAGGTCTCGTACTCCCTCTTGGTGTAGTGCAACAACGTCATGATGTAGGCAAGCCGCTGGGTTGCCGTGTTGTAGGTGGGGTCGTAGAGGCCGAAGTAGATCAACGAGTGGATGATGATGGGACCGAGGTACTCGATGAAGTAGACAGTTCTCCATCCGACCTGAGGACCGACATCCTTGGAATTGACCGTTAGGGTGTCAGTGTTCGAGAAGTCGAGACCGTTCTCTTCAAGCGTCTGATACTCCTTCAATGTCTTTCTGACGGGTCTTTTGGTTTTCGGATCGTCTCCCACGACGTACGAGAACTTGACTCTGTTTGGATCGATCTTGCTGACCTTGGCGTAAGCCTTGACGATGGCAGACACCCTTGTGTTGGGTTCTGTATCACAGACAACCTTCTTGAGGCTCTTGGATCTTGGGATGATTACTAGGGTGACCATGGTGGTGATGTGCAAGATGAAGAAGTGTAGTTTGTTTTTTCGGATCGAGACGTTTAAGCCGAATGCGGTAGCAGGTATTGTTGGGCGAAAAAGTTGGTTCAGCCGGGTGGGTGGTGTTGGGAGGTGTTAGGAGAGGAGGAGAGGAGATTGAGGAGAGGAGACAGATGAAGCTGCAACGTAGCAGAATGTAGTTCTGAAAATAGCAGGCGCAGAGTAGCCTAGAAGTGACAGCATAGTGGTAGCACCACACCCAGAAGCACCCTCCAGATCCCGTGGTAGCAGCTACAGTTGTAACACCCAGAAAATAAGCAAGGATGGCTGCTAGCCTCAGCAAATATCAGTTGCTACCATAAAAACCTGCCTAGATATGCCGTATGACTGTCTGTGATGGATGCTCTTTCCCCCATCGCCCTGCCGTAGAGTTAGTAACAGGTCGCTTCTTCAAGCCTAGAGTACTAAGTCTGCAGTCCTACTCGTTACGCAGCTTGAGGATGCAAGTTGGGGATGCAGCTTGCGTCGAAGTACCACCTTAGGCTTGCTGAGCCACGGCCCCTGTTACAGCTACAGTCTATTCAGATTGACCCGCAGACACCGTGTTGCGGCACAGCTAATAGCGAGAGCTACCTTGAGACAAACGCTCCTATAGGGTTTGGCAAAAGACGGTAGTTACAGCGAGAATCAACTGCCAGCTGACTCGTGTTAAGGATATATATGTCCACCATTCCACAGCCTATCTACTTGCTCCAGAGTCCACCGAATATGCACCTACACCATCCAGCGCTTAGCTGAGCGCTGGCACACAGTTTAGCGCCGACAGTCATCAGCCAACGAGCAATTTTTTCATTTGACACCTCTCGTGAAGTCCTCTCTCTTCGGTTTACAGCATTTAATGCTACAGACATATAGGCATCTTTATAGGTCCACAAGTCTATTCATATTTCTACTTCCAGCGGCTCAGCAGCCTGCTCATGTGCTGGTCTCCAGGCTCTCACCACACGCTGTATCCAGACTTTGCTCGCGCGCTTACATCAGCAGATCTACCCACAGTGAAAAACCTTCTATCTATACTGTAAGAAGTTACTAAGTTACTTCTTCCTGTCTCGTTGACCATGAAGTTAGTGAGATTTTTGATGAAGCTCGTTAATGAGCGAGTTCAAGTGGAGCTCAAAAATGGAACCGTCATAGTGGGCGATATCATCTCGGTTTCGCCATCAATGAACATCAACATGAAAAACGTCAAGATGACGATGAAAGACAGAAATCCGTCCAGACTAGAATACATAAACATCCGAGGAAACCAGATTAGAATGATTATACTACCGGATGAACTCAACATGGACGGGATTTTATCAGAGGTGATGAAACCCAAGGAGGTCAGGACGTAATGAGAGTTCTGTATATTATGGAATACTGTATAATTAGAATAGAAAAGCTTAGAATACTAGTAAAGAGAGCTGGACGGGATGGCCCACAAGCCGCAGGCGAAGTCCAGCAGCATGTATGCATCTGTCTGGTTGTGGCAGCTGACGTATATTGGCAGCCAGTGCTGTGCTTGTGCTGACGAGTTTCCTATGCCGAGCTATGACTAGCATCGGAGCTGTTACTATCGCTGTCGTTGTCGTTGTCGTCATCGTCGTCGTCACTACTGCTGTCACTCAATTCTTTTGGATCAAGCAGCTCTTGATCCTCTAGCACCTCTCGCTCCACCAGTCGAGGCAGCACAAGATCACAGAATCGGTTACCGGTGAGTAAGGAATCAGCGTAGACGTCCATGTACGTCACGGACGGCTTGCCATTGCTGAACATGTTGAGCTTTCGGCGATCTGCAAGCAGTGGCTCAAGGAGCTGGTACACCTGGACGCTCTCAAAGGTCATGCGGATGTACAAGGCGGCAAGTGCTGTGAGATACTTGAAGTCCGGTTGCCGAAGAAGAAATACTACAATGTCATGATTGGGTTGGAGCTGGAGCAGGCGAAGCATCAAGCACACAAACATCGATGGCCGAGTTCTGCTGACATTCGAGTAGGCCCCCAACAGCCGAAGATGAAGGGCAACTTCGTCTAGTAGCGTCAAAAGATTCAACTGGCAGCATATTTGGTTCCAGTACAATGAATCAAGAATTCTTTCCCGGATGATTTTCTCCAAAAGAAACACGGGGTTAATTCCGTGTACTTTTGGGAGGCCCGAAGACACTCCTCTGTCGACAGTTAGTTCCGCCTTATTCATCGATAAGGAGTGGAAAGAGATTGCAGAAAAAAAAAAGAGTGAAGTTCTTTTCTGCTGATCTTTCAGATCGCGATAATGGCAGAAGCTAGCAGTGAGAATGCAGGTAGTGAGATGGTGTAGGAAACCTGAAATTTGAATATTAAGAGGTGATAAAGGTGACAGGGGAGGCCAAGACCGTATATAGGGTGGGAAGTAGAAGATGTAGTACAGTAAAAAAGCAGGTAAAATGGAAAGCAGGTAAGATGGAAAGCAGGTAAGATGGAAAGCAGGTAAAATGGAAAGCAGGTAAAATGGAAAGCAGGTAAAATGGAAAGCAGGTAAGATGGAAAGCAAGTCACATGGACCATCGGCGGTTCGTCGAAGCTTGAACTTAGTAGCAGTGACTCTGGTGTAGAGAGAAGTACCGTCAGAGATTTGCCGGCATTGCAAGAAGAAAGAGCCGCCAAATGCATTGTACAGAAAGCGATGGCTTGGAGGTGAAAAGCTTTGATTACAAGGTTTTGAGAGCATGTAGTGTATACCGGACTGCCACAGTAGCTGTTCTGATTGAGCTGATATATGCATGTCTTCCGGCCCCCCACCAAAAAAAAAAAAAGAAAGAAACCTGGCTGGCCCTAAAGAATACACTTGTCTTACAGTATCTAGGTTGGAACACACGTCAGGACTGCCTGCGTGGCAGACTTCCATGATCGCAGATCTTTAGTGTAAGACGTAGGCAGGATTAAGCGCCGAAGCCACGGCATACAAGCAGCAGCATAGACAGGATCCAAACGTACACTTGCAAGGGTCTTGGGTGACAGATCCTGCGCCACAGGCATCTACATGCTCTGCTTGGATCTTCTTTATGGCACAATTACAGTCTCTAAGTTTAATCAGCTCCGAGTCCTGTGCTGGGTTTCACCACCGAAAGTGTCTGGAAGACACATAAATCATGCGCTGATTCAGCTTTTACGAGATATTCCGTCATTGTTCAACTGTTGCTGTAACCGTCCTTCATATTTGAAGTTGAGCTCAGGTATGTTAACGCTGTGAACCACTTCATAGAGGTATTTTGGCAGCAGATTGCACCTAGACACGGCCCTACGACGTATATACAAGTAGTAAACTCTATCAAGTGATGTGATCAGCATCGTCCTGGTAACTGGTGCTCCTCCAGCTTCCTCATCTCTCCTCATCTCATCTTCCGGCTGAAGACCGGCGCTTACCTACACCAGCCAGGAAATTTTCAAGCGAACGGCTCTAACCAGGCTACAGCTGCAATAGACGCTACTCCCCGCCACCCCCAATACGCCCAATACTCCCAATACTCCCAATACTGCCAGCTAGACCCTTTCAACCACGTTCGGTGATGCCGACTCCCACAATCCCGTATGTAGCCAGCGTCCAAGATCGCCGTCTGTTCTCCATCGGCGTTTCTTGGTCGTCGTCCCAAAGCGTCGGGTCGGCGCGTGAAGCAAAAAAAATTTTCAGAGGCAAGTGATCTTTTGTTTGTCTTCTTCTTGTCGTCTTTTTGTATAAAGTGCAAGTGTGTATCGATACCAGCAGCAAGATGTCTGAAAAACTAGAAGAAGCTACCAAGGATCTATCTCTTGAAGACAGCAAGGAGCACAAGGACAAGGATGTCACTATCCTCGAGTCCAAGGAGGAGTTCAATGTTAAGCACCCACTCAACTCCAAGTGGACACTCTGGTACACCAAACCTGCAGTGGACTCCAGTGAGAGCTGGGCAGACCTCCTAAAGCCGATTGTGTCGTTCGACACCGTGGAGGAGTTCTGGGGCGTGTTCCACGCCGTTCCAAAGGCAGCCGACTTACCATTGAAGTCGGATTACCATCTGTTCAGAGACGACATCAAGCCGGAGTGGGAGGACTCGGCCAACTCGAAGGGAGGAAAGTGGTCATGCCAGTTCAGATCGAGAAAAATAGATATCCACGAGCTCTGGACAAGAGCTTTGTTGAGTGTTATCGGCGAGACAATCGAGGACGATGAGAACGAGGTCAACGGTGTGGTTCTAAATGTGAGAAGAAACGGCTACAAAATTGGTCTCTGGACGAAATCATGCAGCGAGAAGAATTTGAGGCCTATTGGGGAGAGGTTTAAGAAGGTGCTCAAGTTAGGACCGGAAGATCGAATTGAGTTTATCAGTCATAAGGAATCTGGAGACAGAAACGCCACGCCAATGATTGTGATGTAGTCTATAGCAATAATAGGATATGTGACGTGAGTAGTTGGATTTATGGGGGTGATGGGGGGTGATGTGGGTGATTTCAGTGCGTTTTTTCACAGTTGATTACTTCATTGGTGGTTGGTTGGAGCTGCCAAGCGACACGGCACTTCAGAGGCGGGTAACTGACACCACTGCAGGTTGCCAGAGGTAAGAAGATTATCAATCTTGTAGCACAATTGTCTTGACAGACTTCTCTGTACAGACAGCTCTGGGCGCACATGAGGCGTTTCGGCATTTTCCATTTTCCGCAGGTGTAGTTTGTGCATTGTGCGCTGTGCGCTATGCATTATGCACTGTGCATTGTGCGTTGTGCACTATGCATCGTGCATCATTTATTGTGTTAGTTGCAAACCCTTTGCTTCCTACCCCTTAATCATATTGTCCAGCGGTCCAAAAAAATCATTATACTTGGGCAGCTAAAAAAGATACACCACTTGACGGCCAAAATTGCTTCGATAACTCCGTCGGGAATAGCCGTGCGTAGCTCGACGAGTGTGTATCAGAAATTTCTCGCCCATTAAATTGTCTTAGCATCCGGTGTGCAACTCTTGGCACTGGTTAACACAGTCTTGGCTTGCCAAAGCAATTCTGCAATTGCCTCAGTGCAAGAAAGTCGTACACCTTTCTCTTACTAGAATGCCCTTACTCCAGCGTTGCTCTCGCTCCTTGAGGCCTACCACTCTCTGTCACCATTGCTGTCACCACTGCTGCGTACTACTGTTGCTTGCTACCTCCTCTCTATTTGCAACAATCGCTCGTTTCATTCAATCAAGTAGTAAAGATTTATGTAACCGTAATCGTCGTGTATTGACGTAGGATTCCTACAGTTCCCCGAATCGTTCCTAATCCCACGTTTCCAGCAGGCGGAGTTTGCACAGTGAGATACATCGACTCAAATTTTTGCGTATAAAGCGACGGTAGTACAGTCTTGACGCCATTGACTAGCTGTGTTATCCACACTGTAGTAGCCGGCGTGGCAGACCTCTTGGTGCCTGTAGTGGCTTGCGTATCCGTCGTATCTGTGGTAGCCGTTGCAGTTATCTTGGCATTGGCGGTAGTGAGCGTTCCCGTCGTTCCCGTCGTCAGAGTGCCTGTACCTGTACCGGTAGTAGGTGTCGTAGCAGCAGTAGCAGCGGTTACGGTGCCGGTAGCAGCAGCAGTCGGCGTTGTTGTTGTCGTGCCAGTCGTAGCAACTGTAGCAGCCGCAGCAGTTGTAGCAGCATTCGTAGCGGCCGTCGTTGTTGCCGTCGTTGCTGCCGTCATTGCTGCCGTCGTTGCTACTGTCGTTACAGCAGCCGTTACAGCAGCCGTTGTGGCAGCATTGGCTGCAACAGGTGTCGTCGTGGCAGCTGCGGCGGCGGCAAGGGTAGTAGTAGCGGCGTTAGCAACCCCCGGTGTAGTAGTGGTGGTAGCAGCCGCAGCAGCCGCAGCAGCAGCAGTGGTGGTGGTTGTAGCATCGACTGCTGCAACCAATGGAACCAATAGTAGTTGTACCAATGCTAGCTTCATGTTGTTTTTTCAGGAAGAATAACCGTGAACATTTCCCCACGTTTGTAAATTCTGGGGATGTCCTATGTCCTAAAGACTGCTGACCAGGGATTATGTCCGCATTCGGAAAACCGCTCGTGCTGCGCGAGTTTTGAGGGTTCTAGATGCATAATTCCCTTTTGGCCCAATTGATGCACTCTTTGGGCTCCCTGCCCTCGACCTGCCAATTACGCCAAAAGTTTACACAAAAAAAAAAAAAAAAAAAAACAAAAAAAAAAAAGTTTGCAGCTAGAGCCCGTATTAAACGAACCTTAACCTACAATTCTGCATCAGCATGTCAGAAGAGATAATACCCAGTGGTTTATTTGACCTGCCTCCAGATTACCTGCCCGAAAAGCCGAAAGGCAAAGAAATAGTCTATGAGAGTCCCAGATCGCATGTGCAAATCCACGTAAACCTGCTAGGCTCGTCCCCTCTTTACGGGCACATACTTACCAATGCGTGTAGATACCTGGCCAAATATCTCGAGATTCACACCGACGAGATGGTGAAAAATAAAACCGTTTTAGAGGTAGGGTCCGGTGGGGCACTACCTTCGTTGCTCTGCGCCAAGCTAGGCGCATCCTACGTTGTAGCAACTGATTACCCCGACACAGACTTGATAGCCAACATACGGCACAACATTGAGCAAAACCAGCTAGCCGATAGATGCAAGAGCATGGGCTTTATCTGGGGAAATGATACTACTGAGATCATCCGCACTCTCTGCACCGCTACTGGCCGTCGCAGCTTCGACACAATCATCCTTAGTGATGTTATCTTCAACCACACCGAACACTATAAATTGCTTAGGTCATGCAAAGAGTTAATTACGCCAGATACTGGCAAAGTGTTAGTGACATTCAGTCCGCATCGGCCCAAGTTGTTCGACGCCGACCTCAGTTTTTTCGAAAAAGCCAAGGACTTTGGTTTTACCGTGAAGTTCGTCGAAATGGAGCACTATTGGCCATTGTTTAAAGATGACAAGGATGAGTCTACTAAGGAGCTCAGGAGTAGGGTGTATTTCTACACCATGATCTTGAGCAGCGCAAGTAAAGGTAACGCTAATTTTTATAGACAATAAATCTATGCGCCTGGAGGGGGTCATATATGTGTATATGAATGATTCAGAGGAGTGCAATACTCATGAAGAATACACCGGCGGTAAGGGTAGTACTGTGGATCACACCAACGCTGGCATTTCCACTTGGCGAAAATTCCGGTTGTTTGGCCTCCAAACTGCTACTGCCCTATCTGCCACTCTTCGGGACCATCAAATGACCACTACAAACTTGTCATCTGGGACGTCTATAAGAATGCGGATCTTCATTCAGGCTATTGCCAAAAAATAAAATAGCATATCGAGATCAGACTCTAAAGAATCTCGAAATGCATCGCAGATCATCCCTAGATAGAGATCACTGCTCCTAGATGCAGGTCGACAGAAGGTGGCGACCCTGCACATGCACACGCAGACAAATCAAAACTAGTATGAATGTATTAATTCAAGGAAAATGGGCTGATGAAGCTTTTTATGCAACATAGTCACCTGTGCTCGTGATAATCTGGATATCCATGTAGCCCTAAAGTTTCGTCTATGTATCCAGGTGACTTATTCTAACCAATACGAAAATACGCATACATAATGGTACCTTGCATGCACACTCTCGGTACGACTAGCATTGTATTGAGTAAATTGATGGCTGGAATATATAATCAAAGCAAATAGTGCAAGCGACTTGTGCGTGCATACTCAGCTCATTTTCGGAAACAACGGATAAGTTTGTGCATTAGTTTATACATTTACGGCATTTAGATTATGTAGCCCACTCACGTAAAAGTGGAAGCATGCACCTAAATTGTGTTCCCATACAGGAGGCTAGCCTGCAAGGTACCTGCTTTTTAAAAGGGGAGGCTGGCTTGGCTTTGCTAAAAGGGCATACTATTTTTTCATTCGCAGGCGCGATGCATGATATCACTGCATTTTCCCCCCATAAAGCAGCATGAACACGACCCAGAGGAGGCGCGAGAATTCAATGCAAGAAAGTCCCTGGTTCCCGATTTGGAAACAGAGAAAAAATCCTGTTTTTGCACTCGCATCACGCAGGTGGCAGCAGGGAGAGATAGGCATTATCCGATTAGAGAAAAACTAAAAGTTAGCCTGGATTTAGAACCAGTCACCAACATATTTAATAACAATGATCCCGTGAATTCCTGCAAGAAACCCAAGATTATTCAAAACACCAAATCTGAGATCAGACTCATTCCAAGTTAAAAAAACTCTAACCGCTTAGGCACAAAGACCAACTACATTCATTCATTCATTCTTTAGTCTTCCATCTTTTGTCTAGCTGTCATTCTTTTACTTGAACATGGTTTCATTACTACTTTTATTATCCATGGTGTCTGCCATTTCGGCCCACCAGTTAGCTTTATACTGGGGACAAAACCCTGGCGGAAATCAACAACGATTATCTTACTACTGTGAAAATGACTATGCCGATATCTTTATTCTTGCATTTCTTTATGCATTCCCAGATCCGTTAGAACTTAACTTTGCTAATGCCTGCTGGGAAACTTTTTCTGATGATTCCAGTCTTTTAAAATGTGACACTATTGCTGAGGATATCAAGACCTGTCAATCCTTGGGCAAGACCGTCATGTTATCTCTTGGTGGTGGTGTTGGAAGCTACTCTCTCAGCAGTGACGACGAAGCCGAGGAATTTGCTGGCACCTTATGGAACATGTTTGGTGCAGGTTCTGATGAAAATGTCGATAGACCTTTCGGTGATTCTGTTATCGACGGTTTTGACTTCGATATAGAAAACAATGATCCGACCGGATATGCTGCACTAGCAACCAAGTTGAGAGAATACTTTTCTAAGGATACGTCTAAGTCGTATTATATCTCCGCTGCCCCACAGTGTCCATACCCTGATGCTTCTGTTGGAGAACTCTTGGAGGACGCATACGTTGATTTTGCTTTCATCCAATTCTACAACAATTATTGCAATATTGGTAGCAACTTTAACTGGGACACCTGGAAGGAGTATGCTGAAAATACTTCTCCAAACAAGAATATTAAACTTTTCCTTGGTCTCCCTGGTTCCACCCATGCTGCCGGTTCAGGTTACACTGACATCGATACGGTTAAGACTACAGTGGAAGACATTGTTGCAGATGGCGGCAATAATTTTGGAGGTATTGTGGTCTGGGATGCTTCAGAAGCTGTTGCTAATGAGGTCTCTTCTGGTGAAAACTATGCCGAGGCTTTAAGGGATATCTTGGACGATGTTGATGGAACTACCACCACAAACACCAAGGCTACATCTACAACTACTTCCAAGACATCTACTTCTAAGACCACTTCTAAGACCACTTCTAAGACCACTTCTAAGACCACTTCTAAGACCACTTCTAAGACCACTTCTAAGACCACTTCTAAGACCACTTCTAAGACCACTTCCAAGACCACATCTACTCCATCAACTTCAATCACATCTAGTTCCAATAGTCAGCCAGTGATCACATATACTTTCCCTGATGTCTCATCAACTACTTCATCAACTTCAAAGACCACTTCTAAGACCACTTCCAAGACCACATCTACTCCATCAACTTCAATCACATCTAGTTCCAATAGTCAGCCAGTGATCACATATACTTTCCCTGATGTCTCATCAACTACTTCATCAATTTCAAAGACCACTTCAAAGACATCGACAAGTGCAAGCAAATCAAGCTCCTCAACTGATCAGTCAGTGACTACTTATACTTTCCCGGACATGGTTACCGTTACAACAACCTCAACCTCAACAACGTGCACTGATCAGCAGACGACCTTGACAACCTCAACTAAATCTACAACCACCTCTGCATCTAGTCCAACAAATGGAGCATACCAAGACTGTTCCTCTCTCTCAGGAAAGGATAAAGCCAAGTGTATGAACACTAACTTTGACAATGGATTGTATCTTGGATCGTCCAGTTCATGTTCACAGGATGGCGCCATTGCTTGCTCCTCTGATGGGGCATTTGCAATTTGCAACTTCGGAAAATGGGTGACAATGCAATGTGCAGCAGGTACGACATGCTATGCCTACACTCAAAATGATGAGGTTGATATAGGATGCAATTACAGCAACCAGAAATCGTCTTTCACCAAGAGAGATGCAAGTTTTCTTGATATTTTCAAGAGGGGTGTGATGTCACACGTCCATAATGCTCATTAAGACAAGCAAGTATATGTATGATTTTATTATAGGCTGTAACATTCAGAGAGTCTGGGAAATAATAATTTATTTACTAAAGATTATTTAGTAGAGATGGGTATGTAAGCTCACATAATAAATATTGTCCAATAATCAGAAGAAGGGCATGGTGATCAAGGGTATTCTGCACCTATATGGATAAAGTATCAGTAAGCTATCATACAGAAAGATGCAGGATAATGATGGACTAGAACAAAAGTCCGAAAGGAAAAGAATATTTGGTGTTCAAGGATACCAATGATGAATCTATTGTGCAACATGACCGTCGCCTTCATACATCCTTATCTTCTACTCGTCTTCACGCTCTGGTACCAACCACCAGTGATCTGACCGCAGATAATTTTTAGATCGATAGTATTATTTGTCATTGGTATGTTTAATATTGATACTTTTAGCATTGATACTTTGAGCATTGGTACTCTTAGAATTGATGCTTTTTACACCATTTTTTACCATCAATACTTTTTACCATTGATACTTTTAGCATTGATACTTTTAGCCTTGATACCTTTTACCATTAATATTTCCCACCATCAATACTTTTACCATCAATACTCCCCACCATCGATACTTTTCACCATTTTGACCATCAATACTCCCCACCTTTCACCACTACTCGATTCACCTATGCTAGTAGAAGTGCGACCCCAGTAGATGTCTACATCACTGCTCGACTCACTGCCCCAACCTTCCCCAGCTCACTCCTTCAGACTCTGTTTCGCCTACAACTCTTCTTGCCTTAACTACATTTGAACAATCCACTGCCTTGGTCACCGCAATCTACTACCCAGGTCACCGCAATCTACTACCTAGGTCACCGCAATCTACTACCTAGGTCACCACAATCCACTTTCCGCCCTACCATCCATCTGCCTCCAGCACTCCTTGGCTCCCAATTCTTCAGGCAGTGCACACGCGCGTTTTATCTATTACACTCTCGCGTCTCTGCGTTAACGCAAATATTCTTGTGCTTATTTCAGTCATTAATTATTCTCTCCCTTTTCTACTATCATTGTTCTGCGCTATGGATGACCCAATAGCGTTGCCAATAGTTTTAAAGCCTTCGAACCTCCGTCCAATTGCTTATCGTGTGCTGTCGAAAAAGTATGGACTCAACATCCAGTCCAGTGCTTTGGAGCAGCTCAGCATGTACGTTGGAAAGCAGTTTGGAAGTGACTGGAGAGGCTACAAGACCATTGAGTTGCTTGAAAGCATAGCCAAAATATGGAAGGCGCAGAATCGGGGCCTTTTTGTTGATGGCAAAGGCGTGGACGAGATCGTGCAGGAGTTGAAGCTTAAGAAAAGCAAGCAGGCCAGGATAAAGTCGGCTGAAAGTCCGACTCTCGTCCGAACAGACACAGTAGACGACACCTTAAGGCCGAAATTGTCGTTCTCCATACGCCAGGATGAATCGCTCCAGCAGCTGACGCCTCCAGATGACAATGAAGACATCAACTGGAAGGAGTTCTTTAACGTGGTGCCGATTTCCGCTGCTACACGGTTCAGGTTCAACAGGAGGAAGCACCAGTTCGATCTGCCCGACATTTCCATCACTTCCAAGATGATCACGCTTCCATCCGTTGCAGACCTGGTCGAGTTTCACCTCAACAAATTCACCATTCTCAAGGACAGGCTTCTCAGGAATGAGCACTTCCAGCCGGCCATTTTCAGCACCACCAACTCCATCACAGGATCCACACATCCCAGCTTGCAAGCCCAGCAGATCACGGCAATCAAGAATCTCCTTGGCCGGCACGGCCAGCAGTTTATTCTTTTTGGACTCCTCACCTGCAACTACGAGGGTCAGTGGCAGCTTCAGGACGACTCCGACTCCGTGGAGCTCGACCTGTCGCAGTGCTTCTTTCCTGACACTGCCTACTTCACTCCTGGAAACTATATTGTGTGCGATGGGTTGTTTTCCAACAGCGGTAAGTTCTACGTTAGCTCTATGGCCCATCCTCCTCCAGAGCCGCAGGAAACGTCCGTCGATGCTCTTGGAAGCATCGACCTTAACTGCTGCTTTGCCAAGGGCGGAAGAATAGACGATACCCTTCAGAAGAGGCTCGCCGTTGTGGAAAGGCGGTTTCCTAACCATAAAATAGTTGTGTTAGGAGGAAACATCCATCTTGACGATCCGAACGTGCTGACCTCGCTTAGAAAGCTTTTTACCAAGCTGTCAAAGGAGATTGAGGAATCTTTGATTGTGACAGTGGTATTCCCTGGATCCTTTACTAAGCGCCCTGTGGACGTCACAGAGGGCTCGTCTTCATCGAAAATGACGTCTTCTGGTTACTATAAGGCTTATTTCGATTCGTTGGCATCGGTTCTTCAGAAATTTCCAAAGCTTTGCCAAGTCTGTAAGTTTATCTTTGTTCCCGGAGCAAATGATCCTTGGTCCTCTATTGTATCCAAGGGGGCTAACAGTGTCTGGCCCCAGTTCCCGATACCTAAAGTCTTTGTCAATCGTCCGAGAAGGCTAGTGGATGATATCGAGTTCGCTTCCAACCCTGCTAAAATCAACTATCTTGCTCATTCCATTACGGTTGTCAGAGATGACCTTGCCGATAGACTAAGAAGAAATGATATCAGTTACCTTTCAAAACTTGAGGAGGAGCACCAAGAGAAAGATGACGAGGTCGAAGAATTGGTTATTGACAAAATGACAAAGAAACTAAGCCCTGAAGCAAAGCAATCTCGTAAAGTGGTTAAGACGCTTTTAGACCAGGGAGATCTCTCTCCATTCGTTGAATCCATAAGGCCTATTCTCCCCAA